>JAZGTH010000088.1:2212500-2812500 GCA_036877525.1 Chromobotia macracanthus | reverse complement strand
TTCAGAAACACTACAGAATGTTAGCTGTGCAGTTCTCTGCTTTCCCAATTTAAGCATGGCTCATATGACTACAGAACCATTTCCCTCATTGCAACTGGGTCACCATTGTGGTTTTTGGCACTTCCAGATGGGCTTCATGTGGTTCTTTTTGATTAATGGCTTCTTTTGTGCCACCCTCCCATACAGGCTGCTGTGTGTTGCTGGGTCTTTATGTGCTTGACTGTTGCGTTTGGACTCCATTTTTGAGTTCCTCTGTAGCTCCTTCAAAGTGATGGCTGGACTCTCTTCCTTGTCCATGCTGAGAGGTTTGAAATATGACCTTTCCTAGGAAGTGTTCGGCTTAATACAGCTTTCTCCTCCTGATAATAGAGCAAACATTTTGGCATTTATATATATATATATGCACAGCTATCACAAAAGTTTCTCTAAATTATCAAAAGTAATATTATATATAGTAGAATGTTATATCTCATGTATATCAGAAACTTTATAGTTTAAAAAATATTTAAAAAACATTACAGAATTAAATAAATGCTTGAATCATGTTCTTATAACAAGGATAACGTTAAAGACAACATTGTTACTTTATGGAAACATTAGGGAAATGTTCTTACAACCTAAAATTATTAGCTGGGTATCACAAAATTGCCAGTCACACTCTTTAACTTTAGTGACTCACAAATGCATTTTGGGTAAACCGGCGCAGTGTGAGGAAGCTGTAATGGGCGTACAGTGTGGTTTTGCTAACTTGCAGAGACAGATTTATGAGGTGTCATGAATGTTTTAGATTCAGTCGCTGTCCTCCATTGTAGCTGCTCCTGGTTATTCATTCATACAGAGAATATTCAAGCTGCGCCTGTAAGCTGCTACATGAACAATTCAAGAGTCACAGCTGTCTGTGAATACAGTCACTAATTCAAAACACAGACTGTGTGAACCTAGCCAAAGTACCTTTAAAGGCAAGTCGGCCCACTTGGGTCTCGGGGTCATTTTGGGTCTTTGGTTATTTTCATACATGTAAGTACAGTTCCAATCCCAGCTAACAGAATATGTTCTCAGAACGTTGGATAATGTTTTCTAAGAGTTCCCTCAAAGTTCTTGCAGTAACATTAGTAGAACAGGTTTAAAGTTAAATATATTGTGTATATCAAAAATGTTATTCTTAAGTTGTTAATGAAACATTTTGAAACAGTTACATAATTAAAAAAAATATTTGAATAACGTTCTTTTAACCAAGCAATAATATTAATATAATGTCTAAAAAATTGGATGTTTTGAACATTCCTAGAACTTTCAAAATAACGTTTTTATTACTAACAGAAACATTAGGGAAATGTTCTGACAACCTAAAGTTGTTAGCTGGGATTCACCTGAAATGAATAGGCAGACATGGGTAAAACTGCTGGCCAAGTTTATGCTTCAATTACCTTTCAGATAAGCAATAACAAAAAACAGTATCATGAACATTAGATTGATGATTGCTGATTGGCTCTTTTATTTGAAGGGTGGGACTTCCTTTTCAGCTGCCATATTGAGCGTTCATCCACATTCATTTTAATATAAATGGCCTATATCTGTATTGTGTCACTGACAGTATCTCTACGATATAGCCTATATCTCTAATGACTTTGGAAGGCTGTTTAGTATTCATATTTGCAGCTGTCCGTCAGTTTCACAACATGAGTAATGATCCCTCCACTATCATAGACTTACCCAGAAAATGTGGGAGTTATTTTAATGGTTCACAGGTAGAGGACAAATGTAAGGCAAGCGTGTCCTGTGCAGTTATTTTGTATTTGTGTGCAGCTACTGTACATTGTGAGCCACTGAAATACAAGGACTGTAAATTGTACTATTTTTGTAAAAATGCCTAATTTTATATAACAGCACATCAAAATTCAGTTCATCCCGTACAATCAACATTTCAAGTGCTAACCAAAAAAGATAATAAAATGATAAAAAATCAGTCGGTTATGAATCTAAATAATTTCACCAGACACGGTTCATATTTAACAATTATACTTACAAATGCATACAGACTGTATATACAGTGACACTTTAAGCAAAATATTTCACAAAACAAACCTGTAGTTTAAAAGGCACAATAACAAAATAAAATTAGCCACCAAAAACAACATTAAGGCCAGTTGATTAAAAGTAATCGCAGATTAGAAAGATGAAGTGCCGGCAATGTGTTTGCAGATTCATATTCTGTTTCTTAGACATATGCAGATATATTTCCCTTTTGCTTTTCCTCCCTGCAACTTGATATGCTGATCTTCAGGGAGAATATTTTGGGCTGTTGCATTTTGTTAGTGTTGTTCGCTCTCTGTTTTGACTTGCTGTACAGAGACACAATATGGCAAGATTTACAGGCGATGTGATTCAATGATCTGAACACGTAGTCGTGTTGTCACACTGATGAGCTCCCCAGAGACACAAGTCATTCTCTGATCCTCTTTCAGAGTCCAAAAGAAGGCTGAGAGTCACTGCCGCTGTCCTGAAATAATCTCCTACAGCCTTTCAAGCCCTGCCAGCCTTTATGTAAAGGTACAGCTGGGGGAGATTTGTGCTTTTCTGCATATTTTTCATGCTTATTGTTTTGAATGTTATTTGTAACCCAACATGATCGTTTTCAAAACATTGAGCGCATTATCTACTTCCGCTCTGCTGATCTTCTTAATAATAATAATACTAATAATCAGAATATTTTTGCCAACATGCATTGCTTGACAGCTTATATATACATACATATATACAACCTCAGAGATGTTCACAAGTTCACTGAGGAAGCTGAACACCATTACATTTAAACAGTGAACACATTTTCCCAATTTATCATCCAAACGGTTCAATTCTGAGTGGCAGTTCACCAGTTAAATGTATGTATCAACACAAGACAGGACTGATATCTTTTGACTGTGTTTTGTTCAGTGCTGTTTAAAAAACAGCTCTGTGACATTTCTACTGACTATCTGTCCAGCAATTTTCAGAAAGAAAACCTGGGAAGTGACACCCATACTGACTTAGTTTTACATGTGCAAATTTTAATCTTGAAATGCTATTTTCCTGTTATTGCAAAAATGCATGAATTTTGCATGAGTTCTTATGTTTATGTTCACATGTTTTTTTCTTTTCATAAGGGAATAATACAAATATTTTTTGTGATAACTGTTCTGGATTTGCTACAACTGTAATTAACTTCCACTGTTCTTTTGGCATGAATCAACAGGAATATTTGTTAAGTTTATGTATTTTTAAAAGCACATTTTGTTTAGAAAGATTAATAATTAATGCTAACGCCACTTGACAATGCCATTAGCGTGTTGCGTGACTATCATGAGAAAAGGCACAACTGAAGCATGAATCATTATCTTATTTCTTATTCAAGTCCTTGCAGATTCAGTTGAAAAGATTTAATACAGAGCGTTTCTTTACACATTCATCCTTGGGGACCAAAATCAATTAGCTGCAACAATGACTGTTCTTCATCTGCTCACAAAGAATTGTATGAGTGGATTTTTGAATGCACCACCTGTCCCCTTCACATTCATTGTTGTGTGCATAGCACATCAGTATCTCATCACCCTCAACTATATAAAAGCAGTAGAGCGATCAGTTCCTGTGAAGAGCAACCATACTCCTCAATACAAGAACCTCAGCAAAAATGAAGGCTTGCAGAACCTCAGGGATACAGTAATAACCGTATAACCGCTCAGCTGTGCCTAATATAGACAACAGAAGGGCAGATAAACAAAAGGTCAGGAGCATTACTCTTCCCAGCTTTCTCCAACCAGTGGGCTTATAGGTGAGCTAGTAAAATTGGGATTGTTTGTGCAATCAAACATTTTCACAATTCATTTTTTATTTGTATTGTTTCATAAAAGAAAGAAAGAAAGGTGGTTGGGAAAATTGGCAAGATTTTCTTTCTCATTTCTCATTTCTTCGAACTGTGACCACTTGGATTTAGGCTCCCAAGAAACAGAATTTGAACAAGAGGTTGAATATTGAGTGTCTAGGCAATGAGGCACCATATGCTACTGATACGCAAGAGTGTTTCAATAAATAAGGTAACAAGACCTCTCGCATAAGTCATTTTACTTGTTTAATTGAAATATGCCATCAGGTCAGATTAGGCAGAGCGCTGTTTCCTTTCAGAATCTCCAGCATCTGTTTGAAGAGGGATGGATTTGGAGAAACCTAATTGTACGTTGAGGTGAGAGACGAAACCAGCTGAAATCACCAACTTCATTCAAAGGACACTTCCATTACTCAGAGGCTGCTGTTTTCCTCAGAAAGGCACAATTGAGACTATTATTGTCATACAGTAAGAATATAAGGGTACAAATTTATTTAAAGCTTAGCTCAGAACATTGAGTCTTTAAAGAATGTGATGTTCATACTGAAATGTCTTGCAGCTGTAGACTTTCCTATAAGAAATAAAAAAGAAACATGAGATCTATTTAATATCTTACCTGCTTATCCTAGACAGCAATGAGATGAAATGAAAAGCAAATGAAAACTTTTGCTAAAATCTCTGTCTCTCTCTATTCCCCTGTATTTCTATTGGGACAACTCAGCTAACAGGGAACATTCTCAGAATGTTGGTTAATGTTCTCTTAACGTTCCCTCAAAGTCAAAAAATGTTCTTGCTGTAACGTAAGTACAACTTTTGTAATGTCATATATGACATATTTAAAAAAATATATATTTATTTTAAATTGTGAGTGGAATGTTTTAAACAGTTTGAGTAACGTTCTTATAGCCATTACAATAACGTTAGTATAACATCTCCAAAATGGACATTTTGAGTGTTTCTAGATGTTTGGTCATTCAAAATGTATTACAAGATTCAAAATAACATTTTTAATGGTTTTGTTACTTAATGGAAATGTTAGGGAAATGTTCTTACAACCTAAAATTGTTAGCTTAGAAATGTCATGTGTGTCTCCATTAGATTTTCAACAGAGATCTCAACATCTGAAACAAACTCCATCATTTTTTTTTCCTCTAGGTTGGTGCTGTATTTTGGTATCCAATCTTGGATCCAATCAAAGCACAGTTTTAGAGATTGTGAAGGTCTGAAGCAGAATATCTTGAGGAGACATGTAAGATAATTGGGGTCTTTTTCTCAAGAGAAAAATCTGGGAAGATTTGTAAAAGTCTTCATTTGCTCTCCATCTAATCCCAATGCAATCTAAGAAACAATTAACATAAAGAAATCTCTTTTGTCATTTTTATTTCCTATGGGTGAATCCAAAGTCATTTCATGTTAATAATAAATGTACCCACATAAAAGGTCTTATTTATTGAAACTCCCCTGTACTGTGTTGAATATATTACTTATATAATGTGTTTTTGAACTGTCCCCTCTGATCCAAGACTGTCTCAGCTCTGCAAGCAGCTAAGTTACTGTGGCACTGCCTCTATGGCTGGCCAAAGACATAAAACGATTCTGGCCAGATTTTAAAGGATAGAGGAGAAATCTACTGGCTGTGGTAGATGGAGTCGTAGGTGGCTGGTGTACACCCTGTGGTTTTCATCTATCTCTGCTGCTTGAGCAGACTACAGCCCAACAAACTGAACAGAATGCTAAAACCACCTTTTCTGACTTTCTTTTGTTATTTAATGGAATTGTGAGGAAAATGTCCCTACAAACTAAAATTGAAATATTCCATCCATGACTCCTTAAACATTCTTGACTTAAGCCTGAGTTGCTCTTCAAATAAGAGACTTCTCTCAATTGTTGCGGGGACTGAATTGAAGACCTCATTCTATAATGTGTGGTGAAAGGAGTTCTGAAATTGGAGGACGTGGTCTAAGTGTCCTCAACAGCTCACCTGAAGGTCAAGCGTCGGAAAGCCCATCAAGACAGGAAAATGTCGCTTGAAATTAACATATCATTCACAGTGTGTTTCAGGGGAGGCGTTAAAAGTTAAAGAAGTGCAGGAAGAGCTTCTTAGAGAGCCTGTCCTTGCGACGTTTGCAAATAAGCATGCTTCAGTGAGCTTCGAGTGGCTGACTGTGAATTGCAGGATTACCTTATGTAAAAAAGAGAATAGAAGACAAAACAATCGAAGAACAATCATCCGCTGGCAGCTCGTTTGGAATACAAAGACATTGTTGGTAAGATTTTCCTTTCAGAAGGCCAAACTGAGAGAAAAGTGAAAAACAGACATGCTTAAAGGGACAGTTCATGCAAAAATGAAAATTCTTCCATCATTTACTCACCTGAAGGTCATTCCAAAGCTGTCTAACTTTTTTGCTTCTGAGGAACACAAAAGAAGACATTTTGAAGTATGTTGGTAACCAAACAACAGTGGCACCCATTGACTTCCTTTGTATGGACACAAAATCACTAAGACATTTTCCAAAATATCTTCTTTTGTGTTCCTCAGAAGAAAAAGTCAAGTAGGTTTAAAATGACATGGACAAGGTGAGTAAATGCTTTTTTATTATTTTTGGGTGAACTATCCCTTTAACACTGTGTTGAGATTGAGGGATGTAGGATCTTTAAATTAACATTAACCATTTGGACTGGAGTTAACTGGATTCATTTGCATAACACACCACCCTCACGGTGAGACTAATCGGGGAAATGATGAGTGCGTAGAAACAGGTTCAAGTCAATTATCTTTACTAACAGCTGCAATTACCTGCCCGGGGCGCCTTTTTCCATGCGTGCACAAAAGATGACATATTTATGGTACTTATGTGGATGGCAGTTTCATCATGGGTCCTATGGACCAAAACACTTCTCTCACTTTTCTCAAACAAGACTCGTGCAGCAAAAAAAAGAAAAGAAAACTGCAGCACAGCTGGAGTTACATTTATAAACGACCCGGCACAACCTCAAGTTATAAGGCACAGACTTAATCAACACAGGACACAAAACAACTGCAAATTCTTTTGCTCTGATGGTCTCTGCTGGGAATAAACATTCTACATAATTATGTGAGCTAGGCTGGTGTTTTTCTCTTTGTTTTTTTTATAGAGAAAGCTTTAACAAATGCATATTCTCTTTATTCATACATTCTATCAAATATCCCAGAGGAAACATTTCCATTGTGTCTTTCTTTAACAAACTGAGTCTCCTGCCAGGGCTGTTAGGTCTTTATAACAAAACCAGCCCAAATGACCAATCAAAACTACACCAAAACTAGTCCAATGGCCAATCAAAACTACACCAAAACTAGTCCAATGACCAATCAAAACTACACCAAAACTAGCCCAATGACATTAGCCCAAATACCAAAACTTGAAATGTGCCCATCCCATACCTAAAACACATATTTTACAGTCACTCTTATGCACTAGACAAAACTTATTTTTGAAAATCACTGTATAGTAGTCCATTGTAGGGTAAACTATTTCTATAAGCGTTTCAGTCAAATATGACTTATGTCAAGCCTTTAACCCATGGAAAATAAAACAACCTGCAGCATTAGTAGTCCAATTTAAAAATAGCCCAATTCCGCAGGAAAACTGCAGATTTGGCAACACTGACCCCTGCTTTTCAGATTGTACTGAGATAAAGTGATTGGTGATCAGCTGGTCATGTGATCTCAATATGGCGACCCCATGAGGTGACCCACTCCATGTAAAATTAAGCATCTTTCATCTGGCTACTGACATGACATCTGACATGAGTCTTCATCTCACATGAAAATACATGATTTAAACAGATTTTAGTATGATTCATTTGGTATGTGTCATTTATTTCTTAAATGAGAAAACTAAGTGCACTTTTAAAAAACATACAATAGAAATTAAAAACCTGATAGAGATATACGTTCTGATTTATAAGAACGCCATTCAGCATAAAAATATGAGAAAAAAAACCATGAGGGCCTTTCTAAACTCTTATTCTCCACATGTGTCTTTGCTTCCGATGCCTTACATTAAACATGATAAATAAATTAGCACTACCATTGAAAGCTTTGTCTTCACCTTCCTGTCTGGTACATTATCTGTTCTCACTTTCATTCTGTTGTTAAAGCCCATCAGTGCATCATTCAGAGAGAACAGGACAAATGGCCTTTGATTTCATACAACACACTGACATTAGAACAGAATTATTCCATGTATATTGTGACTTATATTTAAAATACTGAGCGTTCTAAGAGTTACATTTACCTGTATCATTATACAACTATAATGATAATTAGGGATCATCAATCATTAAACATACTTGTTTAATATCAGAATAATAACGTCATTGAAAGGGATATTACAATAAGACAGAACAGAAACATTTACACATTGGGAAGACGCTAAATGACTTACAGTACATTCAAGCTATACATTTTCTTAGTACATACGCTCCTTGGGAATTGAACCCACAACCTCCTGTGGTGCTAACACAATGCTCTACCACTGAACTACAGTTGTGATAGCTTAATAATTGTAGTTTTATATTTATAGATACAGTGGGTGGCCCAGAAAGTATAATCAGACACCAGAACCATAATTCAGACTACACAAGTGCCATTAGATTGCAAAACAACAAAAAAAAAAACCATATAATAGTGTTTATTTTTTTAAAATATATTATAACCTGGCTAACAGGGAACATTCTCAGAATGTTGGTTAACGTTTTCTAAAGGTTCTCTAAAAACATTCACATATTAACGTTAGTGGGACTTTTTTAACAGTCTATATATCATATCAACAACGCTATTCTTAAGGTGTTAGTGGAACATTTAACTGTTACAGAATTTTAAAAAATTTGAATAACATTTTAATAACCAAGCAATAACATTAATACAGTGTGTAAAACACCGGACGTTTAGAGTTTTCCTAAAACACTCCCAGGCTTTTTTAAACATTTTTGTTACTTGATGGAAACGTTAGTGAAACATTCTTTCAACTTAAAATTGTTAGCTGGGAAGTAAGAAACTTGACAAAAATGAGTTTGCTAGGTTTGGTTATTGAAACAATGAAAGATATTTGAACAGCACTCCAATGTTAGAGGAACATGTCCATAGTTAATGTGATGAAGGACGCCTGTGATTACTCTCTCTGACACCTATGTGAAATCACTGCAAACATTATTGTGATATGTGATGTTTGCTCTGAGACAGGGTGATGGATGGCTTTTGATAGTTTTAAGCATGGCTTAAGTGCGCAAACACATTTTCAGGCACCTGCTATATTATATAACCACTGTCAGAGAGGACATGTGACCCTTATGCTGTGTTACAGCCAGACAAAATGAATGCATTTGAAGCAAAACAGCTCAATTCCTATCCTGTAAATCCAACAAGTTTGAAATTCACTTTCATAAAATAACAAAATACACCATCCATAATTGTGTCACATGGTATCCATTTACATTGTGCCCTAGTGGACAAAATTAGCCCCAGTCATTGTAAATGAATCCACTTTACAGGCCTATTTCCAAAAACTAATTTCACATGCTAAATATAGAAACCTGGATTAAAGATATATGCATAGAGATGTTCATGATTTTGTCCAAGCTGTCAGTAAAATATGAATCATGCTGACTCTTTATACCATTGGTCATTTCACCTGCGAATTATGTGGGCACACTGCAATTCTTGGGTGTACACTCCTAAAAATAAAGGTTCTTCAAGGTTCCATTTTTCTTATCTTTTCATATAAAGAACCTAAAAAAAGGTTATGTGGATGTTAAAGGTTCTGTATGGAACCATATAGCCAAAAATGGTTCTTCAATGGCATGGTGAAGCAGCAACTTACTGAGTTCAATGGGTGCTGCATAACAGTAATGGTCCAACACTCTCAGTGTTTACTTGGCAGGCTCTGCTGAACCGGGTAGCAGCTTCTTTTGTCCATGGTGACATTAAGCCCAGAACATGAGTGGTACGTGCTCTGCCCACTTATCTCAGCCTTAAAACCTGCCAGCCTGTTGGGTTCCGCTTGTCAAAGTCCCTGACATCAAAAACAAGAGGAGTTTATTTTCATAAAAGAGCATTATTTTGTTTCCCTTGCAGTACAATATCCAATCAAATGAGAACAATCTTCCTTCCTAAAAATAGAATGACTGTTTATGTGCATTACTTCCTGTTCAAACCAAATATGAAGCTGTGACTCACAGCTCTCAACACTGAGTAACAGGTCCAGCAAATGAATGGCAAAAACTTTCCATTTTAATTCATTTAGACCCAAATACTGTGTCATTTTTAATGGACGCCTTGTTCTGACCTGTTATTGGGGATCACATCTGTGAAGGGAGGTGGAAGTTTAACCTGTTAATGCAAACAGTACGTACATTTAGTATTTTTAGCCAAAACTTTGAGGAACATAATGTGCCTATACAGAAATATTCAATAGAAATGTACTCATATTAGGTCAAACATGGACAAATCCAACCGTTGGTTTAAATTAACATAATTTTCTATAGGTAATTCAATCCAATGTTTGAGTTTATCTGTTTAATTTAACCCAACGGTTTGGTTTGTCCATATTCAACCCAATATTTTAAAACTGTATTATTCACTTGAATAATTCATTAATGAATAATAATAAATTCAGAGTGTAAGTGAATAAGTAATAAAATAACTTATAACTTTAATAACTAAAATAAATAACTTTGAATAAGTAAATGAATATCAAATAAAACAAACAAATATCAACAATACATCAGTGTTTCCACATGATTAATATTACAATTATGAACAGACCCTTAAAATTGCCAGGAAATTATTTCATGTGAATTCTTATTACTATGAAATGAATTGTTGATCCCACCTGAGTATGTTGTAGCTGCTTTTTAAATGATTATAAAAATGCTTACAAACCCAAATAAATTCCAACATTAACATAAGGAGGTTTGATTATTGAACCTCATGCATTTTTAAACCAAGCGACAAATCAAATCAATCCATTAAAACTGCATTTATATATCATTTGGATTCCATGATGCAAAATTTCAATTTGTGATGGTTTCGGTCAGAAAATTGTTATAACAAATAATCAGCATGAATATTCTGGCACAACCCACATTTAATCACACTCATCTCAGTAAAGCATCTCGAATCATTTTTGTGATTCTGCTGCTGTCGTCATTAGTCGACAGCAGGAGATAAAATCAATCATTCATTTGAGAATGAATGATGCCCATTTGACAGGGAGGCAACATTAGTCAGTTTTTTGTTTACGCCATACAACGGCACCTGCCAAGAGTTCACCCCCGAGAGCAGCACTTGTTTTAGTTGGAATAAGCTGGATGTGGGATTTCAATCCATTAGTGTGCTGGCCAGCCCTCCCACTTTATATAGAGAGCAGCGGCCATTAAATAAATGTGCATTCATTAACACTAGTGGCCAGTTTCAAAAGCAGGGCCTTCTTGTTAATGGCAATCTTATGTCTGTGGCCTAATGTGCTTCCAATTGCTACATGAATAAAACTTTGCTTCTTCCAATCTGAGACATTAAATGCAGCCCTGAGATAAACTTCATTACCCAGAACTGGTGCTTTCATAGCTGAAGAGTTTTAATTTCTAAAGTTCTCATTCAGAAGTTCTCAATAACCTTTCATTTCAGTATCAACTTCGATTTAGACGTTTCTCTTTAAAAATTTCTCAGGGCACGTAAACATAAGGCAAGAATGGGGCAATTACTGACATTCATTGAGAGTTTAGCGCTAAGAAATGTAAGTAGCACAGCTCAAATCATTTGTATTTGTAAAGAATTTGGAGAGAAAGGTATGTTTGTATTGTATCTGAATTTTTATAACTGGCAAATCTAAGCCAGTAATTTTAGGCTGTAAACAAGGTCCATGGCATTTTGATTAAAAATATGTTTTTAAAATGTTCTACTAACTTCTTAAGAGTAACGTTTTTGGTATATATGACATATAACAACAAAAACTGACAGAATGTTAGCCAACGTTCTGAGAATGTTCCCTGTTAGCTGGAGGCACTTGTTGAGATTATTCAAGAGAACAATTTTAGAAACAAGAAACTTCAGCAAGAGTCTCCATTTGCCTTCCAGTTATTATTATTGTTGTGCTAGTAGAAACAATTGAGACCTCATAAAGAGCTCATGTGTGATTTGTTTCCTATGGGAAAGCTGCTCATTTAAGGAGAGGCTGGTTGGCCAAATGTTCACACAGATGGATTTTCTTTCTTCTTGTATGCAACAGAGCCAATATGGCATTGCAATTTTTCTGAGTACATTGTGAGGACATCTGAGTACATACTTTAACAAGTACCTTGTTGCTGAAATTTAACCTTTCAATTAATACACCACTACTAATATACATAAGGGGTGTGTTAAGATACCAGTACTGATAATAACACTGATATTAATAATCATGATTATTGATACAGTGTTAATACTACACACATGATAATATCATGAATATTTCATCACCAGTATCTGCTTTACACTCCAACACAAAAGATGGCGCTATTCCACCCAAAATTTTGTCTTAAGAGCCACAATGGCTATATATGTATACTTTTCATAATAAAAGGCATTTTTTGAATATTTGGATCATTCCTATATTAATTGTTTACAAACCACTAGAATCAATGCAAAGCAGAACCATAAGGTAAGCTTTAATAAACATTATACAGTGCAATAAACAAACAAACAAACAAACAAATAAAAAGAAAGTGTTTCTTATTAAATATGCTTTAAAAGCTAAACTTTATATGCTTTCAATTTGTAATTTATATCCTTTTTATTTTCTTGAATCTGTTTGAAATTAAACATTTTTCTTTAAAAATGATTGCATGCCTAACTTATCAAATGGGCTAAAACAGATTCGCCTTCCATAGGTTTCAAGTCAGTATGGGCACACACTCAAAACCTTGCATTCACTATTTCAGTATCTCAGGACAAACTTCAGACATCAATCAGCAGTATGGAGTGCTTTTTGCTTTATGGGGGATTGTAATGCTGTATGGATCCTATAATACATAAATAATAAACTTCATGTACAATATCCAGATCACTTAACTATAGCCTTGGGTCTTTTCAAGGTAAGCGATGCCAAATATTGAAAAAGTATTTCTACTGTGGTTTATAAATGGTATATGTATGTGATATATTCTGTCCTGATCTGACAGCTGTGTCTGTAAAAGATTTTGTAAAACTTAAACCTGTACTAGAAAAGCCTTAAAGTTTGCCAGCATTTAAAGGTTAAAATTAAAACCAATTTTCCAATAAGATCTGCTCTACTCAGCAGTTCATCTTTGTGCTGTTTTCCATTAAACAGTGTTTTGAAAGTCAAACTACTCATATGATGTAAAACAAGGGCTGTTGCTCTTTTCCATGAAATTCTCAACTCATGCAGCAAGAAGTGACTGTTACATAATGTTCTCGCGGTTGGTTTTGAACACACAGATATGTGACAGACTGATACAGACTGTGTAAGAATTAAGCAGATGATGCTGAGATAAAGACACCATCGAGCTTTATCTACCTGAAATTCTGCGTCCTGCATCTGCAACCAGCTGTGATGTTTATTTCATCAGAATAAAAGAATAATTCAGCCATAAATGAACAATCATCAATATTTACACCCCCTCATGTTGCTCTAAACCTCTGTACTGTTATTTACCATTATAAATCACAACAGATTTGTATTACTCCATTAAGAATTTGCATTTAAGCAGAGGAAGTTGCTCTTGGATTCCCAGCTAACAATTTTTCCCTAATGTTTCCTTTAAGTACTAAAAATGTTGTAGTGTTCTAGGAGGGTTCAAAGTATCCAGTTTTTAGACATTGTATTAACGTCATTTCTTAATATATTTTTTGATATAACATATGTAATGTTAAAAAACATTCTACTGCCCTAACTGCCATAAGGTTTTTTGATAACTTTGAGTGAACCTTTTGAGAATGTTGTCCAACTTTCTGAGAAAGTTCCCTAACGTTTTGAAAACATTCTTTGTTCACTGGGCTGGCATGGAAAAACAAATTATTTGAGGAGGGATGGTGCTAGACGTTCTTCAAACTCGATCTGAAGGCTTGCTTCAATCCTGGAGGCTGAGGGTGTGATTTAAGAGGATGTGATCAGCTGAACTGAGTGAGTTCTGCTGGATCTGTGATTGGGGGGATTAGAGTGAAGCGCCTGCGAAGAATCCGTGTTGACAGACAAGCAGAGATGATCTTCAATGGAAGAAAAACATGATTGTGGGTCTTCAGAAAAGGCCCAGAGATCGCAAGCACTCTAATTGAGTGTAATTATCCATTTTTGTTGCTCCATGTTCGCAGAAAGCCATTAGGGACACAAGGCACAAACCTGAGATCCTTCTGAAAACATTAAGGAGAAAGGTGTGATGATTATGCCGTAAAAGCTGTGAATTTCCCCAGATGATGTTAATATTTATTAAAATAGTCTTAAGTGCATGTTGACAAATACCTGACACACTCATCTGTGCTGCATCTTGCACTCAGCGTATTTTGTGCAAATTAATATATTTGATTTAATGCTTTATTTTAATTTATTAATTTACTTCTTCTATTAGTAATTTCCTAATTCAATATTCACACACTTGAGTGTTTGAGCAAGAAACTGAAAATATCAGTTCAAGGTAATGTAAGGTTGAATTTTAACTGGCATTTATTGCTGTGCCCCAAAGCCCATTTTCTTGCTTAAAGGGACCTTTTGCATTCCTGAGCCCACAGATGAGCTGATAGAGAACAAAGGCTATTGGCTGAAATGTTTGTGTTGCATGCAGGGGGTCTGGCTTTTGTTGAGTACAGTGGGGGTTAAACATGGTCTTCTGATTGCTCACTTTGGTTGTCTTAGGTTGGTTTCAGTCACATGGTCAAGGAAAGGATAAAAAGGGAATTTAAGATATGCTCTTTCTCTTTTTCCCTGGGTCTTTTCCTGGGTCTTTCCCTCTTGCACTCCTCTTCTTTGTGCTCTTCTCTGAGTGTTTTTCCTTGAGTTCTGCTCTGGGATTCTGCACTTACTTTATGCTCTTCTTCTTTATCTGAGTTCTAGGCCCAACTTCCAGCCCTCTCTTTTCTAATCTTTCTCTATCTTATGTTCTTTGTCTGCAAGGTAATATTCTCCACATACACTGTTTAAAGTTGTGTACTGTATATGTCATTTACCATTATATGCATCTTCATTGTATTCATTTTATGTATAACATCAGGCAGTAATGTTAATAAACCTATAACTTGTGTACCAACTAGTTTTGATTCATTGTTAATAATTAAAACTACCTATTGCAATACAATAAAGACATTATAGCAACGCTCTCCCACATTTAGCTATCATAACTGCACTTCCGTCGTTGGTATAAGTAGCAGAAGGGTGGAAATTGACAGAAAATACACAGTTTTATACCATCTTGCTGTTAACACTTTTCTAGTCATTTCGGCATTCCTACAGCTTGAACCACTGTAGTGAAACCACCCTTACAGTAAATTGCTGATGATTTACAAAATCAACACAGTTTAACAGTCTCTTATGATGAAGGTTCATGAGAGGCACTATGACTGTCAGGAAATAATGAAAAACAGCATTTTTGTATGAACTCTCCCTTTTGGTACATTTTTAAAAGGACATCTTGAGCTCTTCAGAGATACAGACTTGGCCTTGGTTTATAGAAATGGCAAGAAAGAAAAGATGAAATCTTTTTTTTTTGACAGTTTTTTTTCATTTATGATTAATCAGTTTGGAAATTGTTGTAAATAAACATATGTAAGTTTAAAAGCAGAGTGAGATTTGTCCTCTGTAAGGGACATCTATCTATCTATCTATCCATCCATCCATCCATCCATCCATCCATCCATCCATCCATCCATCCATCATCATTATCATCTATCTATCTATCTATCTATCTATCTATCTATCTATCTATCTATCTACCAGGCCTGAAATGAAACCATTTAAATTGTTAATATTAAGAAATGAAAACAGAATTAAAGCTGATTTAAAGAAACCACTGAAACTATCCTGGAGGAAATGCAAGAATTACAGGAAAAATCTTGCATGTATATATAAAGAATAACATATAAGAAATATATCTGACATGCAAAAATCAAACTGCCCTTCTGTTTACTTCATTCACAGGCAGTACACAAGCACAGAACAGAGCCCACATGTTTATTGATGATGTTTTTTGCTTTGTCTTTCCTGCAGAATCTTCATTAAGACAACATCAGTCGCACACAAGCAGGAAATTACGAGTCTGTCTTCCCCAGCACTTCATTAGACATGTTATGTCATGCATCCTGTTTCTTCTAGAGAGCCTCAATTTGGAACAACACTGCAGCTTCTCGCTGTGAATTCTGCTGGAGACAGCAAAACTGTCAAAGACGAGACCGCAAAAAAATCAGGATGAACTTTAGAGAAAATAGAGCTTCAATTAAAAGGTATTCAACATAAATAAAAACACATTTGTGCTTATGGATGAAGAAAGAAGAACGCGGAAATAGCAAACAGACTAAACCTCTTCCTCCAACAGAGACAATATTCAGTTTCGTATCTGCGAGGGAGACAATCTTCACATAATGGCCATGACTCATGCATGAAATCACGTTTGTTATGTACGGAGATTATGTTGCAATCTAGCATGATATGTGCGCCTCAATGCATGTGTTTTTGTGTGTCCGTTGTAAGAGGCACATATGTATGCCTGCATGTAAAAACAAAGTCAATAGCGATTTTTAACACAAAGTACAACCCATACGCCTACAGAAGGAACAATCCCAGCTAACAGGAAATGTTTTCAGAATATTAGCTAACATTCTCTAAAAGTTCTCAGAAACATTCTTGCAGTAATGTTAGTAACGATTTTTAACATGATATACCAAAATGTCATTCTTAACTTGTTAGTGGAACATTTTAAAAACGTTACAGAATTAAAAATGTTTAAATAATGTTCTTATAACCAAGCCATAATGTTAATACAACATCCAAAAAATTTAACATTCCTAGAACTTTTAAAATAACATTTCAGCGTTTTTGTATTTAATGCAAACGTTATGAAAACGTTCTTACATCCTGCAGTTGCTAGCTGGGATGTATCAATTCATAGATGCTAGCACTGCAAGAAGTACACTGTCCTGCCATACACTCTCAATACAGAGCGTTTTATAAAAAAATCATGTGCTTGCACGTGCAGATATTGTATTTCTTCTCCACTTCTCTGGCCGTCGCTTCTGACTGTGATATAGGGCCTGTAGTGAAAAGGCTTCAAACACTCAGGCTGTGATATATCAGCTTGTTGTGTTCTGATTTTAGGATTGTTTTTCTATTTTGGCCAGACATCATGGGACAGGGGAAGCAGGGGCCCGCGACGGGCCATTTATCACATGATATGGGTTACAGTGACCATCTATCAGTAGATGCAGTTTTATAAACAAACAAACAAACAAACAAAATCAAGCAATAATAAATACAGCATGGTGCCTGAACCAATAGAAAGCCCAGCGGGTGTCTGGAGCTCTCATATGAGAACAAAATTAAGGCTGAATGTTCAACCCCCAAATATTTTACAAACCCACAGGATTCATCTCTTTCAAAAATGAAAACTCACCTATATCAAGGTGATCTCTACACAGGCACACACGTACTGTACATGTACACATACTGTACACAGGTACACATACTGTACATTCTGAATAATACATTGACAGCATTCAAAACCCTTTGAACACATTGTTTTACACAACTTAAACATTGTAAAAACCCTTTACGAATCTATTTTTTTATAAATACAATAAAATCTACATATTAATAAATGTAATTTTCCATGAACCCTGTAAATGTTGGACTGTTTTACATATGAAAGAATTCATATGTTAGATGCTATCAGCTCGATCATTATAAAACTTTTAATGCTAAATAAACAATAAAAAAGCAATGCTTGTGTATGTGCTTGAAAACGTTTACATACGAATATCAATGAGATACCATGACTTGTATATACAGTAAGAGTGTTTGCCAATACATAAGACTGAATCTTAAAGAAACTAAACAAAGCTAAAGGAGAGGAAGAATAAATAACAGCTAAAAATATATGATATACCAGAGGAAGGACTAAAAATAGCACATATACACTCAGAATACAGAATATACTCTTGGAAAAAAAACTTGAGAACAGTCAAAGGTTTGTGTTTTGTGAAGAGAATAATACATAGATGTATTTTCTCTTCTTAAAAGAAAGATGAGACTATGGAATAGTTCCTAGTCGCAACAGGACACTTTGCCAAAAGTAAAAATATTGATTGTGAAGAAGTTTCTTAGACTCATACCTAATGTTTTAGGTACCTTTTACCTAATGAGATTTACAACACAAATCTCCAGAATCATCTTAGCATGCACAAAATCTTTGGACCGCTTGAAAATGAGAATAATATTCACATCAGCATTAGGTCTTCCTCTGTAATTGTTTTTGCTTGAGTTGTTGGTTTAGCCTATGAAATCTAAAGGGAGTTGGGCCAAAAACAAATGGGTTGTTTTTTTAATTTTTTACATTACTGCCTGCAGCTCTTGGAAAACAGGCCTTTTAACTGTCTCTTTGTTATGCTGTTTTCTTCCCTTGTATGAAACTGCTAACTGACCAAAAATGTTCTAATTAGAGCAATTTTACACAACGACCTGGAAGGCTGAAGCCACACTGAATGTCATTTGAAATACATGAAGGCTGGCGTATGAACCACAGTTAGCCATGTTTATGCTAATTTCCTTTGGATTAGCCAGTAACCAACAGGTGTCTAGTTGCTATGGCAACCCTTGGCAGCTACCAGCCCATAAATACGGCAAACTGTGTTTCTCACAACATCCGAGAAGTTGGCCATAAGCAGTGCTCTTTATTATTTGTACAAGTGGATGAAGTATGCAATTCAGATCTTTAATAATTTTATAAACTCCCCTTTAATAATTTTATAAACCCTACCCCTTGCGGCCCAGATCAGACCTGGACCATAGTCCAAATCTAGTGTATACAACTGATCCCTTGATTTAAAGATAAACATGTACGAACAAACCCCTAAACCATTCAATGCATAATTACCTCCATTAGCTCTTGGCATTGCATTACACAGTAAAGCAATAGCTTTCCAATTTTGCATTATGTTGCATGCCCCGCATAACCTCTGCAGCGCAAATGGAAATAAGAGCATCATAACGTCTTGGGACAAAACAATATAGAGTTCACAAAATTAATAATGCAGAACCATATATCAGCAATTTTGGAGGACACAAACAACATACAGCGTTGATAGCCCTGCGCAAATGGAGGTTGCCCACAACTTCCCATTAACTTTTTTAATGAGAGATTTTCAAATATAAAGACAAAGAAACACAACTATATAAATACATGAAGACACAAGCAGGAAGTCAGTAACATTCAGCAAACATGTATGATTATATTATGTACGAAAGATGTGTAAACAAATTAGCAATGAATGGCAAACAAGGCCTTGAACATCTTCAGGCCGCACCACAAACAAGCACTGTAACAGAGGCTTAAAATGACTCCCAACCTGCGAAATTATCGCACTTTAACGTCTCCCCACGGCTCAAGGAGTTTCATTAAATGCCATGATTAAACTAATCAACAGACTCATTGGTGCCTGTCAGATATCATAGCTGCCTTCTCAATTAGCCAGCGCTCCTTGAACTCTATCACAAATGTCGTCAAACACAAGCCATGGCCCTCACCGATCCTCCCTGCTGCACCGACCCCCCCACCCCAAAAATGAGCTGAGTGAAATAATCAACAGGGAAATTAAACATTGTTTCTTCCTCCAACGCCCCTCCCGCAGCCCTGCATGCCCATTAAAAACACAATTTGCGATCGTGCATTTGGTTGATAATTTTTTTGTGCATTGGTAATGCATCGTTCACTATACGTTCGGTTCAGTGCTTAAATTATGTTTTGTAACAGATGTTGTTTTTTTTAAATGTAGACAATTATGACGATGTGGCTTAACCCAGCAGACAAGGAATGTACTCAGAACGTTGGCTAATGTTCTCTAAAAAAACCCTCTCAAGTTATCAAAAAATGTTATTGCAGTTTTTATGCTACGTCATATATCAAAAACATTATTCTTAAACTGTTAATGAGAAATGTTGAAAAATATTGAAATGTTTCAATTACTTAAATGAATGAAATGTTTTAAAACAATTACAGAATTAAAATGTTTGAATAATGTTCTTTTAACCTAGCAAATGTTAATGCAAAAGTCTAAAAACCTGGATGTTTTGAGTGTTGCAGAACATTTGAGTGTTGCAGAAAGTAACATTTTTAACATTTTGGCTACTTAATAGAAACGTTAGGGAAATGTTCTGGGAACATTTTCGGTACAATTGTGCACAATTTTGGAACACATCCTACAGTTGCACTTGTTTTTGGATCCTGGATGAACAAGCATTTCACATTTTGATGATATCCTCTGATTTTGAAATTCACTTTTCTTGCTGTAGATCCTGAATCCAGGAAAATAATCCAGACGACTCCAGTTACACATTTTTGAAGAGTTTCTACTGAATTAACTTAATGCAAAACATTTATTTGCTTATTGATCCATATTTCCTTGATTAAAAATAATAAAGAAACAAATCAACAGAAAATCCATCCAATAAAATTATTCAAAACCTTCAAACAGCACATCTTCACTTCATAGCAAAGATCCAACATGATTTAAACAAGCATGTGTGAATTAAAAGCTCTGTCACCCTGACAATCAACCCTTGCACATTAATTACCCAAATGTCCCCAGACATCAAATCAGTATGTAACATTACATTATGGTCTGTCCTCTCATAATGGCCCTCTGTGGCTTTACAACTTTGTAATTCAGGCTCTTTATGCTACCAAGACATGTTGTCAGGTTGTCCAAATTATTCAATCTCCTCATCCTGAGATGGAGCCTTCATTTTCCACAGCTATAAAAAGATCCACATCAAGCTTAAAGTGGAATAGGACCCTTGAGTCCAGTGAAGCATTGGGTACAAAGCAGAGCTCTTTATCATTGAGTAGAGAGCCGGGTCAGCTTCCTCTCTCAACACTCGACACAGCAATTTAAAATCCACCCGCAGAAACGGCTTTACCAATATTTTACACCGTCATGGTCCAGAGGGCAAATGAGTGCAAGCTGAGAGCATCTTTTTAACCACTTTTAAGTAGCATCAAAACAAACGTCTACCGTTATTTGAGAGGCTTTAACAAATAACTACCAATCAATCATTTGATACAAGCCCTTTTTTTTTTGTCATGGAAAGTTTTTCTCTGCATTTAAATATACATCTTTGACGCTTATAGGGGTGTCACAGTTTACCAGTATAGTTAATAATAACCATGATATTAATAATCAGGATTGTTGATACCGTGTTAATACTACACATATGATAATATTATGAATAATTCTGCACCAGTATCAGGTTGACACTCCAACACAGCAGGAGGCGCTATTGTACCTGTTTAACATTTTGCCTTTTAAGACACAATGGCTACAAACTGTCTCTCTGTCTCCTTACACATCTTTTGAATTTGATTCATTGACCAAAAACGAAATATAAAGCTGATAGCATTATTGTATTTGTTATTAGATACTGCAATAATATGCCACTATACATTTTTAGGCCATGATAACCTTGTAGTGAAAATCTGATACCATGATAGCCCTAGTCACTTTAGTTATGTTAAAATAACTTACCTGCTTGTCTTAACATCTCACCAGTATATTTAGCATAAGAAAGATTAGTAATTATTGATTACCTATCCTCGACCATAAAAATAGTTAACTCTATTTAGTGTAGTCTAGTGTGTGCTGCTCACCTGCTACAGGACCAAAACCAACACACACACTCAGAAACTGGTCTAGTTGAGAGGTTCACTCGCTATTAGCTTGGTTTATCGATTTAAGCTATTGAATTAACTCTTGTCAACTTACAATGGCTCAGCAAATGTGGGCTACCAGGTGGCAGCTGTAATTAAACCTGTTCGAATTTCCAACAAAGGTCTATAAGAACCGGACATCATATTTATTGATGACATGAACATATTTTGGTCAATATAGTGCAAGAAGTGCAAAGCAATCAAAACAATGAAAACGATAAGGGAAAAGGATTCTGCGAACGCTTGTATAAAAATAGGTGTTACATTAAAATATCAGTATTACACAACATAATTATTACTTCAATTATTATTTATGAATTTTGATAACATATTAAAAATACATATTAAGAATGAATACACATATTCATTTTTAATATATAATATTTCTTCTAATGTTAGCTGGGAAGGCCCGACAGCCTTCCATCTTCCATAAAAGTGCAGAACAGCATACAAAGACACTTCTCCTGTAAATGAGTTAAATGATGGAGTCTCTCTTGGACACTGGGGGTGTGCCACTGCTTAAAGAAAGCCACTTGTACAATGCAAGCTACAGTAAGTGATCGAAAACCACAAACGAAATGCTCGTACAGAGAATCATGAGACATGACACACATAATATTGATGAATATTGAAAAAATGATGAAAGTACATGGCAAAGAGTATACCAATAAATACAGTACTTACTTACAGACTAAAGCAGAGAAACTGTCCTGCTTGGTTGGATGCACTGCAGTATAGTGTTTATTTTTTGTTAGCTTTTGTATGTAAACCCCTTTTCCCCATCACCAAACCCATTAGATTCACAATATTTCTATGATTATATTCCTGAAAATGTATTTGGGTGAGATTTACCTGTACATTTAGAGATTTATGTGATCTTCATCTTAAAAAAATAGATTTTGCATTGCCAGTTTTATATCACACCTCGTGCTTTCATCCAAGTTCCACAAGCTTCTTATTTATTTCCGTAATGCCATGTGACTCTAAAATCAAAGTAACATAGTTCGGCACACCCCACTGAAGGTTTGGATATTTTTGATGTCGTTTAGGTTGGTGTTTATTGTGCCAAGACACCCTCCAGTTTTAGTCAGTATAAGGTGGAAAATGCTTTTACTGCATTTTTATTTGGACCAGAATTCAAAACTGGCTCTGTGTCGTCTGTTTCTCAAGAACTTCGAGGTAGTCCGGCTCTATTTGAAGTTTTGCTTTTAGTTCCAAATAGTCGTTTCTGTTGGGTTCCACAAAGACAGTACTTGGTGCTGTACCATATAGCACGGTCTCTCGTATTCCCTCGGGATGTAAGAACTGGCGCCTGACGTCAAAGTTTGGTTGGTATGTGTAGGGGACGGGGCCAGTGTATTTATATTCAAATCTGCCGCCAGCAGTGGATGGAGATTTATCTGGCTCTAAAATTCCTCTGAAGAAATGATCTGCATCCTGAACAGGAGACGGCTGCTCCCGGGGCTCAATGGTGCTAACAGTGTAAGCAGGGCTTCTCATGGTTACCTCCTGGTTTCCCTCTGCATTACTCCTGTAGGTGACCTTCAGTTCATGGAGATCAGGGTAATCCTCAACAGTGTTGCCTTCTCTGGACCTGTAGATTGGGTTTTTGCACATATGACCTAACGCGTGGGGGATGTACTCGTAGACGTGGCCTGCAGGGGCTTTGACCTTGGGAACTGACCGATTGCTATAAAGATTGTACTGCAAGTTGAAGGAGCTCACGTCTGAGTTGTTTGTGCTGGTACGGTCGCTCTGAGATTTTTTGCGCCTCTTCATGACCACCACGAACAGGCCAGCCGCCACGAAGACTGACATTATGAAAACAAGGAGGAGACTGAGAATCAGAACAGACAAAGGAACATTACTGGAAGGCGTGTTGAACCTCAGTGGTGTTTCAGTAGTGGTGATCCTTTCTGCAAAAGGCTCATCAGAGGGAACCACAGTGGACACGACAACATCAGAATAATCTGGGCATAGTTGCTCGGAGGGGATGACTCGCATATCCTGTCCTGCGAGCCGCTTGGGTGTCACGCATTTGACGTCATTGACTACCGTTCCAGTGTTGAGCTGCTCCAACCAGATTTTCATGCCAACCGCGTCGCACGTGCAATCCCAGGGGTTCTCGAACAGGTCAATCTGAACTAGCGCTTTCAGCTGGTCCAAAACTCCACTCACAGGCAGGTTTTGAAAGTGGTTGCTGCGGAGATTAAGTCGGGAGAGAGACAGACTAGAGAAGATACCCCCTGGCAAAGTTTTTAAAAGATTGTTGTTCAAGAAAAGCAGCTGAAGGTTGGGCACAAAGCGAAAGGTGCCGCCTACAATCTCTCTAATCTTATTATATTCTAAATACAAGTACTGCAAATTCTTTAGCCCAAAGAACATATCTGCTGTGAGTCTGTCAATCAAATTGCCATTCAAATACAACCTACGTAGGTTAATTAAATCCCCAAAGGCTCTATCATGTATGAGAGCGATCCGGTTGTTTCCCAGGTGCAGTAAATCCAACCCCTCAGCCTCCACGAAGTCAGATCTCCGTACCACAGGGATGTAATTCCCTGTCAGGTACATCTTTTTAGGATTGTATGGCTTGGGCTTTAGATCTGATATGTTTTCAATCTTCCTTTCCTGGCAGTTGACATTTAGCCCCAGGTCAGAGATTTGCAGATTGCATGTACAGGTGGTGGGGCAGTCCAAAGGCACGGGAGATTTGGTCTGGAAAGCAATGATGGGCCCATAGTTGTAGGGATTGGCTGGAATTCGAGATGTGGGCTTGGACCTGGTTTTGCTGGACTGACGAGTGCCCTTGGTCGGCCTGGATGAGGAACGGAGAACTGCTGAAGACGTGGCTGATGCTGTCACGGCCACTTGTGTGGTCTGAAAATAGCCACTAGTGCTAAGTGGGGGTGGAGGGCGCATCTCATACTCTGAAATGGCCCTTCGGGGACACAGTTCCTGCTTTGAGACCTCGTCCAGATCTCTGCCGTGGAGCCTGAAAGGAGTCTCACAAACCACCTCCCCCACCAAAGCAGTGTAGGCGATGCTCTCCAGCCAAGCTTTTAGAGCTATGAGCTCACATGAACAGTTCCATGGATTCTCCTCTAGCTGTAATTCCACTACTTTATCCATATGCTCCAAAAGTCCAATGTAAGGGAACATTTTTAACCGGTTGCCTCTGAGATCCAGATGCGTCAAGGGCACGTTCCGGAAAATGTTGGTGGGGAGAGAGGACAACAAATTGTCATTTAGAATAAGCACAGTCAGATGATGAAGTCTGTTCAGAGTATTGGGCTCAATAATGCTAATGAAATTATAATCAATCTGTAGATACTCTAGACTCTCCAGCCCCACAAACGTGTCGTCACTTAGCATGTCTATTTTGTTGTTATTTAAATGTAATCTCTTTAATCCTTGGAGTCCATTGAATGCCCCAGTCTCCACCTCTGAGATGTCATTATTACCTAAATGCAAAATAGTAACTCCAGTGTAGTTGATGAAGTCATTGACAGATAATCGTTTTAACAAATTGCCTGTCAGCAAAAGATGGTATGTAGAAAAATGCACCGGGCTTATTTCCGACAGCCGCACAATGCCTCTGTTCTCGCAGCTGACCGTCAGAATGCCTTCCTTCTCCTCACAAGTGCACAGATTCCTACAGATCTCCCCATAACTGTCATACATCTCAACCAGACACAGAGATGTGGCAACCAGCAATATTATTTTCAGAATCCAGATATGCATTTTCTCGTGCAGGAATGGCCCGGCTCACTGTAGTGCAGATGCAGATTGGGGTATCATCTAAAAAAGGAAAACATGCAATGAATGTCTGTTACATGAAACCACATCTTCACATACGAAAACTACAACAAATAGGGGAAAACCCCAAACGTTGCAAGAACATTACATAGATCAAGTCATTGATTAATGCACATTAAAGTCCAGACTGATGAGTTGTACAATGTGCACCGTTCCTAAAACTAAACTTCACAATGCCGATTAAATGATTTAGCATTATTATTATTATAATTATTATTTTAAATGCATTTTTAATCATCTTGAAGAACAGTCTCTCACCAAACTATCAATGACATGTGAAGTGCATTGATTTATTCACTACAATACACTGGGTATATCACTATTCAAGATACATCAGATACAGACACATTCTGTATCACACACACAAGCATCTTTATGAAGGCATCTGCCAGAAGAACGAAAAGAAAAGAGAATATCCTCGCCTTATTTCAAATAAAACCGACTGGAAGAAATACCATCCGCTCTCCAAATGCGCAATTTGGGGATGCATTTCCAACAAATGATCTGACGGCATCTGAACTGACGGAGGCACAACGTAAACCCACTTGCTTATGCACCGAACAAATCGACATCTCCGCGGTGATCAATGGCTTTAACTTCAACGTCTGTCGATCGACAAATAACGTGACAAAAAGACGAAGCGTTCGTCACTTTGGAAATTGCTTTAAAACATCACGTACGCATTTGTTCGTCAAACCGGAGCCCTTGACAAAAGCCCGATGCGAATAATCTCCGGTACTCACCCCACATATCCGACGGTTTCGGCTGATATCAACTCTCGACGAGTGTCGAAGTTAAACCACAGAGAGAACAACACGTTTACGTTTCACAGGAGTGTGCAAGCTCAATGTCTCTCTTTCATATTGTATAGGTGAAAGTCATGGCACATCATCCAGGCGATAAAGACTCGAAACGCGACGTCATCGATTACAACCCGACCCCACTTCGATCACAGCAAATAACACAATATTAAACCATTTTGTTGAGCATCCAGTATGTGTAGAAGCATTTGTATTCATGCTTATCAACCTCCTCTCTCTTTCACCCCTCTCTCTCTCTCTCTCTTTTCTCTCTCTCTCCAAGACAGACGCGCACACACAAACGCGCACTTGGACACACACCCACACAAGCACACGTCCACGCTTTCAGAGAGCCTGTAAGTCCAATGCATTATACCACATGCATGGACAAATCGACACAACGAGTGCATTGGGAGTTTGCATTCACGTATGTTAACTATGCACATGTGAAACCCCAACATAAAAGCGCATTCGTTGTGTTTTTAAAGGATCGTCATTTATCCAGAGGGTTTTAATCTAAATATATAAAGCACAAGTTGTGTGACGCACAGACCGCTGAAAATGTGCGTGAAAATGTGCGTGAAAATGTGCGTGAAAATTCCTCACGCCAACATTTCAGGACCCCGGACAGCTCCGTGCGCAGGAGACGCAAGTTCTGGTTCTGGAGGAAAACCCGCGTTTCTTACCCGTTTAAGTGTGGAAAACATCCCGACCAGTCCATAACCTCTGAGACCCGGTTCCTCTTCAGCCCGACTGTATAACAATCCGTGAAGTGCGTCGTGATCTGCCTGGATAAAACAAACTCTCCCTGGAAACGCGACGGTCAGCGGCCAGAAGAAGAGAAACCGACGCAAGTTTAGGAATTTCTCTTGATGAACGTCGCCGTTTCCTGCTCAAATCCAACCCGTGTCGTGTCCATTTTAACGTGCAACTCGAAACCAGCTGATTAAAAATACGTGTGCCACCGAGAAATGCATCCACAAAAGCAGTCTCTCTCTTTTCTTAAAGCGCGGACCGGCGAAACGGGCGTGCAAAGTGCGCATCCCCGACACGACTGCGAGAAGATCGGCTGGTATAGCGTTGCAGTTTTTTGCCCGATGTAGTTTCTTCGTAGATCTGTTCTTCCATCAGTCTGGGCTATGTTCTCGTTTTTATTTGCGTTTTGCCCAAAGCCTCTCGTAAATCCGCCTTTGAAGATGCGTTGCCATCTTAACTAGTGCTTCAACTAGTGGAACTTGCATTTCCATTGGCTCACTGTTGCTGTACTGTCGTCAGATCAGTTGTAAATTTGGGGCATTGTGGAATATTTATGACGGGACTCAAAAATAAAAGCTTCGTGCTTAGTGTGTTGCGCGCCGCTCTCTCTCCATATTATTTTACGCAGCCGAATAATTGAAGGGTGATGGCCATAGTTAGACGAGAGACAAGTAGAAAAAAGGCAGAGAGAGAGAGAGAGAGAGAAAGAGAGAGAGAGAGAGAGAGAGAGAGAAGAGAGAGAGAGAGAGAGAGAGAGAGAGAGAGAGAGAGAGAGAGAGAGAGACCCATAGGGGGCAGTGCAATTCGGTAAAAGACGCTGTTGGCATCTGTATGCAGAATATGCAACATACATTTAACGTGTTGTATCCTGTAGTTTACTAGCATTTTACATAATTAGCAGCACATGATTATCATCATTTGTCAGTTTTCGTTGCACAAATGAGAAGCTTTACATTGCAATGCATTACCACACACTTTTTTGTATGGCATTTGTTGTTGTTGTAACAAACGTATGTTGTGGGTTGTTAATGAACACAACCCAAAACAGAGACCCAGCAAAAAGACCTTAACTATCACTCCATCATCCACCCTCAAGGCAGAAATCAGCACTGCTTCAAAAGTCACAAGAAGCAAGATTTGACCTCTAATCCATGATCATAGGCTAACAGCTGAGCTAAATGGCAGGCCAGTTTTTAACCTTAGGTTAGTAACACAATATGCATTACCTGCAAGGTGATATGCAATGTCAGGTAAACAGACAGACACACAAAACACACAAAGAGCACACACAGCATAAATCCAAACATAAATGTGGAGGTTAAAGCTGCGCCTTATTAAAAATTAAATCTCTCTTATTTACAGTTATATTTATCTGTTGGTAAGGTTGCAAGTTTTGGTGTTGTGATTACTGTTGTGATTTTTAGCGTATGACATCAGTTTACACATGAGTCCTAGCAGGACAACCACAGGTGTGATTTATCATTACTAATGTAGCTATATCACTAATTAAAACATCCTAGCCATTTTTTGATAAGAGTAAATAAATGAATATCACATTTTTTACATTAAAATGTGTCCAAATACTTTTTAGGGCCACTGCTCACTCAAGCCTACTAACTCAAGCCTACTTATTCAAGCCTACTAACTCAAGCCTACTAACTCAAGCATTCTAACTCAAGCACACTGTCTACAACACAACCAGAAACCAGCTGCATGCTTTCTAAGACAGATCACTCAAACTGTTGGCCACAGAAGTATACGTGCTCAGCTTCAATTACACCTCGAGAGCCACTGAGCACTGAGTGTGTAAATAGAATTAACTCTAGCAGGATAAAGCGCGTGTGTCCTACGGAATCGCCTGCTTTGTCCTCTTTTGTATGCTAATTCCCAGTGTCCACCTCCCTTCTCATTTCAATGAAGACAGTAAGCGGGCGTGACATCTACAGCATCTTTAGCGTAGCATCAAAATTAACCACTAAGACGCATTCAATTAAGTCACGGGCTGTGGCTAATCGCATTAAGTGGATACAGTAACAGGACATTTCCTGTATGGAAGGACAAATCTCCAGGACTGAAATACCATTACTGTAATCTTTCACAAAGTCTCACACAGCTACAGGATACAGTTTGCAGTGGTCATACATATAAGGAACTGCTCCAAAACCTACAGATTTACTGAGTGCTATGTTCTGTTAATAAACCTAGCATTGATGTTTTTTTTGTATTTATCTGATAGTTGTCACTACAAAACATACAAGCAATGTAAACACATTACATTTATGCATTTGACACTTTAATCCAAAGCGACTTACAGTGTATTCGAGGTATACAATTTATCAGTAAGTGATCCCCTGGGAACCTTTGCATTCCCAGGGAACCTATAAAATATTAAAACTATATGGACGGTTTAAAACTATACATACCCACTGTATGTCCTAAATTGTATGTCTCAAATCTGGTAACAGGGTGGAAAAGTTGCCAGCCCAATATAAAGCAAACATAACTGCTCATATCATATTTAGCATGACAACCCCAGAGGTTTAATGCTCAGCATTTTTCGAAGGTTAAGCATCTTTTGTACCTAGCTTATGGAAATTGCCAGTGAGACAAACATATATAAGCTGAAGATAGAGATGATGTGAGACTAATGTAAGACATTTATGAGCATGTGGGGGATACTGAATGCTATACTGAAACATTCAAGAACATGCTGAAGATGAGCATTTTCTATAAATGAACCCAGATATCGTGTTTAAATAAATAGTGTATATAAGTGTAGAATGGCATGCTGTCTGCCTATGCAAATCAATTAAGCTCTATACATATAAACATAGCTGCAGTGTCTCTAGAGGGAGGCATTTTGTTCTCCAGCGTTAAACAACAAGTATGTCTCACAGAAAATCAATTTCCACATACAGTTACATACCCAAAGCTATTTAAAAGTTATATTGACACGAAATACTCCATTTTGTAGTATAAAATCTACAATAACTAATAGGTATGTTCTACAGTCACTCATAACTGCTGTAGAATTAGTCAGGCAACAAGCAAATAAAGCTGTATTTCCACAAAACATTAACATGTAACAGTGAACATCCTGTCTCTCCTAAAGTAAAAGACAAACAACACACAAGTACAATCATGCACTTGCGAGAGATTCATACCTTTGCTTTGACCCCTAAAATGAATTTTATTGGTGTAACACAATGAAATCAGGTTGATTCCGTCATAATAAATCATTTTTGGGGTTAAAAACTAATTAAATTAATGATCACACAGAGAGTGCTCCTTTGCAGGGTACCTCACCAAAACGTTTTTGCAATAACCATGTTGACCTAAGTTAAAGGTCAAAAATGTAATTGAATGTAATATGTGCCAATTATAGACTGACTGCTAGTTTTTAAGATAATAATAATGGTTGGATCTTTATCTATTATTACAAATTTTAATTATTCATAATTATAATTAACATCAGTACAAAAAGCGAGTGCTAATTTCAGAAGACACTAATAAGTAATTACCAAGAAGAAAAAGTGATATATGGTTTGTGCATTTGTGTGCCTAATAGACTCTTTGCATTTTACTATGGTATTTTCCTAGAAAAGCCTTCCCAGAAATGCACACCATAACCCAACTTTACCGCAATAAAACGGGAACTTACATATATGTTTCATTTATCAGTGAGTCATAAATCATACAGGGTTGTACAGAGACATAACAAACACATCACTCCTGGATATTACAGTCAGTGTGAGGGTACATATTTCATCCTGGATTCTGCTTATATTACGTGTCTTTTAGAGGGTTGTAATCAAAAGTTTCAAAGTTAAACCCCAGCATTTATCAACCAAAGCTCTGATGTGAGACGTTGAGTAGGATTCCAACCGAGGGTAGACGAGATTACCTGCCTGACAGGTAAGAAAGATTGTTAAAACCTAGAGAGGCAGTATATGGGCCTTCCTTTGTCATTTCTCAGAGCTAAAGTAAAAACAGGGAGCTTAAAAAGAAGGAAACAGAAAGTTTCAACTTCCTGACTGCAGAGGTTTAAATCAAAGATATTACTGACAGAGAAAGTTATTTAACTAGAGTTTTACACTTTTAAAGTCGATGTAAGAGGTGCTTGCTCGTGCAAAACTCACCTCCACTGCACGAGAGTGCTGTGGATGGTTGCCAGGGTGCTGCTAAGTGGTTGCTAAGGTGTTCAAAGTGAGTTTTAGCATATGGTGCAGGTTGCTAGGGTGCTAAAGGTGGTTGCAAGTCAAAAGTCCAACCAAGTCCAACCTTTTTTTAAACATCTGAACACTTACAGTAGAAAAGTAACAGCACACTTCTCTTCAACAAGCTGTATAATTTGAAGCATCATTCATGTTCTTAGGCCATACTGTGCTGGACGAGTTATGCTTTTGTTTAAATTCTTAACTGTAAAAAGTAATCATAATCGTGACACCTGTCTCAGTGAGTACCATTAATAATACCTTTGAAAAACAGGAGCTATAAAATCAAAAGAATGAAATACATAATGCATGACCTTACAGCTACCTTAGATGTTAGACTCAACAATACAAGGTTAATGTCATTCCGACCTCTAGCTTTTAACTCGCCCTTTTGCGGCCTTTTTTTGTCATAATAACAGTAACAAACAGGCTGCAGTTTGCCATTTGTTGTGAGCTGCTTCAGATGCGCTCGTTGCTTTCTCTTCACCACACTGATGTGGTTGGCAAAGCCTTCAGAGGTGCTGGGCTGAAACTATTAAAAGCCCTGTCAATAACCTCAACTCAGCTAACAGGGAATGTTCAAGTTCAAGTTCAAGTTCAAGTGGAGTTTATTGTCATTTCAACCATATACAAGTACATAGTGAAACGAAGCAACGTTTCTCCAGGATCAAGGTGCTACATAAAACACAAAACAACACAGAACTACAATGCTACATAATTTATACATAATTTACACATAAAGTGCACAAGTGCAAACGTGCAGCCAGCACAAGACAGTACAATGACTTCAGGGGCAGACAATGGATATGCCCCAGTGCAGCGCCAACCAGCACACAGTTCAGTTCCAGAGTGATCCTGGTGCAATAAAAACTGCTCTCGGAACATTGTCTAATGTTCTCTAAAAGTTCTCAAAGTTCTGTCGGTTATCAAAAAGTGTTCTTGCAGTAATGTTAGTAGAATCTTTTTTAATGTTATATATCAGATATATCAAAAACGTTATTCTTAAGTAGTTTGTGGAACATTTTAAAAATGTTACAGAATTAAAAATGTTTAAATAATGTTCTTACACCCAACTAACACCCAACTAATGGAAAACATTCTTACAACCTAAAATTGTTAGCTGGGAAGCAGATCTCTTAGCCTCAGCCAACACATTCAAATAACTCTTGCTGTCCTCAGACAGGGAGGTGAACTATTTTAGACTGATGCATCACAGTTCGGTTTCTTTATATAGATAATGTCATGTCATAAAATGTGCCTTTGAATGTTTGTTCAGATCATACTTTTATCTCCAACCCTGGTCGATGTCAAGACCGAGGAAGCTACTTTGAAACCCTAGCTTGTCAGGATAAAAGACAATGTACGCAGACGGAGACTCTCGGAGACTGTTGTAGTCAGAGACGGAGCAGGAGAGAGACAGTGCGTCACCATGATGTCACGCAATAAACGCCAATAAACCTGAACAGTGAACTCAGATTCATAATGACCTTGATAATGATGTTAACTGTCAAAAGCAATAAGAGCAAAATGGTGTTCTCACATGACAAACTAAATACATTTACATCCAAAGCATCTCACAGTGCATTCAGCTGTTTGTGTGTGAAATTGAACCTGGACCTTCCCAGATAACAGGGAATGTTCTCAGAATGTTAGCTAAAGTTATCTAAATGTTCTCCCAAAGAGAATCAACTTCTGGTAACATCTGTCAATTATTGTTCTCATACTGAAACAAGTAAAATCTATCAGGTGTCCTACTAATCTTGTAAATAAAGGTAGACTGATACCAAAGTGACTGTGTTATGGAATTACCTGCTGAAGTTACGGTAAGATACTGTTGTTTCCATATCTGTGGCTCTTCGCAGTGATGATACTGTGTTTTTTTTTCTTTTATTCAGCTTCACTCATCATGCACAACATGTTCTCCCCCTGCAGTAGATACATACAGATTATTTGCTTAAGTACATCACCAGACAGTATTTAGTTCAATAATAAAGAGATGTTTGATTGAGATTTGATTGTCTTTTATTCCAGAAGGAAATACATCACTTTTAGCAATAAGTTAATAAAGCAAAACGGAAGATACATGTAAATCGCCTCAAAATGGTACAAAGTACACAAATATTTCCTTTGTGACAGGCTGTGTTTTGAAGTGTTTCTGCGAGCACACATCAGTGCAGCTGTGTCATTTTTACAGTACATTACTCTGCTTTACAAAACTACACCTCTATTGTGAAAATGACAGAAATTCTGTCTGTTGGAACAGAGGCATCATAATCTATAATAATATAAACAAACATTAAGCTGCTCCTCTCCTGGATTCACAACAATTTTATTTTTATTTTTATTTATGTTTATTTGTTTTATTTTGTTTGCTTGCTTGCCTAGTTTCACTAGGGAGAGTGTGGTGCCATTAACATTTATTACAAATCTCAAGCCATTATATTTAGCCAAGAATGTACAACAATTAATTTATTGCTGTTCTTAACACATTAGGGCTTAATCCATGCATTATAATTATTATTAGTAGTAGTAATGGTATCAAACTTTTATATTATTTAATTGCTTTTATTTGAATTTTAAAGTCTATATCATTTGACACATGGCACATTTACAGTACAAAATCATACATATATTGCATACATACTGTAACATTTATGCAAATAATATTCAGGTACACTGATTCCTTAAGCCCTAAAATTTAGAAGTGGTTTTCTAAATTGGTCTTGATTTCTTAAAAATATATTTCTCAGAACTCAGCCCCACTCACTCCACCATCACCTCGGCCTCTCAAATGTTTGAATCCCCAAAGCTATGAAAAAATCTATTTAACATATTGAAGACTAATAGCTCTTAATAACTTGATCATTTCTCTGCATCTTGTGGTAAGAGCGTCACATTTATTTGCCATTAGATTTCAATTCCAAGCAGAAAAGTGGAAGTTACTGCTGCCTATTACGCTGCATCAAAATTAATAGATTTCTTACTCACATGAGGAACTATGTGTCCTCTAATTTAAATAGGGCGCTTAATTAAAACCACTTTGCTAAACGAATAAAAATATCATCGTGCACAAATTAATTTTCCAAAGCAGCATTCTCTGCTTTCAATTATCAGATGGTATGAACATTTACATTAATCAAAGCACCTCTCATGATATTTTCATTTGTCGCTCTATCACTGCTGTAAACCAATAAATCAGCTGGGATTAATTTATTAATCTATTGTTTTACATTTATATTTATGTAGCAAACCAAGCTACAACCCATCTAACAGTGAATCTTCTTAAAATGTTGGCTAACGTTCTGTAAAAGTTTTCTCAAAGTTTTTCAAAAATGTTCTTGCAGTAATATCAGTATAACATTTCTTAACATTATAACTAACATATATCGTATATATATATATCAAAAGCATTATTCTTAATTAGTTAGTGAAATGTTTTAAAAACATTACAGAATTGTAAAAAAAGTTTGAATAATATTCTTAAAACCAGCCAATAAGATTAATACAATGTCTTAAAAACTGTATTAAATTTTGCTAGAACGTATATATATAAAATAACATCTAACATTTTGTTCCTAATGGAAATGTTAGGGAAACGTTCTTACAACCTAACATTCCTAGTTGGGATGATCTAGTTTGGTGTCTATCTATAGCTTATCTAAAGATATCGATGCTTCATGGAGAAAGACATGCAGATATTTGTCACTTCAGAGCTGAAGGCCCTCTGAACGATTCACCAATGATTATGTGCCATAGAAAATCACTGCTGAGCTCTTGCTGGGACATTTTTCCATGCAGCTGTGTTCCTCTGATGTGTGGATCATTGATTTTCTTTGGCTGTTAATTGAATCCTGCTGGTCAGGACTATATGAAGGAGCTTGAGAAGAACTGAAGATGTTTCTCGCCAGGAGAAATCTTGTTATGAACCTGTAGTGGCATCATTTCGTATATGGCTTCTTTACTGATAGACTGATTGCTCTGGAAATCATTTAGAAGCTCCAAAGTTTTATTTGAGTTGTATTGTAGTTTGATCTTTTGAATAGTTTTCATGTTAATTTTAGTTACATTTTTTGCTATCTTGTAATGTGCTTTTGTCACTTTGTTATTTATTTATATTTTAAAATTGCTTTTTAAAATAAATTAATTATTAGTTTTCAGTTGTCGTTTAGTTTTGCTTTATTTTCAGTTAATAATTTTAGTGTCTTAACCTAAACTTACTTCGGTTTGCTAAGGTAACATTTTTAGTTTAGTTTTTAATAATATTTATGCCCATATTTTATTTGATTTCAGTTATTAGAAATGATTTAATAGTTTTAGTTTAAAACTATAATAACCTTGGCTGTCTGTCATTTTAAAAGCTAAAATGTCACATTCATTTGGTCTTGAAATGGTCTTGTATAGTATAACATTTTTTAACACATATAATCTATATGCCATTTGATAATCACATGACTGCTGTTAGTATCTGCACTCCCCTGTTATGAAATGTCACAATTACATTTGAGACAACACTTTTTAAAAAAAAAACTTCTCAATTTCTGTTTATATTTACGCGAGGGACAAATGAACAACACGACTTTACCAAAATGCATTTTCTAAATGAAAACAAAGGGAGCAGCATTCGTTTTCGTCCTACTTGGATGTATTTTTGGCCATCGTAGTCAGATTATCAGTGTGAAGGCTGTCTCAAATAGCAGGTAACTGAAATTACAGCATCATTCGAGATCTTATTTTGACCACAATTTGAGGAAATGTCACATGTGCATAGCACAAACAATCCCAGAATGCACTGTGATGAGCCAAAAGTATATTTTTGAGGCAACGATGGAGCTGAAGAACATACAGAAAAAGTATATTACAAAAAAATCTTAAACTGTAGCTGGTTGAGTAGACTTGTGCTTTTAAATGGTTTATTTTCACCTGGAAGATGATTATTGATTATGTCTATTTACATTAAAGAAGAAACCAGAGACATATCTAGAGATAGGAATATCTAATAGACTTGCCGGTGGACTCTTGACCTGGACCACATCCACCACACAGAACAACTTAGCAAACAAAGAGCAACACGCTAAAAACCTAACCATTTACAAAACCTTAACAAACCATGGCAATGTCCTGGCCACCGTCCACAATAGGGTAGGGCCATGAGGTAAACAAGTACACTCTTAAAAAAGGTTGGCTGTATGGTTCCATAAAGAACCTTTAACATAAGCAGAACCTTTCTGTTTCTCAAAAGGTTCTTTGTAGTGAAAAAATAATTTATAGACTATAAAACAGTAAGGAAGAAATGGTTCTGTTAGGAACCTTTGATTAAAAAAGTTCTTTGGTGAAACAAAAATGGTTCTTCTATAGCATCGCTGTGAAGAACCTTTAAAGAACCTTTATTTAAGAGTGTCTATAATACTGTTTTAGTCTATAATACTAATATAGTCTTTTTAGCATTTTTAGATTTGGCTGTCGAAATTCGAATTGATAAAGACCAACTTCAAGCTCAAAACCTTCTCCCATCCCTGAAGCCTCTTGGTTACACATATCTAAGTCACCAGTCCTTGTTTTCTTTCATTAGCAGCCAGTTTTTCAAACCGGACATTTCACGGATTTCTAGAAGTATCTGAAGTTGGATCTTTTCAGAGCATGTAGGCAGAAGATCACACGGCAGACTGGCTGATGAGTTTTCCCATGATGCTCCATGCCAGCAGAAACTTGCCTTCTCTCATCTCCTTGGAGAACCGGCACTGCCAGACTGTAGCTACTGTCCAATGAGGGAGAAAGGCTGACCTCCACTACACTAGGTTGATCTCATTGTGCAGAAAATGTGGGCTGATGCCACAATAGAGTAAATTTTGGTTAGTAAATAAGAAATGCTGGTGAGAATGGATTAAAAAAGAGTGAGAAAGAAATTATGTGAACATTTCAAAACATATTGCATTAGATACACTGGTCTTTTATTTTATGTAGATACAATTACAAAATTAGAGTATTTATGATTGCTGATGTCAAATCTTCATCATCTGCCAAAATGTATTTGTCATTTGAGAGACACAGATCAGAGAGATACCAAATGAGCAGGTTGTGTCACGTACAGTGAGTTTACATCATGAGGCAAATGTTTTGCCTGAAAAGTGTGCTCATAGTGTAAAATGAAAGATTCTACACAATAATATTCAAGTATGCTTTAAGTGTCTATCCAGCAAACAATTTTAGGTTGCAAGAACGTTTCCAGAGCGTTTTCATTAGGTAACAAAAACATGAAAAATGTTATTTTGGATGTTCTAGGAACATTGCATTAATGTTATTGTATATTATAAAAACATTTTTTAAACATTTTTTTAATTCTGTAATGTTTTTAAAATGTTCCACTAACAGGAATAACCTTAATAAATTATACATGAGCTTATAAATGAAATCAATTAACCACACACTGCAATACAAACGGCTACATACTGTAATGTCAAACAACCCAATTAGGTAACCGTAAAGCAGGAAATGCAGGACAAGACTTCTGACTCAAAAGCTTTGAATTGCAAAAATGTCATGAATTCTGTCAAGTGCACCAGTCTGAAGATAATTGTTTCCCTGTCTCTGAATGGCCCTTTTGTGTCGACACACATTATTTTCAAATGACAAATTCATTTGTCTATATCATGCTATCTTTTCACACCTTCACAAACCCCTGTGAAACATTTGCTGCTTGCTCAGCTCATTTTAAGGTCCTGCCTTAAGAAAAGGAGCTTGAAGGACTTTCTCTTAAAAAGGTAATTAATCAAGCAATAAATCACCCAGCAGGAAAATTCATCTCCGGTACTGCAGCTACCTCACAGGATAACTCAAACATATGTTTACATTTGCATAGTCTCTTCATTTTGCCTGGACCGGGCCCCACAGGGGACAGTCATCTGAGAGTTCTCCCAGCTAACAATTTTAGATTTTAAGAATGTGTAAGAATCCATGAAAAATGTTTCCATTAAGAAACAAAAACGTTAAAAATGTTTTTTGAATGCTCTAGGAACGTTCAAAGGTCCAGTTTTTGTATTAACATTATAGCTTGGTTATTCAATTTTTTTTTTTAATTTTGTAACATTTTTAAAACGTTCCACTAACAACTTAGAAATCACGAGAATGTTTTTGGATAATGTAAAGAGAACATTCCCTGTTAGCTGGGCAGTTTCTTTTCCAGGACAGTGGTGAGATTAAAGGGAGATGAAATGGTGACTTGCTTAAATCTATGTTGTCCTGACACTAAAACATCGGTTATCTCATGTGTCTCCTGAAGTTTTAAAAAAGTTCTTAACAATACCTCAACATGTGCTTGGATTTGCAAAGAGACCTAAAATTGTTAGCTGGGTGAGGTATTCAAGACTCATCTCATCTGTGTATGTTCCTTTGGGAACAAGGGAGGATCCCAGCAATGAGGCCAGGGCCCCGGGGCCTCAGAAGAACAATCCATCTTTGCTATTAGGTACCACACCAAGGTCAGAAGAGCTAGTGATATGCATTTAAAATGAGTATAAAACAAATTATAAATGCATTTAAACCCCAGACTGTGGCCTTGGCAGGTTTGTGGAGACACTTTAATAACCAACGGAATATATTTTTGGCATCTTAAGAGGGGGAAACCATCTATTTTGTTGGCGAGTAGCTCGTTCATTGTTTTCTGCATTGATATTTTCCTGCGGGCTTATCATGCATCTTCCCTTGAGATTTGATTTGCATACATCATATCTGTCCACTTGTTTGTATTGGTAACAAAAAGGGGAAAAACGTGCAAGAAAAATAAATAAAAACACATACAGTTCACACAAGATGTTTCTCTCTATAGAACCTTTCAAATGTCAGAAGGCTTGACAACATCTGAAGAGGATATTAAACGCAGGTAAACTGTTGGAGAACTTTGAAAATAACATGTGACAGTGTTTATAAGATCATGGCATGGTGGGAAACAGGTATGAAGTAAGTGACAGGCCTTTTATCAACAAACTCCCTTCTGTGTCAGATGAACTTACTACCTCAGCTGTTGAAGAGATACAAAACAGAGATGAAAAGAGCTTTTGTTCTTTTGAAAAGATAATATTACTGAACTAAACTGATCTGAAGTGAGCTCAAGTGTAATTCTGCAATGAAACCAGACATGTTGTTACTCAGGTAAAAGTGAACATTTTCAAAAACGTTCTGCTGAATCAGTAATGGGAACATCGGAAGATATCACACAAAAAAACAATTCGTTATATAACGAGAACCTATATAAAGCTACAATCTGTAACTTTTGCCATCTCTGTTCGAAACTGCAGGTTACCTTTATGTACTTTTCATTATGTCTGTTGAAGTCAAATGAAGCCAAACCGACATTTTCCAGAAATAAAAAAGTTACAGAATGCAGCTTTAATATAAAAGAAGACATTTTCAGCTATTTGTATTGCGTGCAGGGTGAGTGAAGACAGAAACAGGTATTTACACATAACCTACATAAGGGCTTAGTGTGGTCAAGTGTCTATATGGAAGATAGTGTTGAAATATACGGGGGGGTTTGGGTCTGGTGTAGTATGGGGCTCAGTGAAGGTGAGGGAGTGATGAATGGGTTTGGTCCAGGTAAGGGGTGGAGTCATGACAATGTCCACGGTTCCTATTGAAGTCTGTCGCAGGTTACCAGCCCAAAAATTCATTCTCTAGATGACATGACCCCATACCTTTTATTCTATAGTACATGTTTCTTGCACTAAAAGGAATCAGCAGTAAACCAAACCAAGCATCTACTTTAGATTAGGAACTAGAATTGCTGTATATTAAGTTCCAAGCTTTGAGTATCAGTATAGTTGGATGAGGAACCTCTGTGGACACTGCGGTCTTGAGTGATTACTCAGCCGTGCAATGAGAGTTTAATGAATGAGATGCCTGGAGGTCCAAATAATCAAAACAGACAAAACTGTTCAACTGCTCTTGTGGATGTTGTTTTATTATGAAAAAGACTGGACAAAATTCACGCTGTGACATACAATGTTGTTAAATGCTTCATAAATTAAATAAACTTTGAGATCGGATATACTGTCTGTCTGTCTGTCTGTCTTCACAGTTCTGGAAAGGACTTTTTAAGACAACCTCTAACACAGAGGTAAGATTGCATACTGTTGCATACAGCAGGGCACTAATCAATAAAACTTGAGAAAATCAGAAATTATCTTTGATATTAGAACGTATTTTTCATCGAACAAGATGTCTAGAAATACTAGATACAATTGAATTAGCAAGTGTGAGGTTTTGTTTATGAGAGGTTTGTAGCACTTACTGTACACACTGTCTCCATACTGGCCACAGACTACATCTGTCAGCACAAAAACTGGTGACAAGTTAGACGCTGTAAAGGTCAAAAGTTTGCAGTACAACTGCTTAAAACTGTTTCCTCTTCAGTGGATGCCAGTTTCTCCAGCCCTCATCTCAGACATAAATATTATATCTGACAGCAGCTTTTCTTAAAGGGCCAGTTCCCAACTAACAACTGGGAACTAGCTAATTTTAGGTTGTAAGAATATTTCTCTGTCGTTTCCTTTAAGTTGCAAAAATGTTATTCTGAAAGTTCTAGGGAACATTGTTGTTGTATTAACCTTATTGCTTGGTTATAAAATGTTCCACAAATGTTTTAAATGTTCCACTGACTACTTAAAAAAACTTTTGATTTATTTGATATTTAATGTTAAAACAATAAACAATTTGATAACTTTGAGAGAACTTTGGGAGAACTTTTACAGAATGCTTAGAGAACATTTTGAGAACGTTCCCTGTTAGCTGGGTAGTCTTCTACACCCTTGCTGATTTAATTTAAAAAGGTTGTACATTTACAGTGTCACATTAACTGACAAGATTGAGAGGGCAGGTGGCAGTGAAAGAAAATACGGGAAGGACAGAAACATTTGCTTTTACGAAAAGAAATAACAAACATTTGCAGTCTCTAGACTCATGCAAGGTCTTTAAACAGAAAGAAACACCAAACAGAAGTTTTAATCTGGTCTTCATGGCAAAACATTCTGTATTTTCAGCTAAATTTGTCAGTGATGTTTGAAGCATTTCTGTTGTTGATGTCTCAAGGATGGGCTGATCTGAAACTCTGTCTTGCCTAATTGTAGAATTAGTCACTTCTGTGGAGGGTCTCAGTGAATTAAAGAGCCAAACCCCCACATTTTGAAGAGTTTTCTGCTTCATTGCGGTGTGGGCCATTGTGTGTTTAATTACTATGGTAATCATGCTGTGGATTTCTGTGAACCTTTCTTTCCAAGACACATTCATTGGGAAAGAAGTGCTTTGTTTTAAATATCCTTGAAAGGCAGTTATGGTGAGGAAATTAGGACAGGATGTGACTGCTGATTGTTTTGCAGAGCTTTCCTAGTTTTTAGTGCATTGCTCTGCAGTTTCCAAGGTGTTCCCAGCTAACAGTTTTAGGTTGTAAAAATGTTTCCCTAACATTTCCATTAAGTAGCAAGTGTCCATTTTTTTCAGATGTTGTATTAAAGTTATTGCTTGGTTATAAGTAAAGTTTTTAACATGTTCCACTAACAACTTAAGAATAGCGTTTTTGATTTACGGTATATAGCATTAAAAATTTGGCTAACATTACAGCAAGAACATTTTTGACAACTGCAAGAGAAAGTTTGGAGAATGTTAGCCAATGTTCTGAGAATATCCCCTGTAAGATGGATTGTGAGTGGTCCAGGTTAACACAAATCAGGAATCCAGTTTCAAATTTCATGGTTCAGGTCCCGCCTTCAATTTGTCTACAGGATTTCTTGGCCCAGTTTGTCCACTGTTTAGAAAAGTAATATTGTTTCTCAGTAAGCCACACTCTGGGCTATCATTCAGACCACTGTAGTTTAAAGTTGACTTGGGGTTTCTTTAAATTCCCAACTTCAAACATGAAAAACAGCAATGCTGATAAAATGAGAATGTATGAGAAGAAGAGCTGTTTATGAATTCGGTGGATTTGTGATGGTATCTGCAGTTTATTTAATGCTAACGAAGGCCAGGAGTTTGTATTATCTTTGTAGCCGAAGCTGGCTGTGAATACAGGGATGCATAGACTTCCATGCAGCCCAGTTCACATTCAGTCAGAATAATAGAGGAAGCGTTTTCTCCTCTGAGACTCCTCAAAATGGGACAGTGACACATTTTTCGTGCCACGTTCTCAGCTAACAATTGTAGATTGTAAGAACGTTTCCATTAAGTAACAAAAATGTTATTTTGAATATTTTAAGAACAGTAGAACTTTTATAACATTATATATCAAATATATCATTATATATAAATATAACATTATTCTTATGTTGTTAAAGAGATATTTTAAAAATGTTATAGAATTTAAAAAGTTAATAATGGAAACATTAGGAAAATGTCCTAAAGTTGCTAGCTGGGTTTCCACTCATCTGTGAAGCACCAGCCACCACAGTCTTAGACACAGCTTATAATATTATAACAACCCTGAGGTTTCTGGTTGCCTTCGGCTATTCTTCTACCCTCAGTAAAATTCTCCCAGTTTTCTCTCAGCTATGACATGAGTGATTACCATCGACTGCCAGCTGTATCTCAAACTGCATTCTGTTAGCCAATGTGTATCAGAAACACATGGTATAAAAACAACTTTTCAAGCAAGTTTTCAAGCAAGCAAGTTTTCCTGAGCTGCAGACATTTAAGTGGAATCCGTTAAAGAAACAGCTCTCCATCGCTGATGACCTCAGAGAATGCGGTTTCTCAAAACTGCTTCATCATTCCCAGTTTTTCAGCTAGAGCCTTCGGTCTTTATATAGTTGTGTGGTTTAGGTTTCATTCGATTTGCTTATCTTTTCTAAATTTCTTTCTGTTCAGTGGAGGATTAAATATCTGTCAAGTATCATATGTTTTGTTCTAGGACTAAATTACTTGTTCTTGGGAGATAGCTGAGGACAAAAAGAATGCCATGATATATACAGTAAAATATAAGCAAAATATACTTCAGTCAGGAGGTCATTTTACAAAACAACACCGAAAGGTTTTCTAAAGGGTGACCCTGAGGTAAAGCAGAGGCGTTTTATATCACAGAAAGGGGTTTATTTTGTGAACAACTGGCTGACTGTACATTATTCTGCTCATTATACAGCAACTCACCAAATAAACAAACAAATGAATATTAACTATTTATATTCATAGTTATAATTTGTTAATTAAAAATTGTTTTGTTATGTGAAAAAATACCACAGAGTGATATGAGATATAAAACCAGTAAAGCTGTGCAGAAAATCAGTTGCTTGGGACAAAAGTCAAAGTTTTCATTTAAAGACATTTCTAATAACTAACCGATCAGAATCAAGTATTCAACAGCGCTGTATAATAATATTAGACTATGTACCTTCAGGCTTTTAGAACCCAATGTGGGATGCTTCCTGAATCAGAGGTCGATAGAGGTTTAAATGTCCACACAAAATGAGGGATTCGTAACTCAACAGAGCTATAGGAGAGTTGCTGTAGCTGACTGGAACTTAATCTGTAGTCACCAGTGCAGTTAACAGGGCTGAACTCACATAAAGAAGACGAGACAAATGAATAGCAGAACATAAAAGGAGAAGATGGAAATTTAACAGATCAGGTATGGCTTACAGAGGTATGGCATTTACCTTGTGCTTGACCCTGACTTGACGAAGACATTTAAATTGACCAATCAGAAAAGAGCAGTTTATCACAGCAGCTGTGCTGTATTGACCAAGCGCATGTGTTGTGCTGAGCCCCGCTCATGATAGCTCTACATAGCTGCTCAGACAATTTACCTACAATTCCACTTTTTATGTGTTGCTGAAATACTAACCCGTACATCTACAACCTACCTCTAAATGTCCTTGACATTACTACAGGATAAACTAAACCCACACACATACACACTCATGTTGAGCTTCCATATACATAATGACTTTATAATGTACATACTGTACATCTATCCCCCCTAAACACAACCCTAACAGAAAGCTTTCTGCTTTCTTACATTTTCAAAATAACATCATTTAGTATGATTTATAAGCCAGTTGCCTCATAGGGACCAGTGTCTTTATAAGGTCCAGGTACTGGCATTACTATCTTGGTGGGGTCATTTGGTCCCCACAACATAAGGTTTACCATGACCACACACAAACAATAATCCGACAATAGTGTGATTGTGTATTTGTTAAACCCTCTACCCTCTCACACTGTTGTGGTGTCAGTGTCCACCAATCTGCTCTTGTCAGAGGTTCAGCTTTAATTGCTTTCCATCATGTGTACTGTTAGCCTTAAATGATGAAGGTGCAGGAAAGCATTCATTCATGTAATCCTATTACCTAGCCGTGCCTCACTACCCCTGAGCAGCAGTCGTTCACAGGGCCCAAGTTCTCTTCCAACAGTAATACACCCAAACAAACTACCTCAGCCGTTCTCATTCCTGCCAGAACAGAGATTACAGCGCTGTGCTAATTTTTGTGCTAAAATGTATTTTCTGTAAAGCTGTAACGCAACAAGGCAAAATCATGTAAAGCGCTATAGAAATAAATGAAACTGAATTATCATATACACTGGAACAGATAAGACTGTCCCTAGAGCTCCTCCTAAACACACAGACATACACATGTTGATAAACTAGTTTAAGCATTAAACATATTGTCATCCTCTGTATTCAGTTTTGTATTCTGTATTCTGTTTTCCAGAATTTCAGAGAATTATGGTGACTGTGCCTTTTCCAAACCAACAGTGAATGATCCTCTTCCAAACTGATCCTGCTGCACGCGGAGCTCACTGGTCCCTCGATGCCTGTGGAAAACCATGACAAGAAACAGTTGAGTGAGGAATAAAAACCGGTAAAGAAAACATATTTTTAACCGCTTCAAATTCCTGCTGCATTTACTGTCTGGGTAGCCCGATTCTGTCAACGCGATTTTGATAAGTTGCTTGTGTAATCTCTTAGTTGTCTGTCTTGCTAGGTTTCTCTCTCACTCTCTCACTTTTTGCCCCTCACCTAGTCCTTGCCCATTGAGGACTCCAAAATTAGCCCTCCAACCCCCAACAGATGTAATTAATCACAGCGGAAACGTGAGACATATAATTATGTAGGTTACAGCCAAATGCCATCAGCTCCTCCTCCCATATTTCACTATCATATGTAATCTGTGCATTCATTAAATTGAACGTAAGAGTTTAAATATAAAGCTATAGATTTATGCTGTGATTACTGGATTCAGGCATTAAAGGTCAAACAATAAATATCAAGAGGGTCATTTAATGAAACCGATGCTGTTCCCCATTTTGAATTTTAATGCACAGTTCTGCATGATTTCAAACATTCGGGCTGATAAATAATGTGTTTAAATGTTAATATACTGTACCAATAATTATGCTGTCAGAGAGGTAACAGGGTTGACAGTTTTACACTTCAATTTTACAATGCAAGACCCATGCTCAAGACACAGACGCCATAAGGTGCTTATTAGAAAGACTTTTAAATGATGACATTGTCTGATACTGACGAATGTAACAAGACGTAATCAAATTAATGATCAAAAGGTGAGACGTAAAAATGCACAATAACTTTAAAAGGGGAAAAACATGATGGTAACAGGGTTGACCCATAACAGCAGCTGTTAAATGGGTCACAACAGAAACAAGAGATGAAATATCTGTGTCTACCACCAGGGGCTTATGACACCCAGTCGGACCCCGAACCCTCAGTTTACACTTTGTGATGTGACCATACACATTCCTGAGCACACTGAGTGACCTCCACTGGATCCTGTTTACATGTGTCTTTAGAGCTGCTAACCCCTCATGGCCCCTAATACCAGCTTTACACAAGGTCTCCACGCGCGCCATTCCAAGAAATAGGGCCGAACAGGGTCTAATGGGCGGGAAAAGTGCTTATGTTTGGGTCCCGTCTCCTCCGACACACAAGCTGCTCTGAATTTCTGAAATGTCAATGGATATGCATGCAGCTCTGGGGTTGCCATGGCAACTCGCTGCCTGATCTAAAAACAGGAAACGCATATACAGAGATATTGTTGTTCACAGCAGTTAAACACTTCAGTTAGGTCACTGTCCTCACATTAACTGAGGTAAGAAGAATTCATTATTAAAAGTAAGTAAAAAGTTACCTTTCGTCGTATTGCTCTTAGAAAGAATGTGAAACTTTTGCTTCAAGCGGCACTTCATTAAAAAGAGCTGCAGGGTAATTGCTTGAAGAAAAATATTTGATTTAGGGTTCAACACAGTTCTGCTTTATTGATTTTACTCATATTTCCTGGAAAGTGCAGTTTTGCTCAAAGTGGACTGTGTCCTCAGATAACATTTACCACGTAACTGAAAAATCTAAAACATTAAAATACAAGAGCACGCTCCAGCAAAACCAGCTGCAACAGCATTTTGTCTTCTGTCACGAAATCTCTTGCATATAACCAATGTTAAGATACAGCAAACAATACAAATCTGCTAGAGACAGAAAAAGAGATAAACTGTCCTGAATCAACAGCCAATCACATGCTCCATACCACACAAAATACAACCAATCAGAATGAGACCTGAAAAACTTGGCTGATTTGTTTGGCTTGATCCCAGACAACAATTTTATGTTGTAATAATGTTCTTTAGACATTGTATTAACATTATTGTTTGGTTATAAGAATGTTAATCTAACAATTGTTAAATCTGTAACATTTTAAAACACTCCATTATCTACTGAAGAGCAGATATGTTATATGAGATATAACATTTAAAAAAGTTCTACTTTTACTAATATTACTGCAAAAGCGTTTTTATAACTTTAAGAGAACAGTTTTTTTAGAGAACATTTAGAGAGCGTTGGCCAATGTCAGTGTTCGGAGAACATTGTCTTTCAGCTGGAGATCATGCACAGTTAGCCTCTGTGGTTTGATTCCACAACTACAACTTCAAATTCAACTTTCAACCTCAATATGAACTGCATTTTAATGTACCTGCATATTCAGACCAATTACTTCCGCAAGCAACATATAATCACAAATTTTTTTCATACAATAGTAGATATTTAACTGGTGACTGATTTTATAGCGTCTTAAGTGTGAGTGTGAGATGGACGCAACAGCCATTGAAATGAAGGCCGTATAATATATCTTGGTATAATATGCAAATGCTTGGTCTGACAGTCAGTTTAGGAAACCTCTCCGCACCGAGTTCATGGCTGTTATGGGGACACTCATTGTGCACTGTTGCAAAAAGTGCTTCTCTCTATACACCTTGTCTTACACATGCCACCTCAACTCCCTGAAGTCAGCTCTGATGTTCAAACGCTCCCAAAAAATATCTCTCTGCACCAATTATATTCCCCCTTTTCCTGATAAAAATTCAACAGAAGTTCATGAAGAAATTAATGCATTCTAATGAACACAATCCAATGAAATATTCCTGAACGATTCCAGGCATCAGACAAAATTCCCCTTTGATCAGGAAAGTTGCCAATCAGATTGTCAGAGCTTGATTTTGCAGCTGCATGGAACTGCAGTTTGATTATGTCGTGTGTATGTTAAATTTTAATGTGGTCAAATTCACTCCCTCAGCTCAGGTTGAGGGACGGTTATAAAACAGGAGGACAGAAAAGTTTTATTCTACATTTTCAATGTAATATTTGGTATCAATATTATATAGGTATCAAACCATTAACCAACCCTACATTGTTATTGTACCTTATTGTACCTTACGGAACAACTTACTGAACTAATAGTTGTGCATTACAGACCAATGACTCAACGTAAAATTTACTCCATTAACCATTAACTGTGAGACTCATGTTCTCATGGTTTATTGTTTTTTATAAGTGCAAAGTAATGAAAGGCACCAATTTTCAATAAAGTTAAAATTATTAGCATTTATAATCAAAACAAAAACATGTTTTGTCAAATAATATATATATATTACTCTAGGCTGGTACGGTTGCCAGGCAAAGATCACAGGTGTGCGTTATTGACATTAACAGAAATTAGAGGCGACACAATGTTTTTAACAGAATATAAATGCTAAATATTTTCACACAGGTGCAAATTACAATAGTGTGAAAACAACTGTGCTACATTAGCTGGGCCTGGCAAATAATTGCTTTATTTACATTTTTTGTAAATAAGGCATATGTATGCTATAATCAACCTAATTAATTAAAGAAAAAAGGCACTTCAGAGAATGAGAAGGACATGTTTTAAATTCAGCCCAGTGTTAATTAAGAACACTTAATGATTCAGCTGGAATGCGGGAGTAAAAAGTAGTGCAAACCCAGCTAACAATGTTGGGTTGTAAGAACATTTCCCTAACGTTTCCATTAAGTAACAAAAACTTTTTGGAAGTTCTGGTAATGTTCAAAATGTCCAGCTTTTAGACGTTGTATTAATGTTATTGCTTAGTTATAAGCATTTGATAAACACCAACTGTAATATTAACTGTTTTGATATATAATATATAACATTAAAAAGATTGTACTTACGTCACTGCAAGAATGTTTTTGATAACTTTAAGAGAACTAGTCAACGTTCTAAGAACATTCCCTGTTATCTGGGAACGTTCATTGACTCTGCTACCAAACCTTTTAACAACATTCATGATGCCGTTTGAGTCTCAGCTTTTCAATAAGATGTGCTTAAGATGATGCCATTCTTAAAATATAAACAGGTCTGCTAAACATATGGCATCCTGTAAGGATCTCCACATGCTTAAACATCTCACATTACTCCTCACAGCGCTGCTTTGACAACATCGCATGCCTGCTTGACTTTTCAGATGTTTGCTGCACTGTTGTGAAGAATGTAGGATAACGAGAGTGCAGGAGTCTTAATGTATTTTCCTTCCACCCACTGCAAACTGTAAAATGCTATAGTTTATAATTTTGTCAATATTGTGATTTACATTTTTCATTAAACAAAATCATAGCTACCATACAGTTCATACAAATCTGCAAAAAATTATTTCACGCATTTTCAGCAGAAGCCCTCGATCAGAAGGTTTTTAAGACAGTGAGACAGTTTGTGCAAACATTGTATATAATGTACATGTCTGTGGAATTCTGATGTCTGTTTTAAATTAATATTTTGATATCTGTTTGTATGGCACAGTGGGAGACGTGAATGTTACCTGAGTTAAACCAATCATACAGTAAGTGCCCACCGCTTGGTTCCCATGGCGATGAGGTACATTTGGGTTCTGGGTGATTCTGAAGGTAATGTCTTGGCCCTCCATATGTCTTAGTCTCTAGAGAAGATAACAGCTTCATTCAGGCGAAACGCCCACAGACGTCCACACAGTGTTTTGATGCATGATATAAAACACAGTTTTTAGTTCTTTTATGAAGAAGTATTGCTGACAAGATGCCATTAAGCAGATACTTTATTATTCTTTTTTTCTGTCTGTCTTCGGTTCTGTTTACAGACTGTTTACAGAAAAGCACATTAAAAAACAAACCAAACCTCGCTTGGTCACTACAGTCTCTTCGTGACTGAGTGAGCAGTGACTAACTTGGCCTGAATAAGCCACAATATGGACCAGATTTCATGCTGTTGGTCAAAAGTCTGGCAATGCGGGACCAGATTACAGCCGACTTAACATGAGCTACACACTAGCCCTCAATCAGTTCTCATGGGCTGTAAATATTGAAATGGCTAAGGGATTACGGGGGTTTGAGAAAAAGTGATCCAGAGACGAGTCCAAGAATTAATGGGCTTTTAATGTGTTTACAGGCGTTTTTGATGCGTTTTCAAGATGCATATTGAATTTTGTCTTACAAAATAGTCATCAGTTTGTATTAGGTCTTGAATTCATTCCTGTTTGCAAAAAATAATAACATTGGTATTTTAACAGCTTCTTTTGACTTGGCTTTTGGACGGATCCAAAACAGAGAGAGAGAGAGAGAGACGGAGAGGGACCACAAAATAATGAAACCAAGAGAAGTAGCAAAATTGCAGTGTATGCCTTCATTTTTTCCTCCTTCTGATTAGATTTGGTTCTTATCTGTTTGGGTGTGATAACAGTTTTACCCCGAGCTTGCCAAATGCATTCCAATTCCGTTCTTAAACCGGATGAGGGGCCGTGCCAAAGCGTGTTTGGTGGCCTTTCTCTCAAGACGCTGCCTCAGCCAAAAGAGTCTCTGGGCTCGCAGCAGCCTCTGATGGACATAATGTCATACACAGGGCTTGGGAAATGAGTTTGAAGGACACGGGTGTTGACTGGGATAGAGGATACATGGTTTATTCTGCCAGTACTGAGTGGACCACACGCAATGGGAGCTTTTATATCACTTTTAAGAGACTGGCATGCTTAAGATCAAGAGCTAATCAGACAGGTTTAAACGAATCAAACACTCCATCATATTAGGATTTGAGGATTGCACAGAAATTTTCTGGTAACTATTTTAGGTTGTTAAAATGTTTCCCTAACACTTCCCTTAAGTAAGAAAAAGATTTAAAATGTTATTTTGAATGTTTTAGGAACGTTCAAAAGGTCTGGTTTTTCAATGTTGTTTTAACATTATTGCTTGATTATAAGAACATTATTCTGTAATGTTTATTAAAATGTTCCACTAACAACAAACGTAGACAAGATAGCAGTCCTGCTTCTAAGATCACCCAAGAAAAAGACAAAGTAATATTAGAGTGTCTTATCTCAAGTTCAAGGAGGTTTCAATAATATCTCAAATCAAATGCTGCAATCAAAACGTATGCGACTTTATACCAAATTCTGAATTTCCTGTTAATTTGACATCTTGATGTTCTTGTTGTGTCAATGTGTGTCTATTTTATGTCTATTTTTAAATTTAGAAACAGTTTTAGAAGACACGCCTGTGACAAACGTGATACTTAAATACATAATTGAGAATCCAGAGCTGTTAAAGAGCAATCTCCGAACAATAAAAATTCTCTAATGCTAATTTTAAACATATTAAGATCAATACAGTGATCTCCTGTAAGTTACGTCTGAAAGTCACAATTATATGATGTACTAATTCAGTCTTTTCCTCTCTGTGAATTAAGGATAATAGAAAATCTGTTTGTTGCGTCACACTCATCAAACTTTCATTGCCATTCCACAGATCAAACTTGAGCAGTTATTGAAACTAACACAGTCTTAAAAATCATCTAAATATGATATTACAGGAAAAAGCTCTCAGATAATGTGTTAACATCAGAAACTCTAATCATTTACAGCATTATTCTGTCTGGCTACCAAACTCAAAGTGTGTATGCATGTATATGCAGTATACACAACTGGTTTGTGCATTCCAAAATACAAACACAAAAATATAAATTATTGAAAACCAGAGATTATTACATACAGTTAACACACACAAAATCTAACCAAAGACAAGAACTGAAGAAGGATCGGAACAAAACAAGAAGCATAAACATACTAGTGGAACTCAAAACACAGTTGAGAGTTATCAGGAACCAAAGTAATGAAGAAGGGACTAATAAAGATTAACAAGAAATAATTATCTAAATCATCTAAAAAAGATGATTAACTCAGATTAACCAGAGGGTTAAAAAACACATAAAAAGACAACATATACAGTACTGTGCAAAAGTAAAGTCTTAGGCACATTAGTATTTTCACCCCCAAAAATGGTTGTAAGCGTCTCCAAGACACTTGAAGAAACCTGCCTGTAAAGCTACAGTGCTTTGAAAAGTTTTAGCCACTTGTTTAAAAATACTGTAAAGTGGGGATGCTTTCAAAAATAATGTCATATTCGTCAGTTGTCATTTGTCAATGTCATTTTATTTATCAATTAACTTCTAATAACTAAATCAAATAAATATTTTGTGTGAACACACTTTGGTTAAAACCTCTTTTGTCCTTGGTAAACATGTACACAGCTTTTCAGGTAGCTTTACAGGCAGGTTTCTTCAAGTGTCTTGGAGACGCTGCCACAGTTCTTCTCGATTTAGTCTGTCTCAGTTTTTTTCTGTTGGTTCATAATGTAATCACAGACAGACTCAATGATTGTGAGATCAGATCTCTCTGTGCAGCACTGGCTGTTGTCAGTCTCCTTGTGCACACAAACATCTCACTGGATTATTACAATTAATGGCAAAAAGAATGTTTGGAAATGTAATCTTATAATTCCTACTAACACTACAACAAAAGATAAAAATAACTTGCTTACAACCATTTTTGGGTGTGAAAATACTAGTGTGCCTAAGACTTTTGCATAGTACTGTATATATAGTTTAAACATCAAATATAAATATCTATATCTTGACACATTTCTGCATTACACAGCATATACATTCATAACTCTCAACCCTACTACACAAAACTGTCATGTACCAATGAGAGGCCATATAGCAGTTGTTTATTACACAATCTGTATGATGGATGACCTCTTTCTGTGCTGCACTATGTGGAGGAAAGCTTACACAAATGTACTTCATCCCAAACATCTGTTCTAATCAGTGCTGGGAATGGCTGGCAAATGTCGGAATCTAGGGTAATATGTGAAGCCCATGAAAGCTCATAAAAGTCATAAACTAAAAATGAAATTGTAAAAAGTGTTCATTTGAAAAGTAGTGCTTATTTTGTGTATTTGGGTTTGTGTAATGTTTTTGCACGTTAAATGATTTGCAAAGGTGACTTGCAGGTCAAAAAGGAAAAGACACTCACAATCAATATTGGTAAGGTGTCACAAAATTTTAGCTTTAACACTGCAGGTGATCATCTAAAGAGCATTAAAACACATTTCACAGTCTCGCAAACACTCTCCTTTTAATGTCTTTTGTTGTCCTTAAGACTTCTTAAGGGAAGCCTCTGTCCTATTTTTATTAACATGAAACACTTTGTTATGTTTGTAGCAGACACCCTGACGTAATCTATTTTTAAATGGGATGAAGGTGCATGTGTTAAAATCAACACCCAAACAAAAAATGTGAATATTTGCTACCGTACATGTCTGTTCTGTGTGTGTTAAAAAATGTTTTCACTAAAAAAGTGTTAGTACTGGCTGTGTAAAAAGGAGAAAAAGAACAAGTGGATCGGACCGATCACCACAACACCATAACACTCGTAGCCAATCAGCAACCCAGCTAACAGAGAATGTCCTCAGAAAATTGTCTAACATTCTCTAAACGTTCTGTCAAAGTTAGTAGATTTTTAACATTATATATCATAAGAATAATGTTCTTTAGTTATAAGTAGTTAGTGGAATGTTTTAAAAACGTTACAGATTAACAAAATGAAAAGTATTCTTATTTAACCAAGCAATAACGTTAATATAACATCGAAAAACTGCACCTTTTGAGCGTTCCTAAAATGTATAAAATAATTATTATAAAATGAGTTTTTAAAGTTGTGCATAGAATACGTGTGCTGAGCGACATGACAGAACTACAGTGTAAATACATTGCAGGAGCTAAAATTTCCAACCCACCTGTTTCCCTGCAATATGAAAGAATGATTTTAGAATGGAAATTCGTATCTGTCAGTATCTATCCATTATGCAATCCACAAGATTTACTTTTAAAATGACAATCATCTGAAAAAATAGAACAAAATATTTCAGCACAGGAAAGGACACACAGAGAGAAAAGTTATTTTTTAATATTTTGTTTGTTTATTTGTACAGTCAGTGTAGCTCTTGTCAACAGTTCTCTTGTAAAATGCCCACACAAACATGGAATTACAAGCACTGACACACAAACTGTGCACGCTTCCACAAATCTAACCTGATGACGAACATGCATCTCATGGGAGAGGGTCCCACACACATGCGGCCCACTGAGTCAACATCTGATTCACTGAACGCAGCAGATAGTGATTTCAAATGAATGCTGGTTTGGTTAATTTGAGTCTTATACTGGCAGCACATCAAGGACTGTCACAGGAAAACAAGTAAAAACAAGCTCGCAGAGGCCTTGATGTTGTACATATTAGAAATGAAGGATCGATTTAGAAAAAGTCTGTCATGATTTACTCACCCTCATGTGGCTCCAAACCTGTATGCTTTTGGTCTTGCAATTATTAGGTTACCAAATGGAAGTCCAGTTGTCTAACCATTAGGTCACAACTACCTCCCTATGTTAAGAGTAATCTGTTATCAGAGGCATAACAAACATAACATAACAAACATAACACAAATCATGCAGTAAGCTAACAAGTACAGACAATAAACACGTTTAAGCAATGATAACATGTTGGGATTATAACCACTGTCAATATATGCAAAAACTGGCAGTTTTGTATGTTGATCCAAAGCTGGTGACATCTGAAGATCTGGCAGGGGTTGGTGTCATATCTCCATAGGTCTTGGTGTCATCTAAAATCTTCATTAAACACAGGGTCCAAACCGGAGCTGGTGTAATCTCTAGTTATGTACCTCAGAATATGCAATTGTGATGCTTCTAAAATGTAGTTTGTTGTAATGCATGTAAATAATTACAGCATTGTCCTTTATAGGTGAAGTGGGGTGAAAACAAATCGAATTGGCAGCAGATATAGACTATCTATAGGAATCACCTTCTATAGTAATGAACGTTTTTGCAGCTACACCTCATTGTTAGCGAATATAAACTCCCCTGGCTAAAACTCATATCCTATAAAATGTAAACTCTTTTATTTCTGCCTGGAGTTTCTCTCTTTTATCTTGGTCTGTGTGTGTACTCCACTGCAAGCTTGTACCGCAGGGGCCTGCTTAACAGATAGCAGGTGAGGAAATTGAGAGTCTGTACTTTATTTATCATTTTGGGAGACTTCAGTAATCCGAGACTGAGCCAAGAACTCCCATATTACAAACAACACACGTCACTTGTACCATCAGGGGAAAGGAATGACTCTTGATCACTGCTACACCATGATAAAATATGCACATCGTTTTGCCCCTTTCGCTGCTCTGGGATATTTGATCACAACGTGACTCATCTCGTTGTGGAATATAGACAGAAACTTCAAACCAGCTAATCCTGCTGTCCCGTAGTTAAACAAATCTCAGAGCTTTGACTTCGACTCTGCAGATGAAGTGAAGTTAAAGCAGGAACATGGAATGACCTATTTGCAAGGATAATTGAATTGATTTGATCCTCATTAAAACTCGAATTAAACTATATAATAACATCAGAACCAGAAAAAGAAAAACCCAGGTAACAATTTTAGGCTGTAAGAATATTTCTTTAATGTTATTTCTTGGTTATTGAAATATTTTAATTCTGTAACGTTCCAAAATGTTCCACTAACCTCTATATATATATATGTTATTAATAACTTTGAAAGAACCTTTAGAGAACATTAACCAATGCTCTAAGATATGCTGTATATGTGGTATTACTAACTTTGAAAGAACCTTTCGGAATCCACTAATCCCATCATCTCTTAAGAACATTTTCACCTTCAGCAAAACACCAATGTACTGGCTGGTACTAATCCAGAGATATGGGAGGGGGGTATTAATGGATTCCTTCCACAGGCTGAAAACCAGGACTATTCCCCAAACAATCTGCAAAACAATTAGCACTGCTCTTCACTGACATTTTCAACTAATCACTGACCCTGTTAAGCACTCAGTCTCTGCTTGATTGAAGAACATTGACATCCTGATCCCCAAAAAGCCAACAATCTACAGGTCTATACATCCATCACGCTGTTGTTGGGGGTCTCCTGAGACTTTCCTTGGCTATTTTCAAAACATTTCATGACCCCTGGCTGGACCTTCAGCAAATCTGCTTGCAGAGCTCACAGGTCAGCAGATACAGCAGTGTTATGAGCTTGAGACAGCACAATATTCTGCTGCATTTGGGCTGCAGAAGATCCTGCATCAGGATTTTGTTCGGTGACTTCGTCACCACATGTTGAACAGTAATCTCACAGCTTCGGCTCACCGAGCTGTCTCATCTGCCTGTGCCAGACTCCATCTGTCAGTGGATCTCTGACTTCCTGACGCACAGGAAACAGTGTGCAGGGATGAGAAGAAACATCCCTGCATCTCTGCACTGAACTTCTGCTCTGCTATTCCAACACCAGTGACAACCAGGATCCCAGCACCCGTTCTAGACCTAGATGCACACTGTTTTACCCTGTTCTTTACAACTGCTGCTTGTCAGGTGCCGTGCGGGATGTTGCATAAAAGCCAAGACAGTCTGTGTGACGTTAACAGTCTTTTGCATCAGACTGTACTATATCTTCCCAGCTAACAACTGTAGGTTGTAAAAATGTTTCCGTAATGTTTCCATTCAGTAACAAATACTTAAAACATTAAAAAAAAATAGTTTAAGAATGTTCAAAATGTCCAGCTTTTAAGACATTATATAGACATTATTGTTTGGTTTTAAGACTGTTTTTCAAACATTTTTTTAATTCTGTAATGTTTTATGAATATATATGATATATATATGATATATGATATATGAATATATATGATGTATACTATTAGAAAAACGTCCTACTAACGTTACTTTAAGAACATTTTTGATAACTTTTTTGAGAGCCATCATTTTGAGAATGTTCTCTTTTAGCTGGCTTAGCTAAGACTGTCTACACTAAAGGATGGTGTGTGAAAATACTTTCTTCTTTGCCAGCTAAATATGCAGACAACTTCAGGTGTGAGTCATGTGAAGTCTGATTTACCTGGATAGTGTAAACGCTGTGCTGCTCTGACAACATTTCTCTGTTTGTTCCAGCATTCCAACCAGCCCAGCAACAGCAGCTCGGCCAAAAGATAAAGATCGGTGTAATATAATATATATTTTTGATAATATAGGATACTGTAGAACTTCTTGTCCTGCTCAGATGGTTATGGACTTCAGAGGACAAAGTCCATCTCTGTCTGCCCTTCCCCCTTTTCTGTATGAAGCTGTGAAGAATTCCAACATATTTCCTGGACAGATGAAAGATAATTGGATGGGACCTTCCCTCCCATCAAATACTTTTACAACCATTTTGAACAGAGATGTCTGCTAACCTTAAGAATCCTGCCTTTCATTTTACAGTCAACGGATCTCCAGACAACCGAGACAAAATCGCAGGAAGAGTTTTCTCCAGATGTGGGTCTGTTCAACAGCTGACAACCTAGAATTAACCCAACATCACCAGTATCAGGTTAACAGCACCTGAATTCACTCACCTCACCTTAGTGCAATATGTTGGAAATATTATGCAAATGTGTAGCCACTAGCGTTTTTCACCCACTCTGATGCAATATCTTAGACATTGGTTTTCAAAATAGATGTAAATAGCGCAATGGCTCTTTTCCTTCTGTAGGGTGATTTTAGGTAAACTGAGACACATTTCCAAAATATCTATTTTGTTTGCCTTTAATAATAAAAAATGAATGAGTTTTTCTTAAAGTGTCTTTAGCTGTAAACTTGTAACTTGTCACTAACTACTAAGTCAAGTTACTTATAAGTGCAAATTCATCAAGAAATTATACTCAATACCACTCCATAATTTCATAACCTGTGTTGTAAACAAGAGCCAACATTTTTCATCCTCATATTTATTTACTTTACAGATTCCTCACTTACCCGGCCAACTTACAAACAACACATTTAACCTGTTTTTGCAGTAATTACCTCTACCGAAAGCAAATTATACCTAAGCGCTACAATTTGGCGAGAGTCCCAGCAAAATATCAAGTCTCAGGAAAGGTTTCTTCCTATTTCTAGAGTGTATAATTTGAAGCAAATACAGCAACATATTAAGGTGAAAAATGTAGCATTCAAATATTGATTTATGATAAATGTGATCGTTAAATAAACCATAATAATTCGATTTTCTTTCTTTATCTGATAAAGACTTTTTTCATTTTTAAGCCGTTTCCTGTGGTCAGACCCCCCCCCATCAAATATTCATGGAATGTATCCACCTTCGAAAACAAGGAAGACGTCTCTTTAAACTTAAATGAAAGGGACAGGGACCACAACTTCATTTTGTTTGTGTCTAAACCCAACCTCAGTCACCCTCAGAGTTATGGATTTTGTAGAGAAAGTGCGCAGAAAACAAGAATGATTCTCCTAAAGCCATTAGCTTTCCTTTCTCCGAATGCAAAATTCCATCTGCAGAACGAACGAGTACAATGCAGCCTGGCACCTTTGATTAATTTCAGTGCTTTGCTTCTCTGACCGAATAATTCATTTGTGTTATTTTATGTTGCAGTCTCTGAACAATGGGGACAATAGCCTTGTCTTGGCCTCTCGCCAAAGGCAGTAGAAGGGGGATGTAATTTTATACTATTGCAAAGCAAGGGCACCTTATGTTTCACTGGCCAAAACAGAGTCCAGCCTCACCTCCTACAGTTAGATGCATTTACTGGCACTTGATGACTTAACAGTTTAAATTTGTGATGTGAAAAAGAAACATAAGTTGTGACAATAGCCTTTAGAACAAATGTGGTTTTACTTTAAATGTAAATTTAACATGATACAGTTTGGAGGGAATGTTCGAAGGATGACATTAAGGTATGATGTCACAGGTAACCTTGGTAACGTCAAAATGATGTCATAATAGTAGCTCACAATTGTAAATACAGTGACATCATCGGGCCTGCACGTGATGAAGAACATAATGTGCATAAATCTGTAGAAAGCTGTGAAAATGAATACAACAGGTTTCACACCAAATTTAAAAAGCAAAAATGTTCTACCAAAATGAATAAAAGAAAATGTTGCTTTGATCAAGCTGTTGTCACCCCCCTTCCCCCCAAATAAATTATCAAAACAATCTTAAAGATGATGTGTGTAAAAAAAATCTACTTTGCCAACTCAATTTGCAAGACAATTTCGGGTGAGTCACTCCAGCTTTGATTTATCTAAAAAATATGATGCTATCAAAAATGTCTCTGTTTGTTCCAGCATGTTAATCAGCGCAACACAGAAACATTGGGGCGGGACTATCAGTTTCTCCATCCAATAGCAGATGTGGGGCAACCTGTGGAAAACTTGTTGAAAATTCATTATTTTTGTAATTCCCTTTACACATTACAGTTTAAGGAAATAAAATGAAAGTGAATTTGTCAGCTTGCACACATTTAGACACATTCTATCCCCAGACACGAAAAAATGATATTATAACTTATGCAAATCTTGCATTCAATGCGACAAAGTGTCTGAGCTCTCCTTTAAAAAATGTATCAGTCCCAAAAGATGTGTGTTGATTGAACATATAGCTGCATATACAACATCATACAATTTTCTGATTTTCAATAAATGTATCACTGCAGAGCAAGGATAAAAACTATCTCAGGGACAAGAGGGCGCATGAAGGCACAGAATAGCTGCTTTAGGAGTATAAAGACAATTATATAAAAGAAATAAATAAAATAATAAAAGAAATAGACATCATTATAGTAAGATGTCCAGGACATTGAGATATGACTCCTTGAAAAAAGTGATGAGTTGCTTCCTTTTCAGAAAGCAAACAGAGTGTTTTATTGCTGAATTTGAAGACCCTGGCAATGGAAGACACCTCTGAAAAGTTTTAGCAAGACGTGCTAAAACACTTTAAATGCACCTTTGATTCAAACAGACGCCATTTAAAATGAGTTTGTACCGCACTGTACATTCTCTGTTGTATCAGTGACAGATGTGTACAGCACCACGTAATAAATCCACAGCCAGAAAGCTTGACGCGCTACAGTTAAGATGTAGAAAGCAGATTTATAGTTGTTCACTTTGGTTTTTGTTAATATATAAATCAGAAAAGTAGATTTGTGCAATGTTTTGAATTAGTTTCTCACAGACCTTAACATTTACACAAAATGACGAGACCCAGAATCTAATGTTTCCTCTTTACATGTGCAGTTTACATTTAACATATGATTTTATCTAAAGAAATACACAAATAAGGAAAGACCAATTACAATATGGTTTTATAATAAACACATTACACAGCAGCTATACATTGCTAAACTATTCCAATATAGACTGTTTTCTTACAATTCTGCTCAGTTAGTTAAAATAATATTTTGTATTACAGTAAGCGTTCAACCAATTGTCTATAATACTCACCATCATTTTCCTCAAAACCCATGTACACATCACACATGCTGTATGGATTATTTGTATGATGTTTTAGCAGCTTTGTAGGAGTTAGAATAAAGCCTCAAGTTTCTTTAAAGGCACCAGAGAAAACACAAGACATTTGCATTGTGTACAATGACCAGATTTTTATTTTTTAACCATCCCTTTAAGCTGCCACACCTAATCTAAACACTAAAAATAGATTTTTGTTTTTTATAGATATGTTGATAAGCATAAATTACTGCTGTGACATTTTACTTGTTTGCTAATAGATAATAATGGCATGCTAAAGTTACACAAAGTACAAATTGATAATTCCTCGCAAAAGTTTAACATTTTCTAAATGGGACCATTTGGCCTGAGGCTTCCCCAGAGGTTGCTGTAATGCAACTGAAAAGCATAGCTGAGAGTACATAGCAGGAAAGACAGGCGAGCCCCGGGCCATAAAACACAGTGAAGTGCAGAAAACCCTCAGTTTGATGACTGATGTAAATTTGGAACAGAAAGTAAATTCAAATCTACCATAGAGGTGTCTGGAAATGAATGTGCGCTAGAGGGCCAACCCATCTAACAGAGAACACAGAACTGTGGCCAATGTTCTCTAAAAGTTCTTTCAAAGTTCTCAAAAACATTCCTGCAGTAACGTTAGCAGGACTCTTTTCTCTTTTTCTAATGTCATATATCCAAAGCATTAGTGGTTTTAAAAAGTTTAAAACTTTTAAAAAGTTACAGAGTTAACAAAGAATAAGATTCTTATAACCAACCAATAATGTTAATAAAAAAAATCTAAAAAACTTTTAACCTTTTAAAAAGGTATTTGTTTTTTATAGACCTGTTTGTTTATAACAATCTTATTTGCTCTATGTACTAAATTATCCAATATGTATAAAATGTGATTACTTTAATAAGCCTGGTTTTCAATTTTTTCAAACAACAATCTAACTGCGGGACTTTTAAATTAATAGTCGGCTCTAAAATTAAATTAAATTTGTTTATTATTTACTCACCCTCATGTTCAACAAATCTTCCCTTCTACAGAACCTTTTTCTGTACAGATATCTAGACATTATTTCCTCCACTCATTCCCTGGAATCCATAATTCCGACCTCATCCAGACAACAGGTCTACTTCCCTGATGACCTTGACTTCCAGCCTCACTCTGTCTGCCATGGAAAAGCGCCACACTATATTCGGAGTGACCCTCTTGATGTTTCTCTCTTTGTAATGGATGCTCTCATCTGCTTTTATGAGGGCAGACAGTGAGGGGCTGCTTCCGAGCATCTCCATTCTCCACCTTATGAATAGTGTCAAGCATTTGAATGCCACAGAGTAAAAGCCCAGGAGAGAGACAGGGCCACAGAACAATACAGAAGGGCTGTTTACAGCAGGCTATTGTCAGATGGCAATACCAGCAGGTGGGATCAGGGCACATGCGAGCCAAAAACCCCCACCCCAGGCGCAACAGAACTAGGCTGGAATCCAGTCGAATCTCTGCTTTTCTCCCTGGGCCAGCCACCGGGCACGGAGTGTACAGTCACACCTTCAAGAATTCTGAACCAAGATGATAAAAGTTTGAACCACCTTGAGGGTTTCTTTATCTAAAGGAAGGAAAGAAACAAGGAAACTTTGTGAAAGTAGTACAGAACAGAAGCCATTGTAGCTATGTATATGGAATAGTGATTTTAAATCAATAATATTCTACGATTGAAATGAATGTAGTTGAGAGCACTTCCTGATGTTGCTGGTGATCTGGGGATCAGACAAGACAGATTTTTTGGTGAGCCCCAACGAGTCAAAATTCTCCATGTAAAAAGATATGTCTCATATTTCTATATGAGTTAATGTTTAGCATGCTACGGGAGCTTCCAGATGGCTGTATGCATGAGTAAAATATCTAACAGATATGCACTCAGTGGAATAAAACTCAGGCTTACTTTTAAAATGTATTTAAATGTGCCTCATCGAGCAGAAGGAAAGATTAAGAATTGCTTAATTGTTTTAGACTGAACTGAAATTATCCAGAATGATTTAATTTTCCGTTTCTCTGTATGAAAAATCTGTATAAAAAAGTAAGGACAAAATGTAAAATATTTGGGAGAAACTCTTTCAAGCACTGTCAGGGAGGCTAGCTGGCTAATTCTTCTGTTGCTAGCTAGCACTGTTCACGTTAAAGAACGATTGGGCCACTTCCTTTGTTATAGATATGAAATAATTTTTTATTGTGGAACCTTTTGATAAATAAAATATCGAGTTGGGCAATATTATTGTTCTAATAAATACAATATATATCCTGCTTGTTAAATCTTTATCAATTAAACTCAGGTACCAAACAGAAGCACAAGAATGAAGAAATGATACATTTTACATGCACTTATGCAGTAAAAGACTGTTTTGCTTGAATCCAACAGTTTGCTAATAAAATGTGGTGAAATTCTCCAGGTGCTGCCTGTCAGCCGTCTGACACAGAATGGTGAATGATTAGGCAATGACAACAGGACTCCAAAGGGATTGTGGGTAATAAGAAATGTGTGAAGAAACACTGTCATGTTAAGGCACACACAACGGTTAACAAATATGTATAATCCCCTAAAGTGATGGCCAGATTTTTGTGGGTATCTTGTAGCCAAACATCTGTGTGGATCAAGAACTGATGCTGAATTAAAAAAGCAAAAGAATGAACTTAAAGAACATAAAGAAGAAGAAAACAGAATAAAACATTGACTGGTGCTTTCATGCCAATAGTAATAAATGTGAAAATGTATTTACATGCCTAAAACTAACCCTGTCTCTCTCCCGAACGGTCCCTAAGGTCACCTTAAAACATAGGTCATTAAACTGATAGTTTAACAATGTTTTTGTGTCAATGGAGCCACCACAGAATTATAAAAATAATATTTATAACAAGCTTCACCCACTTCATCCACTGGTCAGACCAACAGATAAGTCCACCTCAAACTCAAGTTAATGACTAAATACCTGTAAGAGCTATTTCAGTCATATATTCACTGAGATCAGACAGCAGACTCCAAACCACATAACGTTTAGATTTCATAAATGATTATATTTATGTTATCAACATATCTGACAGCATCACAAGTGTAACTAGTACTTATCTATATCATGATTCTCTAGATAACAAGGAACGGTTTCAGAATTTTGACACATTTTGAACATTTTCTAAAAGTTCTCTCAAAGTTTCCTTGAAAATGTTCTTGCAGTAATGTTGGCAGAATGTTTTTTTAACATTATATATCATATGCCAAAAACATTATTCTGAAGTAGTTGATAGACATTTTGAATTGCTCTAAAACTTTCAAAATAATGTTTTTAACGTTTCTGTTACATTTGGGAAATGTTCATACAACCTAAAGTTGTAAGAAGGGTCAGCACTAAGCACTTCATGTCGCTGTATCTGTATCAATGAAAACCAAGAAATAACATCTTATCAAAGCCCAAAGTGTGAAATCCAAAAAAAATAGTTGCAGCTGTGTGTCAACAGAAAGAGAACTCAGATGTCTGATGGTTCGATTTAGAGCAGAAGTGTTCAGAAGTCGAGGGATGCAGATCATCTGTCTAAAGATAGAGATGCAGCCGTGTAATCTGGGACAGACTTTACACACGCACACACACTTCTCCAGAATCATCTAGTTTAATTCTCTGAGGTGAAACTGTCTTTCACACCTCTTCACAAAAGCTGTCTTCTAATAGGATGATGCCCCAGAGGGAAGGTTCTGGTGTGTGTATGAAGCCAGTTTAACAGTTCTTTAATTCTCTGTGGACTTTGACCAGAGGGCTCAGACTGTCAATCTAAACAACATATAATACATCAGTGTAATCCGAGTTTTAATTACACAGAAAAGGAGGATGTAAGACACTCCTCTGGTGAGAGCTGTACAGAAGAGCCTCGTGTGTTCCTCATCAAGTCTGTCAAGAACATGTCTAGGTCATAATTGCCTCTAACATCAAAGTCTTCCATGGGTTAGATTTCCAGGGAACCCTGATAAATATATACCTTGAATGTGCTATAAGTCACTTCGGATAAAAGTCACTTCCATTTTTATATCTTTTTATAGAGTTTACAATGAGGACGTCCCCAAAAGGAGATTTTGCTCAGATTTGTCAGGTTTTGCTGACTTTTTGCCCCCACCGCCACACACACATACACACACACTACAAATAAATATATATGCTTAAAAAATGTATATATATATATATATATATATATATATATATATATATATATATATATATATATATATATATATTTATATATTATAATTTTATATACACAAAACTATTTTCCCACATTGAAATGATCTTTTATACAATCAAGCAAATAATCAAGTAATATTATTATAATTTACATCATACCATACATCTTTTTGACAATTTAACTATCCTTGTATTGTAATGTATAATTTTAGTGACTCAGATATGCTTTTGAGTCACCACTTTTCTATTCCTCATATTCAGATATCTCGCATTTGTCATAAACATTTTCCTTTTCATTTCTCCCCAATGAATCAATTTCGTTCTGAGAAATGGAAGCAAAAAATGTCAGATTGGGAGAAGAGCAGTAACAGGATATTCACTGATTAAAGCTGGTTTTTAAAATGAGAGGGTGAGAAAGGAGAGAATGACGCTGAGAGAAAAGCAGAAGAGAGATATATGTCAACTATCTGCACACAGATGATGTCAAAGTCTTCTAGGAGTGTGACTTCATCAGCGAAATGAGACCTTCAAAAGTGGCACGTGTCTTATTAGGGGACGAGTTGGAGGAATAAAGGACAGAAGAAATAAAGTGGAGTGATTAAGCCAGTCTTCCGCAGGAGGAAAGATGCTCTTGATATAAATGAAGATCTGAAGGTGTTATGTGACAATGCGTAGAGAAGCAGAGGGAAAACAAACCTTAGTTTTGAGAGAACTTCTTGTGAATCCCCCCAAAAAAATGATGATACGGGAAGATCATGGCTGCAGTGACCCTCCATGTAAAATATAATACATAACACCAAGTTTCTGGACCAAATTCTATTAGCTTTAGATCTGTGAGGGCTGGTAATATATGGAGTTTATGTTTAATTTTACTGTATCAACATGTCGAACAGATTTGTTTGAAGGTGTATATGCAATAAGGTGCATGCTATAGCAAGCATGCACGTAACTTTTCATTCAGCTGCTAACTGGTGAATTCTGCAGTGTGCTGTGCATAAATCAGTTCTAAAAACAATTATAAATAACTTTGCAAGCCTTAGAAATTAACCGCATCTATTTGACAATGGCGTGTTTATCAGTTTTTCCACTTGTGTTGTAAGCTGCATATTAAATGAAAGAATGAAAGAGACAGAATGTTCTCAAAATGCATCAGAAAAGTTCTTGCAGTAACGCTATTCTTAAGTTGAATTTTAAAAAATGAATAGCAATGTTATCACTGATAAGCAATAATGTTATTAAAAAACATAATGCTTTGAACATTTTTAATGTTTTGTTAATGAATGGAAACGCTGGAGAAACATTCTTACAGCCTAAAATTGTTAGCTGGGAAGTAGGTTCAGTCCTCAGCAGAAGTGTTGGAATTGTTCTTCTATTCTTCATTTCTCTCTCTGACACATGACACATCCAGACAGTTCTCAGACATTATTAGAGCAGGATTTTTCAGATTGTTCTGTCTGTTCATTAAAAGTTCCTCACCAGCACCATTGATTTAGGCAGAAGTTTTGCAGAAATGTGACAACAATAGAATTCCTATTTGTCAGAAATAAGAAGGGTACAGAGGAGAGCTGAATTGTGCTTAGTGCTGTAAAGATCTATAGGGCAGAGGCAGAGGCAGTAGAGGCAGTACTTTTACAAAAAAATGAGTCCTACCAGATTAAGAGTCAAGGTGGTTTTAGAACATTGTTCTAAAGCTGGTTGTTGCTGGTCTGCTTCCTCACCGTGACTTGGTGATTGTCCTAAATCAAGTAGCACTAACTAACGACCAGCCAGAAGAGCCAAAGCAGAGATTATTCTTACAGCCCCAATTGTTATCCTTAAGGTGTTAGTGGAACATTTAAAAAACATTACAGAATAAAAAGGTTTAAATACTGTTCTTATAACCAAGCAATAATGGTAATACCATGTCTAAAACAAGTTTTTGTTACTTAATGGAAACATTAGGGAAACATTCTTATAGCAAAAACATTGTTAGTTGGGTGTAGCATCTTTAATTAATATATGAGAGAAGGGATGGTGAAGTTGGCTGTTGGGAGTTCCCTCACAAAACATGAATGAATGATGGACTTGCACTAATGCATGTCTTCTCATTGTCATGGAAACATGAAGCGTTCACGCAGCAGCCAGGAAAGAAACCAGGGAACACTGGAACACTCAGCAAATGCCGTAAAAATGATCCGGCTTTGCAGGTGCTTTTATGTGATTGTTCTAATCAAGATTGTGGAATCAAATGAAAATTACAAGACAGTAAGTGTGAGTGACTGCACTCCTCTTTCCAAACATCACTGCTGTGGACCTTCCTGCCACTGGCCCATGTCCAGACTCACCACAGCAGCATGCAGCCAGAAAGAAGGCTAGAAAAACGAGAAACCGCGCCGCTGGAGAGCTGACACACATCGGACACACATTGTGCTTTGTCACTGCTGCAGTAAATTTAGCATTGCGTCTCTTCATGGTGAAACTGGGTGCCGTGTGTGTGGGCACAAAATCTCTTTATGTCCTTGGAGTGCCCGCAGACCGATATGTGTTTTCCACACTGGTGATATCTACCAGTGAGGTGGATAACAGATGATTAATTATTAAATCACATGAATGCTGCCTCCCCCCATGTCTCTGAATTCTGACTTTTAAGTCCTCACAACACTCAACACAAAACTTTAACAAAACATTATTGCTGTTGGTAGATTTAAGCACTGGCTATGTAACAGTAATCTCAAACTAGCCAAAAACCTGCCTACTTGCACATTAGCTTCACCACAAAATAACAAATTAATAATATATATACACATCTATAAAACTCATAAATAATTAAATTATATATATATAATTACAGCTATATATATACAGTGCTAACATCTCCAGGATGTTTGTAAATCTAAATTGGGTAAAATATGTCCTAATTACACAGTAAAGCAGTATTTGCTCAAAATATCTCTTTCTCCTGCTGGATGTCCCCAACAGACCGCAACACCAACATATTATTATATGTGCAGCTTTTTATTAATTGCATAAATAAAATCCCAAGATACATCACCACAAATCCCTCCATCTTAATAACACAAAATGAATACACAACCAAGCCTTAATATGATTCCAAAATCACATGGATTTAACACACAAGTGTTATATAACTTCTGCCCTCTGTCATGTGAATAGACTTCTTGCTAATTAATTCTTGCATTACCTTCCCATACATTTAACAGAGAGCATCTAATAATATAAGCTCAAATATGAATCCAACATGAGATGAGCACAATACATTCACCTTGTATAATATCAGACTCTCTCCTTTATCTGCACCTCCTAATTTAAAGTCCTGGAAAAACTCCCTCTAAATAACAAACTGTCTCACTGCTTACAATGAAGAGCTTGCCCGGCAACATCAACATTCTGCAACCAGCTCAACACTTATACTACATGATTTGAAATGCCCAGGCCTGAACATATTGTCTCCACCTCTTGTCAGTAAGATTAATGAGTGCCCATTGTCTTCAGCTGACATCAGATCAGTTGTTATCTTTAGATATGACAAAGCTTGCAGTTTCCATTAAGTGTGTGTAGCTGCAACATCAGCTCTCTCAGTTCTTTTGTGGTGATTGTAGACTTTGTAAGTGTGTGTTCTGATTTCACAATGAGGTTCGGCGAGGAAGGTGGGCGGTGTATGTGTGAGAGCGATCAAACCAGGACCCAGCTAACAATTTTAGGTTGTAAGAATGTTTACTTAACGTTTCCATTAAGTAACAATGGTGTTTAAAATTGTATTTTGACAGTTCTAGCAGTTCAAGGACGTTATTTAATTTTACATTTTTAAAACTTTCACTACTACTTCAGAACAAATTGTTCTATATAATTTATATATAACGTTAAAAACACATTCAACTGAAGTTACTGCAAGAACGTTTTTGATAACCTTGAGAGATCTTTTAGAAAACATTAGCCACTGTTCTGAGGATGTTTCCTGTTAGCTGGGCAGATGTGAGAAGTGATAAGAGCTTGTGCAATTTTCATTAATGATGTAATCTGAATGTAATTAAAACAGGCTGTGATCAGAGGTGTCATTATTGTTGGGTTGGGCTGTGGGGTTTAAGTGTCTGTAAGATTTCATACACTGTCTAAATATCCAGTTGAACAGCAAGATCGATACATTATGCAAATGATTCAGGAATATTTAACGTATAAATATTCCTGAATCATTTAAAGTCTTAAAGTCTAAATGCCTTTCAAAGACTTGCCTTGCACAGTACAACAGTTTACCCAGCTAACAATTTTACGTGAGAATGTTTCCCTAACATGACGTAACAAAAATGTGAAAAATGCTATTTTGAAAGATATAGGAATGTTCAAAACATCCAGTTTTTTAGATGTTGTTGTAACTTTATTGCTTCATTATAAGAGCCTTATTTAAACTTTTTTTACTCTGTAAGTTTTTAAAACTATAATTCATAAATACAAAATATAATTAAAAAATTCTTCTTGCAGCAACATTCCACAAACGCTGCAAGAATGTTTTTTAGAGAATGTCAGACGATATTCTGAGAACGTAGCCGAGTATAACTCATTAAATACATTTATATAAATGACAGCAATCATGTAAAACCCAACAGAAGCTCAGCTGGCAGAGTGTGGCACCATGCAGCGCCAGGGTCACGGGTTCGATTCATAGGGAATGCACAGACTGATAAAATGTATCATTCCATAATGCACTGTAAGCTGTTTTGGATAAAAGCCTCTGCCAAATGCGTACATTTATAAACATAAACTCAGTAGCATGATAACATATGTACTGTGTCACAGATAATTGATATAATGCACAACAGCCTCAGGCTTTCATAGTGCCCTGAAGCATTATGGGATACGTTTCTAATGGCCTGTTTTTTTATCAGCACTGATAGGTTTGAAACCCTGACAGTTAGTTCATCACAACTACAGTTACTCTTCCATTGGCTAACATGGGAGAACTAAATAAAACCAGCGGTAGCACAGTGGCTCAGTGGGTTGCCTCACAGCAAAAAGGTTCCTGGTTCGAGCCAGGAGGCCTTTCTGCATGAAGAGTGCATGTTCTTCCTGTGTCAGTGTGGGTTTTCTCCAGGTACTCTGGTTTCCACACAGTCCAAAGACATGCAGGTGATGTAAACTGGATATAAGAGTGTTTGCGCTGTTTACCCTGGCCATCTATTTAGGGTGTACCCTGTGTACGGCCTGAGATGCTGGGATGGACTCCGGCCTCCCTGTGACATTGAAGAGGTTTAGAGGATTATTTAATGCATTATGTTTTAAACCACATTAACCCAATATCAGAATCGGACAAAAATGAGGGGTTGCAGTTTCTAGATGTTGAAATCAGACTGTATGAATATGAATCAAGAACTATTTTAAATGAACATAAACATTACTCTGTGCACCTTTAACTGATGAGCTTAACCAGGAGCCTGCATGACTCTCTCACGCTATTTGTGCTCTATGAGGTTTTATTGACAACCAGAGCATGAAGAACCATAGCATGAGGACTTCATTTGAACTGCTGTTTGATCAATAGCAGTTCTAGCTTGGCCGCAGTCAGAACCTGAACTGTTATTGATCCATGTGTCGATCTGTGCCATTGATCACATGATTCATGAAGAAAGCGTGTCAGCTCCAGAGAGACGACTGCTGTTTTCCTCTCATGGTCAAAATGTCATGGATCAATCCCGATGGATGTGTTCGAAGAGATGTTAAGTCGAAAGAATCAAACGTTGGTTGAGCATCGAGAAAGCTTGAATAAAAACAGATGACAACCCAGCTAACAATTTTAGGTTGTAAGAATGTTTCCCTAATGTTTCCATTAACTAACAAAAATGTTTAAAATTTTATTCTGAAAGGTCTAGGAATGTTTAAAATGACCAGTATTTAGACATTATATTAACATTATCGCTTGGTTATGAGAACGTTATTTAAACATTTTTCATTCAGTAATCTTAATACTGTTTTTAAATTGTTCCACTAACAACTTAAGAATATAAGGTATTTGATATATATGATTTATAGCGTTAAATTGTTCTACTAATGTTGCTGCAATAACATTTGTGAACTTTGAGAAAACTTATTCATCATATGCGTAACTATTAGACACCAAGAACTCCCACAAGTAGACCTGATTTACTTGAAACAGAGACAACTAATGCTGAAAAACCTCTGCCCCAAACTAACCCAAAATCAAATTCACATGATGATAGTTCCTGCATCATTAAAATTTTTAAAATTTAAAATCTTTAAATTAAATAAATTTTAATCATCATTAAAATCTTCATTTCTGAAGATCTACAGCTTCACTGTGTTTGTTTAAAAAGAGGTGAACATTTTTAATAGTGACGTTTTAGCGGCGCACAAATAAATGTAACTACAAAACAAATTTCCCTGAATCTGCTGAGAAACATCTAACACAGGCCTGGATTACAGATGAAAAGATGAAAGTAGTATACAGTTAATACATTTCACATCATTTGCATATTCCACTTTGATTTCTAACAAATTGTGAAACAGTTAACATTTTGTTAGTTTCACTCTTGTTTGTAATACACTCATTGATCTGTTAATGGAAACAGTGACATGGACACGAGCTTTGATTTGGCTTTGACTTCAACAGCCTCGTCATAACAATGCACCTGTTCTAGCCACAGGACATCAGATCCAGGACAAGTGCCAGCTTGGGTTGATCTCTCTAAGTCATTTGTGCTTTAAATTGATTGATTCGTGTATTTAGTGTGAGGCTGGAACTCCTTGCCAAGGAAGATGTTCTGAAACGTGCTTCAACTTTTTCATTCGTAAACATAAATCACGCCACAGAAGATCAGAGAAAGTGCATTAAAATATTAGACATTTTGCGGCCTGGGGGGCATATACCAAGAAAACATATACCTGTATGATAGTAAGCATGGAAAATTATAGGAAACCTTTGAACCAGTTGCCATCTGTGTCCTGGCAACATCACTGAGACATTTTCATTCCTAAATGGAAAATCTACATGGTGTAATAGAGTGGAGGCTCCAAAATGGCTTGTAAACCCCAAACTGGCTCTAAATATACAGAATCTCTATTTGTAAATTCTGAAAATCTACATCTGAAATTAAACAGATTGTAAAGGGGGTCAATTTATAAATAACAACATGTTATTAAGCCAAAGAAAATGTTCACTAACAGAAAATGTTCACACTGAAGGCACTCTTAAAGGCACAGTCTGCAGAAAACGGCCTGTTTAATTAGGGGCAAAAAATTGTGATGAAAAACAAAAATGATGTTTTTGTGCCAGACACCTTCACTAGAATTATCAGCAGAAACACCTTAAGGGAAAAATAAAATATATAATTATATTATTAATATAGATTAATAAACATTATGACATAACCTCTGTAAAAGTCTTGAAAGCATCATCTCCTGTGTTTGTGTAATCCTCCAGACTCAGCGTGCTTTACTCCCAACAGTTGACGGGAGGCAGTACTCTGTTTAACTACGCTCCATATGCTGTTTTAGCAAACAGCCAACAACCATGCTGTGGATATACCCAAGACGGCACTTGATTAGATTTGCTGTAGACAGGGGCATACATCTTCCACTACGACTAGATGTGCAGGGAGCATACTTCTAAGGGCAAGAGGAAATTGAATCACTTGAGGAGAACATCATTCTGTGTAGTTATTGACAGTTGAACGTACTCTGAAATGGAGCCACAGGTTCACATGAAAGAGCCATAATGAACACCCAGCTAAAAATTTTAGGTTGTAAGAATGTTTCCTTAACAGGGAACATTCTCATAATGTTGGCTAATGTGCTCTAAAAGTTCTCTCAGTGTTCTCTTAGTTATCAAAAACATTTAACATTATATAACATAATACAATGTCTAACAAACTGGATGTTTTGAACATTTCCGAACATTCAAAATAATGTTTTTATTACTAAATGGAAACATTTAGCAACAAATAGGGAAACTTTCTTACAACCTAAACCTGTGGGTGTCATCCACAGTTTTGGACAGCAGACTGACTGCTTAATGAAAATTAACATCATTTTAAAACCTGATATTGTTTGTTCTCTTTCAACCCAAGCCAATAAAATGTTATATTTTTGAAGAGTCTCTAAGGAATCTTTTGGGAAAGATCCTCATGTCAAATGAACATAAGTTGTTACACCCTAAAACTTAAGGTGAGAAAATGAGAAAGCCAAACTTTTAAATGCTTCCGAACTTCTCCATGTTTCTTAGCACAAATGCAGGAATAATTTTCTTTCGGTGATTTATTTCATTGTCTCACATGAGTCATCACTCAGAAGGTTTCTAACAGCCAGCAGTTCTGAAGCAGTCTGCCTTGACAGAAGAGATTCATTGAAATATGCCTGGAAATGAGAACGGGAATCTGACATCTAAAGGAATATGTATCTGTGACTCTTATGATAGTCTTTTCCTTTCATTCATTTGACATTTATTTGAGACAATTACAGAATGGAAAGTTTTGACAAAAATATGTTCTCCTCCATTACACTCCACAAGTGGAGGTGATACTTGCCCTTTTGGATGTCAAATAAATTCTGTTTTCATCTCCATAAAGGCTAAACGCGGCCTTTGCCAAAGTGTTGCGTGCTTCTTTGTAAATTGGATGAGAATAAATACAGCATTTTAAGAGCTACAAGTTTTCTAATGATACAAGCGTTTAATAATATTTCTTTGACATTTTAATACTGTTGTTCTCTTGTTTTCGCTCGTGTTGTTGTAAAGTGCAAGCAATGCTGTTTTTAGAGATTAAGAGCAATGCTTGAATGATAACATGAACTGCATTTTACTCTGTGAAACATTTCAAACAAGTGCAGTAATTGGAAAGAGGAAATTGATTCCACTGACAGGTTTTACGAGTGGACTGCATTACACCGACATTTGTGTGAGCCGTTCTTCTGAGGTCACTGGACCCTGAAATGGAATTTCTCCACAACAAGACTTAACAGATTTTTATTACAATAAGCCAACAGCATTGATTTATTAAAACCTTTGGTTGTAAGAATGTTTCCCTAATGTTTCCGTTAAATAGCAAAAATGTTAAAAATATTACTTTGGAAGTTCTAGGAATGTTCAAAACGTCCAGGTTTTTAAGCCGTGTATTCAAGTTATTGCTTGGTTAAAAGAATGTTATTCAGATGTTGTTTTTAATTCTGCAACATTTTAAAAATGTTTCACTAACAATTTAAGAATAACTTTTTTAAATGTTTTGTATCAAATATCAAAAATGTTTCACTAATGTTACAGCAGGAACATTTTTTTAGCTGGGTACTTATTTTATAACATTGTTTCACTGATAATATTAAATACAATTTCTTTTTCAATAGTATTTATACTTTTATAAGTCTTTATACATTTGATCAAACTGTACTAAACATTACAGCATTACTGTGGCTGTTTTGTGCAAATCAATACTTCTACTATTAACTGTAGTGTGATACACATTCAAAACATATTAAAAAAGCTTTCCTGAAGCTTAACAGGTATGCGCTACCTGTTAAGCTTATAAAATATATAACTTAAAAGCACAGTAAGTCATTTTAGGTAAAAGTGACTGCCAACAAACAAAAACAAAAACATCCTTAAACAATATTGTTTTTTAGGGTGTACGCACTGATTTTCTGACACATTCATATGAAGATGAGGTATATCAAACGGTTTTCACTGTACCTTCTCATGTCGTTTACTTTCAGCGTATGCGGAGTGCCAGAGCAGTCATTTCCTGTAACGTACTGTAAATGGAACATAACGGAGACACAGCGTTATCAGTCTGTGCAAACATGATCATTTTCGATGTCCTTATGGACTGCCATTCATGATCAAAACCATGTGGGATTTCAGAACCAGGTCACAGCAGCTCCGTAGAGTGCGATTAAAATAAACGTCTTCAATGCCATTTCAAAATGACAAGTTAATTGTAATAAGCGCTTATCTCTCTGTACAAAGGGTGTGAGGTGTTGTGCCAGCCACTGAAGAGTTAAAGCAAAGAAAGCGCAAATGTACAATACAACTACTAGGGCTTTCAGTAGATTTTTCAAATGCAAAGTGAGAATTGTAAACTGCTGCTTAAAAAAATGCTACTAGTCTAAAGCATAAAAGATCAAGAGATGTTTGTGTCGTCCTGAGGCCAGCGGTGCTCTGATGCTGTAGACACAGTCAACATAACACACAGATTACCTGCTACCTGAGGCAGTGCTAGAACATTCTCCAGAATTTGCTGGAAGCAAGATGATGAAACCCTGAAGTTTCATGAAGTTGCCATGAAGTTGCAGCCTGCAGTGAAGAGAAGCTCCAGTTTCATGCAGCAGTATTTTGTGTCACAGAGAGGTGAGGGTCTTTGATGTCACCTGATGAAGTTTATCTCAAGACTTTATCTTTAAATCACAAATATCATCTCTCCTTTATCATTTCTTCCTTCCTTCTGTCCAACCATTTCTTTCATTCTTTCTCCAACAACAGTGTTTACTTTGAAAGTCAAGCCTTTCATTTATTTATTGTTCTACAGAAAACATAACTACAACCTGGTTCGTGCAGTCATTCTCTCAGATCCGATCTGACTGCATTAGGTTACACAAACAAAAGCAACATTCACAGGTCAGGTGAGGTAATCTCCTTATTTATCCACAGCTCCTTATCTTGAAAACCGCACATCTGCACTTTTTACAGTTCATTCAGTCAAACTCATCCTGGTGTGATTTATACTTGCAGTAAATGTGTTTGTTTTTCCCCCAAACTGAACTTTCTGAACTTTCTGAATTTTCTGAAGGGCTGCTAGCTCTCACATTCATAAACATTTAATATATGCAGATGCGCAGAAGGTAAGCAAACACACTGCGGTAATAATTCCTCACAGATCTTTGCACAGTGAGGCAGTCATCAATCTGTGTTTGATGTGCAGTTATCACTCCTTTATCTGTAAAAACGTGGATTAATCATTGAGCAGCAATTAGAAATTATTTGCACAGGAGGACATCCACCTCTGTGACTCTGCCACATAATTGAATATTCAGAAATGCTCAATTCGCTCATGTTCTTTTCATCACTTTTCATTCTTTACTTTCATCCTGTATTTCACTTTTTTAAGTGATTTTTAAGAATTATAATTATAAAGAATATAATCACAGAATTATATAATTGTGTATATATTAGACTATTGAATGTCTCAAATAAAACTGAAATGTTTTTTTTCAGTGAACGTCTGCCCAGAGCATCAACAAACCACAAAATATATATGAGTGCAGTGATTTAACCATTTAGTTTCCCTGAGTCAGTTTCTCTTATCACAGTGCACTCAAAATGATTACCCACAGATAACTATCTACTGACCTCTACCCAGCTAACAGGGAACCTTCTCAGATCACTCTTTCAAAGTTATCAAAAACGTTTTTCCAGTAACATTAGTAGAATATTTTAATGTTATATATCATCATATCAAAAACATTATTTTTAAGTTGTTAGTGGAGCATTTTACAAACAGTACATCATACTGTAATGTAATTACACTGTAATTTTTGAATAATGTTCTTATAACCAAGCAATAACATTAATGCAACATCGTTTCAAACGATCTTATAACTTTGAAAATAATGTTTTTAACGTTTTTGTAACTTGAAGTGGAAGTGTTGGGGAGATGCTCTTACAACCCAAAACTGTTAGCTGGGAAGCAGAGTAAAAACTCTCTCTCTTTCCTGTTACTATCCACTTCCTGTCAGCTTAGTTTCCATAGCAACCTTCTCACCACGGAGAGCAAATGGTGAACAACTTCAGTGCATAAGTGTTTCATCCAAGTAACGGCGAGTCAACTAAAGTTCAGTCACCCAGTCCAGATGGATGTTTTTCCAAAGCACCATGACCAGCCCTGTGTGCTGCCATCCAATCATAGTTTCTCCATCAAAACTTTATCAGACTCCATCAGCCAGTGCTGGAGTTTGGCTTTCCACTGCCTGGGTGCAAGTGAGAAAAGTGGAGTTAGATCCAAGATCCAGAAATCAAATGAAGTCAGTATCTAACGACTGTGAAGAGGGAGTTCATTAGAAATGGCCTGACGTTGTTCATGCCAAATTCTTGCATTTAGCCAAAGTTTTTTTTTGAATAATTTCCTGAATAATATCACCATACTGTGTTACTATATAATTTCAAAGCCATAACTGCTTGGAGCTCTACAATATTTGTTAGGATTAACAGATACAGTTCAAATACAGTATATAAAACACGTTCACATCTGAGTTAGTTGATGCATGAATTATCAATGAGTTTTTTTACAAAAAAATCAAGATTTTAAAGTTAATATTATATGTTAAGAACTATACTGCTTAGAAATTCATTTGAATTCATTCTTGCCTTTACTAGGCATTATAAATGACACTGTGTTGTGACAAATGAACGTTTAAAGGTAAAAATATTCCACGTGGTCTTGCAATATGAGCTCATGAATTCTGCATGAATAATAACTACAAAAGAATGAAGGAAAATGCTTTTAAAATAGTGTTAGATGGAGTATTTTCACACTGCAGGTCACACAAAAATCTCTGTACAGCTTATATCAGTGCAGTTTTGTAAATGGTATAGTTCAGTCACATTTCTGATGTAAATAAATAATGTGCAGAACTCTTAGACAGCTGAACTCAAACTTCATCTACACAAATGTAAACATTAAAAAGAGTAAGTGAATTTTTCAAAGTCTGTAGTTGAATACACAAACCAAGTCTTCAGAATATGAAGAGTTCCTCCTTAAAATGCAGTCAATTCCAAAGGATTATTTCAGGCAGAACACATTTGTTTAATCGACAAGTTCTAGGAGGAGAAAATAATACGACTTTGGCAGGCAGAACACAAGTTTTCATTGGGAGTCGAAAGTGGAAGTTCAAATGAAGCTATACATTTGCTGGCAAGATTCCCTTTATAAGTTTGAGTCTTTGAGTTACTGTATGACAATTCCTCATACCCAGCTAACAGGGAATGTTCTCAGAACGCTGGCTTACGTTTTCAAAAATGTTCTTGCAGTAATGTTAGTAGAACGATTTTAATTTCATAAATATATAGTATGTATATCAAAAACTTTATTCTTAAGTTGTTAGTGGAACATTTAAAAAATGTTTTTTTGTCTAAAAAACTGGATGTTTTGAATGTTCCTAGAACCTTCAAAATAACATTCATAAGGTTTTTGTTACTAAATGGAAATGTTAGGAAAAGGTTCTTATAACCTTAACTACTCAGCTTCCACCTCCACCAAACAAAATTGGGTTTATATGGACACCATCATCGCATTAGTATTTAAAATGTAATTTTCTCCAGACCGCAGATGTGTTTTCGAGTCTTGCTGGTGCATTGAAGAGTTAGGGTTAGGAAATCGAAACGAAGCCCATTGTGACTGTTACATTGGTAATGAGGATCTGATAAAGTGTTAGTCTTTGCTTTAAAAGACTCATAATTAAATGCAAACATTTTCTATAAGGTTTAATTTACCATAGTATACTGCCGAGCGAAAAGACAATTCAAATGGCCTTCTCATTTCAGCAAGCAATTACGTCTGCTTTTCTTTCACAGGCCGGGCAATGTGTTGTAAAGAAGGCCCAAGCATCAGTACCACGGTAAATGAGATCTACTGAGAACTGTGGGGGCTCGAAAATGGAAAATTGCTAAAGTGAATGGAAATCACATTCCCTCCGGAAGACGAATATGTTTCGTTCATCCCATCATTTGTAATTTTAAACCCCTTTTCGATGATTATAGCTCACAGTCATTACAGAAAAAGCAGACGAGCTCTTTGGTAAGCGTGGCCCAGGTGCAAATATTTCACAGATCATCTATAACCACGTTACAGTGTGCAGAGAGAAAGCTTTGTAATAATGTATGACAGGTCTTCAGAATAATTAACCAGTTGTCGAGTTGTGAAGATAACAGACCTGAACTGACATCTCGTTAAGGTTTGCGCTAATGAACACAGATGATATGCACAGAATCCTGTCCTTGAACAGAAAAGTGACATTAGGCGATAAGGACAATTTTCGCTTGTATGAAGTGACAAAAATGGGTCAGTCCACTGCTGAGAAAGAAAAGTTATGCATCGCACACACGTGCAGCAGGGAACATTCTCAGAACATTGGCCAACATTCTTGTTTCTAAAACTTTTAAAATAACATTTTTAACATTTTTGTTACTAATAGAAACAATGGATAAATGTTCTTACAACCTATAACTGCTAGCTGGGTAGTTCACTTTCTTGTTGCAGTTTAATAGTCACAAGAGCATTTGCTGATCCCCAAACTGTTCAAGTTGACATAATGCGATAAAATGTTCTTGCGACTTTCAGTTAAAAAAGAAAAGCCCCTGGGCCGGTTCATCTTACTGAAGAATTTAAGACGGCAACTTTGAGTCTATTTAAATCACAGAAATTGATTAAAAGGGCACCTTACTGTATGGATTGTGTTTCTTATTTTAACATTTGTCCTTGACGACTTTTTTAAGCTTGTAATGTTAACGACCGGCTTACTGAGATGTCAATGTGTAGGTTAAAACAGTAACACGGTTATCTGAAGGACATACAACGTTTCAGAGCTGAGCATATGAGTATGAGCAAAACAATCGATGACAATGAGTTCTCAAATCACATAGGCAAGCAAGGTTATCAGATTTGTAGAGGTTGGATTTCACTGAGGATATTTTAAGCATGTTTCTTCACCTAAAGTGTTAAATTATGATTTTTTACCCCTCTTAAAATGCTTTTCCCCACCCCAGATTAATATGCAGAGATGATAATTAGCGTTCGTAGGTTGATTTCCCAAGAGAGTAAACACTGTGGCACTGTAGTGTCATTAAAACATCTAAATTGGCATCTAAACCATTTAAACACAGCAACACTGGGTCGACCAATGGTGTGTGCCTTTGGGCGGGGCTATCTCTTGATCCGACCAATGAAAGATGGAAAAAAATAACATTAGCTGTCAGTGAAACCTCACTAACCAGAAAAGTGTAAAAAAAATGTTGTTAATAATAATTTACAGCAGTGTCTCCTCAAGGCTGCATTTATTCTAATAATTCTTATCAGGTAAAGCGAGGTCATGTGTAATGAAAGTCAAAACCCAACATTTCACACATATGCTGAGGGCAAAGGAATGAAATGAAGCTAGATAGATTAAGCCTAAAGCAAATTAAAGCCAAGGCCGTCAAAAAGAGGCCACATGAGAAAGACTCAAATTGTGTTCTAACTCCCTCTCAAAGACCTCCACACTCTCAGAACTAACATATAAATGCTGGAAATCCTAAAACCTTTATCACCTCATTTCCCATTCACTCTTCCTCTCGTATGCCATCATAACCTGCTCTTATTGTCCCTCTCCACCCAGGGATGTGATCAATGTTTGTGATCAATCAGAGAGCCTCACGTGTCTGGCTGATCCCACCTAACAGGGAACGTTTTCAGAAAGCGAAGTTCTCTCAAAGTTATCAAAAGTTATTGTAGAAATGTTAGAAGAATGTTTTTTTTTACATTATGTATCATATTTTATTAGGCTGTTATTAAAAATTTTACAATTTAACAAATGTTACAAAACATGTTACAGGTTACAAATTAACAATTGTATGTTGTAAAAACTTTTTCTAAATGTTTTAGAGAACTTAGAGAACATTAGCCAACATTTGGAGAACATTCCTTGTTAGCTGGGAATAATTTTTGGATTGCTTGCTTTTGCTCAGTGACAGCCTAATTTAGGTTGAATCTGCCACATTGTAATTTGCAGCCATGTTACCTATTCTGGTGTGCTTGATTTTAATTTGATACATTTTGTCTCGTGTTTTGGAGGATGCGTGGCATTGGAGAGCATTCTGAAAGATCGCACCTCTCTTCAAAGAAAATAAAAAAAATCACAAAGCAGAGACTGAATTGTATTTTGACATGCCCTAAATGTTGGTAACTGTTTAAAAACCTCAAATAAATTCAAAATGAAACTTCTATAATATTTTCCCTGACCTCCTGTGATTGACAGTCAACATTATCTGAAGGTAAAGCACCAATTTCACTAATAATATGTTGTGAAAAATGACGTACGCTTCTATTGTAAGTACCACATGTTTAAAATAACCAGTTATATAAAGAATAACGCAAACAACCCCCTACAGGCATCACCAGCGCGATACAAAATAAGTTTAAGAAAGTATAGCATAGGTCTGGCTGTCGGCCACATAATAACATAATAGAGCTCTTTTAAAGATTAATAGAAACATTACGCAGGGCAGAATGTGGAGTTTCCATATTTCACATGCTCATAGGCTTGTGTGATCTTGACTCATTGTGTGTCTGTAAGTTGACGTGAATTAAGATCACGATGAAGCTTAGTGAGGCTTTTTCATTTTCCTCCATCACTTTTTGTGCTTTTAAAGTTATATTAGGTGCTGCAGAAACCATGGAGGACTTATGACAGCAGCAACTTCCCGACTGTATTTTAATAGCTTCATACAACAGGGGATTTCACATACTTATAAACACTCTGCTGGGGAGACACTGGGGAAAACTCAGCAGAAATTAAGACTTAGAAAAAGGTAAATAAAGTGAGCAATGCTTTTATTTCCTCTTTAAAGTGAGATAGTTTCACTCTCGTGGGTAATACAGTATTATAATGTTGAGGCTAATATCCAGGAGATACAACATCTTAACCTAAATTTGCTTTAATATAAGTAAGCTAATAATAAGTATACACTTAAAATGTTTTTATATTAGAAGATCTACCTTTGTTCTGTACTTTAATACAACTGCAAAACACAACACTATGGGAATTGAACCCATGAACTTAGCGCTGCTATCATGATTTACTGGTAAAATAACCCTGTGAGCATCTTCGGGTTCAGTGGGATTGAAACCAACAACTTTTGGTCACCAGCCCAGATCTTTATGCACATGTATCCAGTGCCCCACACCCAGACTGATATAACAAGACAAAAAGGAGACTGTTGCAGTGAGCTAACCTTTTCCTCTGCAAACAAGAAACCTGTGAGCTTGGAAGAGCCCTGTGAGCTGAATTGGAGAGATATTGGAAAGGTCTTAACGTGACCCGCCTCTCCCAATCAGTCCATCTGGATCAGCTGACACAAACTCACAACACCCTGCATTATAGCTCCACGGGTTCAACACCTTTCAAGTGCCAGTTTGGATACTTGCCACATTTTTGCCAAATGCCATAACAAGATTGGTCCTTTCCTATGCCCTGATCTCATAAGACTGGCACCTCACCAAAAACTGCTCAGATTGGAATCTCATAAGCCAAATTCCTGCTACTGGTTTGTTTAAAGTAATCCGGAAGATCAACATGCTAACTTACAATTTTAGGTTGTAAGATCGTTTTTCCAATGTTCCAGTAAGTAACAGAAAAAGTTCCAAGAACGTTCAAAACATCCTTTTTTTTTTTTTTACTTTGACTATTAACATTATTAATGCTTGATTACTGATAACTTTGATTGATAACTTTTAAAACGTTCCACTAACTAAAAGATAACATTCTGCATACATTACTGCAAGAATGCTTTTTGATATCTTTGATAGAATGTTTAAAGAACATTAGCCAATGTTCTGACATGCGCTAGCTGGGTTATAGACCTGCTTTGAGCCATCCAGATCCATCTGGCCTACCTGGTTTTCCAACTTAAACCAATACAGAGCAATTCCATCTTCTCAGCAATTCAACCTCCATCTGCAGCCCACTTCCTCCAAGGTTGGCTTGCTCGTACCATCCATTGCGCTCTTGCTCTTGAAGAATTGGGTGTCTGCTGGAACAAAAGAACATATACGAGTTCAACCAATCAGATTAGATTCTTAAGTTGTAGAAATTCCAAATTGTAAACATTTCTAGGGAATGCCAGACGATGTTCTTAGCAGAGAATTAAGAAATGTTTATGGAAAAAATTAAACCAGAACTTTGATTCAAAACTAGAAGAAACATTGATTTTCTTGTTACTGAAATAATGATTAATGTACTCGCTCTTTAGAGTTCTTGAAACACGATTCTTTGTTTCTACAAAAGATGAATCTCTGGATGTTGCTTTTTTTAATATCTTCCCACACCCCAAAAAGTTTCAGCATCACCAAACACTCTGAAATGTCAGTGTCTCTCAACAGGATGGACTGTGTGTTATAGACAGCATTATGAGGTTATTTAGAAGCATGAGTCACAGCTTGATAGAGCGTTACCAGCACTTGTTTTCTGACATATAGCATTGAACATCCTCTGCAAATATCCCACAGAATGAATCAGTAAGTCACAACAGTTACACATGCCGTTGTGTAACATGGTGATAAATCAAAAAGCAACAACAAAAAAACAAACAAACAAAAACAACACCCCCAAAACTAACCGAATATGTACAGAAGGAAACGCATTATGAATATCTGCCTATTGCATGAAGGATGTGGGAGCCTGTTGTGAATACATGGATCATAGTTCCTGTAGTTTTATTGTAGTTTTATTAATATTTCGAAGTAGCTTTTATGTTTATACTTTGTTTTCATGTTCAGTTTATGTTACTTTTTAGCAATTTCAGTATGTGTGTTTGTTATTTTATTATTTTTATAATTTTCACTATTGAGGTTCATTTTTATTATAAACAAACACAATCTGACCACAGCAATAACACATAAACAGATGTAGGTTTCAAATTCACAACTATATGGAGTTTGTTGGGGCCTTTGTTGTGGCAAAATAGGCCCGTGGGCTCACATCCTTATACTGTGATCACAGTATTTTACAGCCACCAAGAATGAATGAGACTAGACTGGGAAGTCAAGAAGTTTTAAATTTTAGACATACTGTATTATACTGTCTGGGTTTGTTGATGATCACTGTGGTCACCATCTACTTATTTGTCTGGCTGTCACTGAGAAAATTGTTATCATTAGAATTGATACATGACTGTCTTGGGCTCAATAAAAGTCTATTTTCACATCTCCCATATCCATGATACAATAAAAAAATTTTTAATATAATATTTGCAATATGCAATATTTGCATATGGAATTAAGATGGATTATAGTGAATCTGTGTGGTTCAGTATAAAAAGAAAAACACTGCCTTCCTAATATATTTTTATTCATAACCATAGTAAAAGGCTTTAGATAATCCAAAGCACACTGGTAGTTAAAATTAAAACAAAATAAGATGATTTTTCTCAGAGCAGCAAGAGAGCTTGAAGTTATTGACACCTGAGAGCGCTGAACAAACATGAATGAAGGCAAAACTATAAAGTGAACATGCAAAATATTTTAAAAGTTATTAAAAGAGCAACAGGGTGCAAGACATTCAGTTTCTTTCAGTGCATGTGATAACAGGACTGTTGCAGGCCTAGACTGCTAACTAACACTCACTAACACTAACTAGTGCATGGCACATAACTAGTGTATAACAAAAATAAAAAAATGTGAAAGTCATCGGTTTCCATGTATGTTGTTCCCCTTACTTTTGAAAAGCAGCAAAAAAATAAATAAAATGACAAAAATAAAACATGGTTAAAAAAAGTTTTAATTCTTGCAACACATAACTGTGATTTGTAATGTGACATTTATGAATCCAATTTTAATGAGACCTCCATAACTCTGACAAATTTGTTCTATGTGCCAAACAGTATTGGTTGTTTTTTATTGTAATGAAGTTTAAAGACTTTTTTGCAAAAAGGAAAGTGTTGCTTTCCTTTTTGTTTTCCATTGACGCAGCCGGTGCCAAATCAACTCCCTCAACAACCTTTATATAACAAAAGAGAAAAGAATCTGTTCATTTTTAATAAAACGCAAACCCTGTTTGGTTCAGTTCAGACTTCACTATACATCAATACAACAAGCACATCAAATGCACTTTTCCATGTCAAAGTGGAGTTATTAAAGCCTGATGCCCCTTATTGGATTTTAATACTCAAAATCACCTTTGAGAAAAGTGTTTGCTGAAATCTCAGCAAAATAATAATTCTGAAGACCTGAAGGTTCTCAATGAAGACACTTTATCTGGCACTGAGATGTTTCTACTTTACTGTAAACAAGAAACATTTGAGTTTGTCACCCTACAAGTCCTAATGAAGTAAAAAATCTTTTCAAAGTAAAATTTGTATCTTCAAATGCCTGCTGATCTGTGAATTATTTTTAAAAACATTGTCAGCAATAAAACATTATCCGTTGATCAGCATTTCATACCTTCCGTCAGTCTAATAAAGTCAAAATATGTTTCATATTTTGTGTACAGTAAACAGTAAACAACATTGCTCAGCATTCATGCAAAAACACTATGATGCATGCAAACTAAACAATGTGTTTTCGTATTTCTGACTTTATGGTTTTCACTGCATGGTTAAAATTTGATTTAGAGTATGGACGTCTTGTCCAAAATCAGCATAAAATTGCAATTGACTGAACGAATCAAAAAGCCTGTTCAGCTGCAAATCAAAGTAGAGCTGCTTAGAGGTTCCCCAGACATGTTTATAAATATTTGTACTCATGTATTATTTTCTCTGTAGAGAATATTAATTCTGTAATATTTCCATATCATCAAGTTAACTCAGGTTTCTAAGTATTGCAGACACGCTCTGGTGCGCATGCCTTTATGCTGTTTTAAATGAAAGGTTATCTTTCCGACACAGACATGACGTTTCAAAATGAAAATAAAAAGATGTTTAAAGATTTATTCTTATTTAATGAGCAACCCTAATCATTGGACAAGTATTACGTGGCTGTCTGCCCAACACACATGGAATTGTCCAAGGGAAAACTGAGATTTATTTGAGCCTCTTGTCATTTCTGGTAGCTTATCCAGCTTGTCTTTTAAAGCATCGCTGTGTCTGCTGTAAGTGTAAGTCCCCCAGTGAAGGGAAAACATTTGCCAAACTGGGTCTTTGTGAATAATTGCTGATCCTCTGCCTCGACTCTACTGAGCTCAAACAGCTCTCACATCTAACAAACGGTGTAGCCGATCTGATCTGGCAGTGAATTGCCACAAGCATTCAGATGCGACAGACACCCGTATCGCTTGATAGGAGATGGAGAGAGTGCAGGCTATTTACCAGCGACAGAAAAGATGAATGTCTGCAAATCATTTATTTTAGTATTCGGGCATGTGATTGTAAAACCTTCCAGTTTTCATTTGCAAGCATCTCTTGCTGTGTGCATGGTACGTCAGCAATGCACAAACCAGTTTTGATGGAAAAACCAGCAGGAGATTGTGGCAAAATACCAGAGCACATTAAGCAAAATGTCTGGAACTAACCGGCTAATTTGTATCTCTGTTTTATCTTTTGTTTTTTGATTCTGCACTCAGACATGTTTTGTATAAACAGTCAATCGTAAACTCCAAGTTTGTTCTCAGGAATTAAATGTTTAAAAGTTAACTAGGCTTCATTTGTCAAAACTTTTCACGCTCATTCCACAAATGCTTCGTTGCAATATTTGCGATGCATCTGTAACAGAAATTATATAATCATGCCATGTTACAGAAATGTGTGTAAACAGGCTTATCGTACTGTGTGATGAGACTGAGTTTGCTTAATATCACAGCCTGTCTACACTCACAGTTGGAGACCTGACGCTTTTTTCACAGCACAGTAAACAATATTTTTTTTTAACTCAAGCTGATATTGATTCAACTTCCCAGCTATCAGGGAATGTTCTCAGAACATTGAATAACGTCCTCTGAAAGTTATCAGAAACACTTAAAAATACAGTATTTTTAGTAAAATGTTTGTAAATGTTATATCACATTTATCAAAAACATTCTTACATTTCTAGAACTTAACTTTTTTAATGTTTTCGTCACTCTGTTACTTTCTTAATGTTAGCAGAACATGGGATAAACTGGGTTCAATCTAAAAAGAGAAAAAAGTTTATTGTAAGTTTAACGCAGCAAATTTGTGACACTGATAATGTTAAAGGTACAGTGTTTCGTATCTGCTAAACACGATTCCAAAAATAATGATTGTTTTCAGATGGGTTTCTTGAGCACATCTCCGTCTGTCATTGCCTGAACAAACACATAGCAACAAACTCACAGTATTGGTTGAGCCAAAAGAGCAATGTTTTGATAGCACCTTACTCTTTACACTTTAAAGAGATATCAAATTAAAAACACATGAATGTATGTTAAGTTTAAAACATGCAAGTATGACATCCTGACCAAATGCAATGACTGAATGAACATTTTATTCCTGTACCTTCCACAGAAGAAAAATGTTGTCTGCATTTTAGACTGGAGAAGGAGAAAGTGCTTTGAAAGAAAATACATGCTTTAGCTTTAATTTGTACAAAAGGTCAGATTGTCTCGCTCTCAGAGAAGCACACGAGACGCTCTTTTGAACATTCTCAGATCATGCTGGAATGAGAACATGGATCATCAGGTTTTACTGAAGCATGTCAGCTCATGTAAATGTTTCACTGCAACATTTCACACAAATTGTTATGCTGACAATACAAGATTTTCTAACAAATTACACAAGAGTGTAAAATCAAAACCCTGTTGTTTTCAGACATCACTGTATATAATCTACATGATGCTGTTTCATGTTTTAATTGAAATCATTCAACAGATCTCTTTATTCTATAATTAGCCAACATATATCCTGAAATGGAAATTAATATTGGAGTATAATTGAACTTTAAAATGAAGATCTTGTGGATTAATGGGTTAATTATGTCATTAAATGGTAATGTAAAAAGGTCAACATGAGTTTGTACTGTATTATATCTGCAGGGAATTTGATTGGCTGCTGCAGTTTCTGAAGACCTGCTGGGAAAAGAACAGGTCCAGTATTTAAAGACCTCAGCAATCACTTCATGGGCTTAAATAAATGAAAGCAATCGCGTCGAGCCAACATAGACTATACATATGAGCTAACATAATTTTAGACCTCTACATAGACATAGAAATGATTTCTGTCCTCAGCCAGTGACCATAATTATATGTATTTATTATTATATATTATTATTTATATTTATTTTACATTAATTTTGTTACATTGCATCAACACAAGCAGCACTTTTAAGTTCATTGTATGCAGAGCTGTATAATTACAATAAAGGCTTTTCGTTTTCCTGCATTATTTAACTACATTGTATTTTAATCATTGTAAATGTACTTCATACATTTACTTTGTACTTTGTATGTAGCAAAGTAAAACTTTCTTTTAACTTTCTTTATTTTACTTTCTTTACTTTCAAACAAGTTTCTGGTGCATAGACCCTCTGAATCAACTATATTTAGTACGAATGAACTGCTTCACTAAAATGAAGCAGAGTTCCTACTTTTCTCTCACCTGCAGAAGTATGTTTGTGGTAGAACGTTATATAAACACTGCTGCAACATTGTGCTGCAACACCACTGAGGGCTAGACAAATAGCTTTTTGCTTGAAAAATTACATTATTTTAAAGAACGATATGAAAATCTGCAGTCATGCTAGTAAAAAAACTACTTAAATACTTAGCCTTGCTACTGTTTTTAGTTCCTCCCCAACACTTTTCAAGATCGATTTATTATATTAATTTCTCGTTTTCCCCACATCTTCTCTCTCTCATCCACGGGGAGATCTGCTCATGTAAAGCACTTGACTGAACCAGTAATTATAAAACTAGGACATATAGCAATGGGAGATAATTAATATTACCACGTCCCAGAGAGATTTTTTTATGAAATTTAGGATTTGACAGAGACTTTCAATTATGCCAACCCCACTGGGTCCTTAAATCCAGAATGTATTACGTCTATATTAGGTTCCTGTACATGACAAATGTGAAGGTGGGGCGGAGCAGGTATCACCAGGGATGTGAACTCATGATGATTTGTTAGATTTAATTCATTACACATGCCAGCAAACAGCTGATTTGGTGTAAAATAAGCTCCTTCTCTCACCATATGGAGGCAAAGATGTCAGTTTGATGGACAATACTGTAGAAGAATCACAGATACAGAAAATTACCTTGGAGCCAGAGTTCCTGTTTTCAGGATGTTGCACTACAAAAGAAACGCAGAGCTTCACTGAAATGTAAAGCTGAGAAAAGCAGTTGAAAAGAAAACTTTGTCCCTTTGAAAAAATGATTTCAATGATTTTTTTTTTCTTTTTGACCCTCAGATAGGACTTCTTTTATATGTTAGCTTATACCAAAGCCAGGTTAGGAACCAGAGTCCAGAACTCATGGCTTTAGCTCTTTTGAAGGGGCGATTGCTTATGTAGTTCTTATGTAGTGACTCACTCTGCAGCATTGAAAATCTCTTTGTTATCAGTCTTTGAAGTGGAGATACAAGCTTTATTCATTCAGGTAGCCCACAATACTAAGTCAGTAGTTCCTTTTGGGTACACATAGTTTTAAACAAATAGCCGACAAAGAGTTTTGGTTAAGTGTCTTTCATTTTGATGAATGAAAGACAAACCTTGAAAAGACATTATAGGGTATTGTAATAATAATAGTAAAAGTTCTTTCAATGTTGCTTCAAACATGTATGACTTCTCTTTTGTGGAACACAAAATCAGACCATTTTTGCTGCCCTGTTACATATAATTAAAGTGTCTGGTGACCAAGTGCTGTCAGGCTCCATAAAACCCAAAAAATCAACAACAAACTCAGCACAACTTGTGCATAATAAGCCAAACCTTTTAAAGCCATAGAATACCTCACCCTTCAATTAAATGCTTAATCAATAAACATATTGCATTGTAAGAATGCAAGATGTTTAAGGCTGTAAGAACGTTTCCTCAATGATTCCATTAAGTAACAAAAAATGTAAAAAATTTTATTTCGAAAGTTCTAAGAATGTTAAAACTTTCAGGTTATTTTTGATAACTTTAAGAAAACTTTGAGAGAACGTTAGCCAGTGTTCTGAGAGTGTTCTCTGTTAGTAAATGATGACAAAATTGTCCGTTTCAGGTGAGCTATTCCTATAACAGGTATCCATCCACAGACAACTGTCTTAATTATGAGGTCTGCTCTCCTGCAAAATGTTTCAAATAATATCTTCCGTAAACGATGCGGTTTCATCCAGCTGTTAAACAGAACTAGATCTCAAGCTTTGTTCTACAGTCCCAGAAACCCAAGAGGACGAGTGATGAACTGGGTCACTGCGAGACACAGGAATTAATTTTCCTTCTCCCTGACCCAGTCCCACTCCACCTGACCTTCTTTATCACCTGTGTTTTGTTTACCTGCCTATAAATAAGTGGGAGTTGGGAAACTGCTCATCACAGGTGTTTTGCATCAGTGATCCAGATGAGATTTCAGCACATGCGTGTATTTCAGAAATCACTTTTGATTTTATTAGGTTCTGTGTTATATCTGTGGTCATGTCTTTGGCGTGCCCTAATTGTGCAAACTATCACAGTTTCCACCAAAAGCACATTTTCTCATCACATGCATCTCGCACTAAATGCCTCACATTTAATAAACAGATTTAAAAACTGTGAAAGTTGAGATGAAATATTTTACAATGTAGTGTGATAATTAGCCAATTCATGTGTAAATATTACATATCTGCTTTTATGACCCTTATACCAAGCTAACAGGGTACGTTCTCAGGATGTTCTCTGAAAGTTCTCTTACAGTTATCATTACGTTCTCGCAGTAACGTTCAAAAATGTTATTTTTTAAGTTGTTAGTAGAACTTTTAACATTTGGACATTTTGGACTTTCCAGAACTTTCAAAAAAACATTTTTAATGTTTTTGTTACTTAATGGAAAAACTAGGGAAACGTTCCTACAACCTAAAATTGTTAGCTGGGTAGTCACTGAAAGACCACATGGACTATTTGTACTTTTAAAAATGGATTGGTCACACTGCAGGACCATTCACAAGATCATTTACATTTTCTTTCCTCTATAACAATCACTCTCTAAAGCTTATGATTAAGTAACTCAACAAAAAAAACACACACTATTCTAAATTTAGCACACAAAATGTCTAAGTAACTACATAGGAGACATTAATCAAAAATGAGTAGCAACTTTCCTGGTAAACAATATAAATGAAAGCAAAAGAGCCCTGCAGTTCTGCGTAGAACTCTGTTATATCTCAGCATATGAAAGTTTTATTTTATTCATTAATCTTACGACTCTAATTAATATTTATGCTTATTTGCGATAAGGCTAATCCTCTAAAAGGCAGGATTTATCTTCCTTATGCATTCAATCATCCCCATATGGACACAGGCAAATATAAATGTATTTATTCTCTGGCAGAGGACATAAAAGCTGTGATTTAAAGTTATGGAATTAACTGTTGCATAACTGTAGCATGGTGCTGCTTCTTCCACACTATAAAAGTGTATGGTGAGCAGGACCTGTTAAGATCCAAAATGGCCAATACAAAAACAACTAAGGTCAATATACATTTCATTTTTCATGAGTGTAGCAATGAGGGAAGATTTATTTCCTATGATTATTTATTTATAAAAGGCAAGAAAAGTTTGAAATGACACATCCAAGCTCAGGGCGACCCCAATGGAGGGCAAGATGATTCCATATGTTCCACTGCACACCTGCACTCCTGAACCACAGAACCTGAACGGCATGGATTTCAGAGATCCTTGCTTTTCTCGTCTATTACCATGGAAAGAAAATTTGAGTCAAAAGATAAAAAGGGAGAGAAAAGGTATCTAAATGCACGAGAGACAGACTGAGAGACTGAGGGATTGAGAGAGATTCTTGCTCTGTAGCCACTATTTGCTGACCGTCACGTCCAGCTGCAAGTGCCTAAAGCCTGCCTTCATCTCATTTTCTCTCTTCTCCTCTGAATCGTTCCCAACCCTGAGGGCAGGGAATAAAAGCAGAGGCTCTCTGTCATAGCGTTTCGTCACTCTCAGCCCCGGATACTTCATCTGATACACTTCAGTGTGGAAACACTCCTACACAGCATTTATAAAACAGAAATGCTTGACCTCTTCCTTTGCTGGATAAATCATGTTGCCTCTAGCAAGGTCTCTCCTGCAAATTTTAAAAGTGCGTCCTCAAAACAAGCCAGGCCTGCACTTGAAAACAATAACAAGGATTTGCTTAAGGAAAAAATGGAAGTTTTCTCTGAATCAGGTGTCTGTCTGACGACGATCACAGATCTCCCTTAAACGCAGACTTTTATCCTGATTTTCATTTTCTCTTCTCTCTGCTCCCGTCTGTCTACACATGCACAACGTCAGACAGGAAGTAAATTCAGCTGTACAGTGCCTCATAGGTATTCAATGCTTTCCATCATACGCCATGCTGTTTTTGACATGTCATTTTCAGCAGCCATGCCTTTAAAGCAAACCCCGCCCCATGCAGTGACACAGCGATCCCATGTGGCTGTTCTTTAATCTTTTAATGCCCCCATGCTGTGATTTCTGATATGACACCCTTCAGTGCACACCCCACGTTCATGCATGGCTTCATGTGCACAGGCCTGCACACACATGAATTCAATCAGACATCAGCAGTGTTAATACTGTAAATAGCCACCATTCCAGCTGTACAGTAGTATATACTGTTATACTTTTATAGCTGGAGTAACAGTTCTGATAAAGATAAAACAGCTATATTTTTAAGATTTATTTATTACTTTGTCAGATAGCTAGCTAGTTAGTTAAACTAATTACCCCTCCCCTAAAATCAAACCTTACTACTCACTACACACATACTGTAATATACTGTTAAACGGATGTTTAATATGGTTAAATATGCTAGTAATATTTTTCCCACATCAGTCCCACAGTAACAAAGAGATAAGTTTTAATAATGCTTCACATTATCAGTTTATTCTAATTTGTGTAATATTCAAAATTAAAATATTCCTCTTTGAAAAGCCATAGTTTACCATTCCCATCTCATTACAGTGCCTTTCTGTCCAACATCCACCATTAAGGGGCTTGTGGGACTCAAGCATAGCTCTCAATAATGTTTTACTGTATAATTTCCAACACAAATGACCGTGGGGACTGCAGGTATCACCAGAAACATGCTCTCCCAGTATGTGTTTTATCACTGCTGTTAATTTTATGAGAGCAGTTAAGCAGAGAGGAGACACGGCTGCCAGCTTCCCTCCAAACCTGAAGAGAAAAACAACGATTCCAATTTAGAAGAAATACGTTTGTGCTGCTGTTACGAGCATCCAAAAGACTGATAATACACGTTTCAATGCAACGGGGTTTCTCCTCATGCATTATAATGCTCTCTCTCTTTCTCTCGCATCGCTCACTCACAATGAAGCCTGTGTTTAGGTTTAGTGTGAGATGCATGTGATAAGAAATATAGACACTGGGGAGCTGATCAAGGTTCAGCAGTGTGTCTTGTAGTGGGACGTAGGATTTGTTGGTATAGCACAATATGGAAAGTAAAGATATAAATAATACATAATAACACAATAAAACACAATAATGCTGTTATGATGAATGTCCCGTCAGTTTCCCACTAAAGTGCCTGATTATCCATTCAAGTATACTTAAAGTCAATTTATGAATTGATCTATAAACTAATGTTCCTAATAAAATAATCATTTATAATAATTCCCTAATAGGAAACAAAACAAAATGTATTTGATGAGATGTATTTATAGCTTTACCAGGCAGCAGCGAAACTAAAACTTTTAAACTTTTAAATGAAATTTTCTGCTCTTTCTCCTGAGATAAAAAGACCCTGGAAATCTAATGTCTCATCTGGAATTTCAGAATAAATCTCACTGGTCTCAAACTGTGCTCACATCTGCTAAGATACGGAAGCTTGCCATGAAAAGTCAGAGATTTCCCATGAGCTCAAACATTTCTTATATTCTCCAAGACAACATGATATGAACTATGTCAAACTGCCTCATTTTATATTTTGTTTTCATTCTCCCAAGGAATTTTACAAAAACAAAGTTAATATTTAAATGAAAGACAACTGAGAACTTGGTTAACAGGGAACGATCTCAGAACATTGGCTAACATTCTTTAAAAGTTCAAAAAACGTTTTTGTGGTAACATTAGTGGAACTTTTTTAACAAAAAAGTTGATCCTAAATTGTTAGTGGCGCGTTTAAGAAATGTTACAGAATTAATAAGTTCGATTAACATTCTTCTAACCAAACAATAACATTAACAGAACGTCAAAAAATTGACTTTAGAACTTTCAACATTTTTAACATTTTTCTTACTTTGGGAACATTAGGGAAACATTCTTACAACCTAAAATTTTTAGCTGGTAGGTCTCTTGTGCTGTATGAAACATGAATAAATGTCAGTTTTCCTGGTTTAGGTTAAACTCTACAGGAATCACATCAACACACACTCGGTAAACAATTACTCACAGCACACATGGACTCAGTTTTCAAACCACTGAGGCAAGACGACACATTACTACACATTTATTCCTTGTAACTGTGTGCTGCAGATATGAGCATGCATAATTAGTATTCATAGTTTTCACAATCCATCTAGGGAAGTAGAAAATAAAAATTCAGAACTGAAAAATTCATCATTCAATGGACGGAGGCCAAAACCCTCCTGAACGGGTCGAATGTACTTACAAAATACACTTAACTGCACTTACATTCCACACGCAGGTTAATAGATTGTGTGCTGTGTGTTCGTTTTTTGTGCATAACTAAAACACACCCATTTCACAGCAACACATTTAAATGATCATGTCTTTGTTTTACTGACGTGTCATATTTAACATAAATAAAAACACAAATTTAGTGTATGTCACCTAAAAATGGGCTGAACCATGACTAAACTAAAACATTAGTCAACCTAGCAAACAATTTTAGATTGTAAGAACTTTTCCCAATGTTTCCTTTAGGTAAAAAAACCTTAAAAATATTATTTGAACTTTTCCTTTCAACATATTGAGAATGTTTCTTGTTACCTTGGAAGTGACTATGGTACACAAACAATCTCTTTGCAAGCAACAGGAAAACATCAATTTAGTCATAGTGAGACGGTTATGAGTGCTTACTGTCCATTGACCTGCCTGATGTCAAGGAAGTCAGCAGAATCGACCCTGTGAATAGATAACTTGATGACAGATACATCACTGTTAGAAACGGGGCTGGACAAACCAATTTCTTCCTGGTGGACATCCTTGACATGAGGACAGGAGTGAATTGGCATTTTTGACGGTATCTCGGCATGCATCTCTATGCAAGGCATTTTGTAATCTCCCAAAACCAATCGAAGACGGGTGCTGGAAAAATTTAAAATGAGATAGAAAATGCCGCCTCACATATTGAAGTCTGACCCGTTTCGGCAGGTAACCGGAACTTCTTGAACTAATTGATTGATGTGTTTTATCTCAGAAATCTGGTTTAGGAGCATCTGACCCTGTATTTACAGATGCAAAAATATTAGCTTGCATAGTGAGAGTCTTTAGGGATCAACACCATTTGAATACAAAAATATTGTGTCTGAGATTATGAAAAGGAGAAATCTTTTAAAAATCCAGTTTGATAAACATTACAAGCAAAGTTTGATTTAATGAATCAGTCAGCTTGTTAATATGTCACTGTCTTCAGAAAAAAACACAAATTTTAGTACTTACTAAAATAAAAAACATCGCATTAACCAAACAAATCCAACCTTTGTGCTTGTAGGCCTATGAAAACATGGCGTCTTTTTAAACTGTCGAAACGTTTCTGAGAAGTTCTAGAAAGGTTCAAGATGTCCAGTTTTTTAAACGTTGTATTAATTGGTTATAAGATTTATTTAAAATGATAAATTCTGTAATGTTTTTAAAACAATTTACTAACTAAGAATAACGTTCTTGTGCTATGATATACAACATTAAAAAAAACATTTCTGCAAGAATGTTTCTTGATAACTTTAAGATAACATCTAGAGAACGTTCTGAGAACAACCCCTGTTAACTGGGAAAGCGACTGATGGATGAGCTAATACTGAGACTTAACTTGTTTCTGGTCTTTTCTAATTTTCTCCCGGTAAAGGAAGGTCGAATAAAGAGCAGCACAAATGTAATTTACGTGTGTCAGTACTTTACACTGTGCTGTTTGTGCTGTTTAATCGTTTTGTTTCTGTTAAGAGTGTGTCTGCAGCGTTCCTCACGGATACTGAATAAGACATCACTATGATAACCACAAGATAACCACACCAGGCTGTGAATGTGTCCCCAGTGGGCTGTATGTGTTTTTTTTTTCATTTTATGTTTTACTGTCACACCTCCACACTGACCCTGAATCAGCTCTAATACAACGATTTTATAAAGCACTTTGTCCTTGATGCAGAAACACATTATGGATGTGTTATGAAGAGGAAATAGCATGTTTTTGTGTTCCCCTTTCTGTGTTTGTTTTCTTGTTTTTTTCTAGTCCAATGTAAATGAATGTGTCAGGTCTATTAAAAGCATATGTAAGTCTGATCCACACTGCCCCCAAAAACACCAACGAAACTACATTTCAACACTATGAAGTTTACAGGCTTATCTACAATGTTTAGAAAAAAGCGTTTACCCACTGATCCAACAACATCCAACAACTGTGCATCTGTATCAACTACAGAAACCATTACTGTAAGATTTGTGTAGTTACCACCGACCAAAGTCTGAACTGATGTGTTTGCAAATCTTTACAATGTATAATAAAAAGAACCACAATAAATACAGTGACGAGTGTATTTCTTGATTTTTTATTTGTGGCAGTAAGCTCTTGTTTGGTTATTATTATTAATAATATTCACTTTTTCTTGACACGTGTGATGCTTACTTATTTTAGGTTACGTGAAGGTCACAAGGCTAAGTTTTGTTTTTGTCCAGCTCACTCACAGAAATTCACTTCATTTCGATTCGTACATGACTGATGAAGTGTTGATTGTCAGATAGAGTGTAGATAAACTGTGGAAAATATACCGTTCAATGTCATATTTTATTATATTTATTAAGCTTTATTTACATACATCTTTTCTATACATACGGCTATATATTTATTTTGCCCATACTGCTGTTAGAATGGTATAGAAGGCTATAGCTTCCATAATAATTGTGGTTGATGTATAGGGATGCTATGCTTTCTTGTAAAAAATGGTACAATAGTAAATCTGTCAGAGAATGTACTGCAGTGCAGGGCACCAGTGACCCCTGGTGTTACCACAGGGTACTGCACAGGAAACTCTAATTACAAAGACTCTGAAAACATGAGCTCATAAATGAGCAGACACTTAACCTTAAGATCTATTCTGTCAGATATTAATGAGGTTTATTCATGGTTATTATGTATAATTGTGGGTGGAAAATACGCCAATAGGGAAAACAAGAAGTTAATTACAACATATTACTATGAGTTTTGTGCACTCTAGCATTGTGAAACGGATGTCTAAAACAAATGGTCCAGTTACAGAAATACCTCCCTGATATCAACTAATAAGTTAACTAATATGTGTTTTATGTCATTGTTATTAATGTCTATATCAATATACCAATACAACAAAGCTACCCAGCTAACAACTTTAGGTTGTAGGAATGTTTTCCTAATATTTGCATTGAATAACAAAAAAGGTCATTTGGAAATTCTAGGAATGTTCAAAGCATCCAGTTTTTAAGACGTTGTAATAACATTATTGCTTGGTATTTCTGTAACCTTTTTAAAATGATCCATGAACAACTTAAGAATACCATTTTTATATATAATGTTAAAATGTTTTTACTAACATTACTGCAAGAACATTTTTAGGTATCTTTGAGAGAACTTTAAGACAACATAAGCTAAATGTTCTGAGAACGTTCCCTCTTGGCTGGGTATATGGTCATGCATTTCAGAAGACCTAAATTTATTTATCAGGCCATGATTAAGTTTTTTGGATGTTTTATATCCACACACACACCCATCTGACTGACTGTTTCTCCCACAAACGTCCCCTTGAGTATCATGTTATAATTATTTCTCTACCTTTTCTTGCCAAAAGCACCCCGCAGAGTCAAACAAAGCCCACGACACTGAAGGTAACAGAGAAAGTCGGTGCAGGAGGACGACAAGCCTTCATTAAGCAATTTTAGTTAATTAGTCACTTAATCCATTATTCATGCAAAATCAGTGTTTGTTCTCTTTGTCATAAATTAATGCAAAGTTTAACAAAGTCATAGAGTGTGACTACGTAATGATGTTTCTTCTAGGTGGCAATTTAGTTTCCCAACAAACTTGAGCAGGGCAATGTTTGTCCTTATTAATAAGGGACGCGACATCTGTTTCTCCGTGTTTTTGTCATTTCTTATGCTCAGGTATGGAGAACATGACCTGGGTCCATTAAAAGAGTTATCAAACATATTTTACATAATAGTTTTTCTTGAGCTATTTGATAATTAGATGACAAATCGCGGCATTTAAAGAGCGCAAGCAAATAACCCTCGTTACTAATTCTGCTCATTAACTTAATGAGATGATTTCATTATCTTTGCAGAACTTTGACATCTAACAAGGGCATATTCAGGTTCTATCAGGTGTATGTCTTGTTGTGTCACAATGAAATCACTAACTTCCTCGTACCGGGACCAGGGGGTCAGGTTTTGTCCAGTTAGCATAGTCCTGCTGAGAAATGCCCTAACCCCGGCTAACAGGAAGGAACGTATTCAGAACCTTGGCTAACGTTCTCTAAAGGTTCTATCAAAGTTTTCAAGAATATACAATATCTTTCAAAACAACGTCTAGAAAACTGGATGTTTTGAACGTTCATAGAACATTCAAAATAACATTTTTAACATTACTGTGACTACACTGTTTTTAGGAGAAAAGGCCTCTTCTCCATTGACGGTCATTTTTGCAAGCAATATATAAATATAATATTAGGCAGTTTTAGATGTTTGTTTTGTGAATGAGGTGAATTTAATATAATAATGTTTTTCTCTTTCCAGGAATTATAGACGTCCTGCTACAAAACAGTAGGTGCAGAAATAAAAGTAAACTTATACCATGTTTGGATGTGTTCAGCTCCCAAACTGTGTGTTTTCCATGGACTGTCAATCAATGTGCCAACACTTTCATAAAACAAAATATATCTGTTTATAAAAAAATAAAAAATATTGACAGGTCTAGCATTCAGCTATTTTATAAAAAATGTAAATATGTATCAAATATGTGATGAAATAGTGTTGAAAAGCAGCAGGGACAAAGCGTATAAAGGGCTTTTTTAAATGTACCGTCAATCAAGGCAATAAAATGTATGAGTAGTTTTTGTAGTTTACATTAAGTATTAAGTGATGATCTGGTCAGCTGGTTTGAGGGATAGTGAGTGATATTACAAATAAATGAAAACAATGAAATTAAATGAAACTGTTGTGTTAAAAACATTCCAGCAAACATCTCTGATAAATTGTAAAGTCTAAATGTTGTTCAAAACTAATAGCAGTTCAATTATCCCACTGGTCAAGCATTAGTGTAATTTAACTATATATTAGTGTCATTTTACTATGCTGTCCTACAAATTTTACTATACTGCATAGCATTAGTATATTTTACAATAGTATACTTTGCATTTTTACTATACTGCTTGTTTTTTATTTAAAAAAACTGGAGCCACTTAAGTAAACCCGTTGTTTAGGTTATAACGTGTTTATTAGATGACACTCCAGGTGGTGATTGGCTACTGAAGATCAGAACATTAAATGATCGCGTCTTTACACGGATTCACGAGACTGCCTCAAACACCATGACCTCCATCTCCAGTAAAACTCCAAACTAAACTGCAGATAAAATTCTGTAATTGTTTCATTGGAAGTCCCACCTGAGACCGATTAGGCTTGGGGATGAAACGCTATGGCTGACACCCGTGTTCCAGTAGCTTGGGCATGTATTGGGGGATTTGAAGTGAAAGGGGAAGCACTGGACCCTGCCCAGGGGCCAAAGCATTAGCATTCTGTGCAGGCTACCCAGAGAAAGACTCCCAAAGTCACAAAGCAAGGGATAAAGGTAATTGCTAATGGATGTGTGCACCTGCTACAGTTGAGCTTGAGTCAGCCATGAATAGACAGAGAGAGGGAGAGAGAGAGAGAGAGAGAGAGAGAGAGAGAACCAGAAAGAGAAAGAGACAGGGATGGCCAGAAGAGGAGGGGGGAGTGAAATTAGCAGAGCGTTGAAAGAGAGACAGAGAGATAGAGAGACAGAAAGAGAGAGAGAGACATTTCTGGCCTCTTGTCAATTTACAGTGCCAAAACTTGATTCTCTGCTATTCAACAGGAAAAACACTCAGCATTCAGAAGCGTCTATTTTCCAGAAACAGTTTGTGACAATTATCCCAAAGGAAACACAACACAACTGCTCTTCTGTGCCGAGGAGGAATAAAATTACACACAGAAGAAACAACTGATGTACAGTAACAGTGTAGAAAATGGGAAGAATAGCTCAGATAATTTTGCTTTTGAAACAATTCGATGAGAAATGTTTGAAATGAAATCCTCACGGCTGCAAACGTTGTATTTCAACAAATTTGAGCAGAGTATGAGACAGGGGTGAGATCGCAGGGGTGAGAGACTCTAGAGAATCGAATCTCGATTCACATTCAAGATTACTAGGACTGTTTTTGCAGAACAAAAATATAAGCACAAGTCTCCCTTGGCCATCTAGGAGAATAAATGCAATTAAAAGGTTGATTGAGGTTTTGCTGGCCAACAATGACTTTTTGTACTCATACTGACACCTGGTGGAGTGAAAACAGCATTGCACAAAATCAACATGTCTGTTATTAAAAACAGTATACAATCTGTCATCATTGTGTTCATGTGTTGGAGGAGGTGTGGCTTTGGAGAGCGCTCTGAAGGGAGGGGGATCTTATGCTTTCCTAACTAGCTTGCTGTTGCTAGCCTCTATGTAATTGCCTGCTCTACCTTTAAAGCAGTGCTTTAACTATCGACTTACTTCAGCCAGCCGAGCTTTGTTTTCTTGTTGTTTTGTTACAGGAAACGGTTCAGCGCTTTACTTTTTGTTTGTCTCCGAGCAGCAGCTTTTCCATTACGAAACTTTCCAAAGTGAGTCCAAGGAAGAGAACAGCATACATCTTTAATGATGAAGCAGCAGAGATCGGGTGTTCTTCTGCCCTTGTGGGTTCAGAAACATGCTGGTTGTGTCAGAGATTTTCCTAGTTTCCAACATCCCTCAGCAAATGAGTCTAACACTTGTTCATTGCTGGTGAATATATCAAAGCAGACAGATACACGTGTAAGTGATTTTGTGAATCATATCTTTTATGGGTCATTCTCAAGAAATCATCTGTATTTATACTGTAAACATTACAGCACATTACTTACAGTCAATATTCCTCTGCTTTGTGCCGAGATCAATATTTTCCTCTAAAAGAATACTATTGATCTATGAGGCCAATGTGAGTGTAAACAAAACACTGAAAAAGATACATTTACCCTTATTTTTAGTAAAAAATCTATAACATTTTATATAAAGGTTTATATTAAAGGTAGTATGGGCGTTTTTCCAGAAAATAAGGCTCTTCACATCCTGAAATCAATCACTAAGTGGTCTCAATATAAATTTATATAAAAATATATCTTCTGTGGAAGGTGCAGGACCATAAAATGTTCGTCCAATCATTGAATTCGGTCTGTATGCAATGAAAGGACATCCTGCTTGTCTGTCAAACTATTTATGTATGTTCATGTGTTGGAGGAGGCGTGGCTTTGGAGATCACTCTGAAGGGAGGGCGGGATCTTACTACTGCTAGCCTCTCAGAAATAATTTAATTGGTTGATTAATTTCATTACACACTAAACAGAGCTAAATCAAATAATGTCCCATTAAAATCTTGTGATATAACAGCACTAAATCTTACAGACAACAATGAGTGGAAATGGCACAATTTCCTGAGAATGACCCCAAAAATGAAAAAATAAACACATGAAACAATAGCCAACACACACACACACACACACACTGATATAGTGTCACATCTAATCTGAAATACATTCTCTCCTCATCAGTCCATCCCACTGACTGACACACACTGAGAAGTATTCAGACACTCTGATCTTAAAGCTAAACAGTCAGATAAAGACGGTCTGTGCTACCTGCCTGTATCAGATCTCAACCTCCATCACAGATAATCTCCATGACACACGTCACTCTCCGGACGCTGGACGTGATGCTGCTACCGGAAACGGTCAGAACGTCTCTGAAAGAGAAGACACCACCATGTTAAACAAGCATTTGAGAGGAAAGCCCAAATAAATGATTTTATTCTGCTTTAAAAAACCTAATGGACAGTGTTTAGAAGAGTCGCCTGATGCCTGACATGTATGTTGAAGTCTTCAGGTTTATTTTCTAAAAGCTGTTCATCTACTATATAATACAAGACTAAGGATGTTAGATACTGTACAGACAGACTGACGGTATAAGAGCCCGGGGCCAGTTGTCACACTTGACAATATTATATCAAATATTATATGAAAATAATGATAATGCTGAAGTAGAAGTTACAACTGGAGCTCTAGAACAGGAGTCACTGTCTATTAAGTACACATACTTTATAAAAACGTGTAAAAAATAAAATGCCCTGATAAGACCGCAGTGCAGTGGGACTCAAGCTCGCCAGAAGAGGGCGCTATGGGACAATTCAACCATGTATCTTTTGAGCTTAATGTGTCAGTTTTGAAATATATCCTGATATATTCTTCATTATGTCTGGGGGCTGAGAGCACTTCCACCCCTGTAATTTGGTGGGAAAAGTACATTACACGGCCTGTGTTTTTTTTGGGTGCAGCTATTTACTGAGAGTTAAGCCTCAGAGAGCTGAGCTCAACACAGCTCCAAGACATGCATTAAATTTAACTGATACAGTCAGCGGATCTGTAATCGCCATGAGGGCAGAGAGGGGCTATTTCAGAATAAAACAAGCCTGAAAATTAGGAAACAAACAATCAATCCGGCTACAAAGTACTTATCTTTATTTGTTATAAGAATTATAGAACAAGGTGACAAAAGTGGGACGCTTTTCCTAATTTTAATTATATATGGATGTGTCGGGTATAGTTGGATAAGACTTAAATTATTATATATTTTTAAATGGGATGGTTAATTCCGTAAATTTAATTCCATAAATCAGACTATCATGTGCACAAGCATTCTTTTCATTTGTACCAGCGATATCAGATTTACAACATTATCATGAAATTAAAGCAGAGTCTTATAACATGTAGATAACATTCTGTTCTTCTGTTCTGTCCAACATCTGGATTAATGCAGTTTTGAATCCTGATTTCTATTTTGTTAGATCAACAAACATCAAATAAACAACATTTTAAATGTGTGCTAATTAAAAGAAATTATTATAACAATAATACAACTACACCACAGTTGTAACTCATGTTATTCTGTGGTACAAGAATAGAAGCTAACTAGTTTGGGTCTAAAGTTGGGTATTTGTTTGATCAAGAGAATCTTGCTCGTGTGTAAACACAAGAGTAGAGGATATTCCGGGTCTGATACAACTTCAGCTCTATTGACAGTGTTTAAAACATGCTGTGTATGACCACAGAAAATCACTGCGTCAGCCCCCACTGTAAGCAAGTATAGCCACAATACTTATTATTCTCATTAAGAATCAGTTAAAATACTGTAAAGACCAAAGTTGATAACATCTGTATATGTGCAAGGGAATCAGGCAGGAGGCTGTTTATATGGCGAAACCAGAAATTACATTGGTAACAAGTAACCAGAAGTACATCCACCTGGAAAAGTAGTCCCATTATTAAAAATATGATAAAGAAGATTTTACAGATGAAACAAAACGTGGAAAGATTTTTATGTGGAAGAATGAATAGAAAGGGCTTTAACAGAAGCTTCACATTCCAGCTTCTAAACATCATGGATGCTTTGCCCCACAGACACAACTGAGAGAAGCAGACCTTCTGCTGCAAAAACAGCCAGTCACAGATCACGTCAATAGGGCTTAACTTCTTCTGAACCCAGAATATTCTTTTAAAACAGCTCAGAGACAGATTTAAATATTCCTTTGCCTTTAAACCTCACATGGGTCTGTTTCAGAAAGCATCTGTCAGGTTTAAACTACAGATCATGAAGCTCAGTCTCAGTTCATGGTTCACTAGGTCATCTTGGTTTATTGTTGACCAGGTCATCCTTCATTTGCATCACCGGGACAAGCTGTCCACCTTTGTCTGTCTACCGAGTATCTACCTAGGTCAGTACAGGTCACACATCCTGTCCCCGAAGGGCGTTGAATAGACATTGCATGTGAGCTAACAAAAGCTTCTACTAACAAACATCTAAGTTTTCCACAAACTCCACACAAAGCCGCTGATCTTTAGATAAACATGACACATTCATTTTTAATTTGTTGAGACACAAAGACAATCGACCGGATATTAGCGCAGTGTAAAGATCGGTTCTAAAGCTTTGTTCTACCATGGTACAAGAAGAGAGATGAGCTTTCAAAAGGTGACAACCCTATGTTGTCTGTGATCAACCCCGAGGGAAGTATCAAATGATACGGCCTGCAGATAGAATGACACTCAGAAGTTTCATACAATAGATGTTTTAATATCAAGACACATACCATTCTGTGCCTGTTTGACCCAAACATCACGCGAATCATGTGCTGATACTTGCCTGATTATTTACAAGTCTTTTATCAGCAGGGACAGAATCAAAGCTTTGTTTAAGTCATGGCTAGGAATGTTCAAAACGTCCAGTTTTTTAAACATTGCATTAAGGTTATTGCTTGGTTATAAGAACCTATTTTAATTCTGTACTGTTTTTAAAATGTTCCAATAGCAACTTAAGAATAAAGTCTTTCATATATATTCATATAAAGTCTTTATAGAAGCCTTTGGAGAATTCTCAATGTTCTGAGAATGTTCCCTGTTAGATGGGTACTGGTAATGTATTGAGATTGATTGGTGGAGTGTTCTGCTGATGCAGAACCACATTGTTTATACAGATGTAGGAACTTTGCAGGGTTATTGTTTGATCTGATGAATCTAGTAAATACTGTATTTCTTGCATGTTTTTTGTACGATGGAGATAAATAGAGGCCATAAACAAATCACGTTTCGTTCTTGATGAGCTGTGCGTGAGAGTGTGAAGTCTGTAAGTGCTCTGCATCAGTATTATCTTGTGTTCTCATAAATATATTCTTGTTTTTGGGCATGTGTTTGCGTGGTACATCTGATATATTACATCATATATTACACCATTTCCTTCAGCTGAGGGGTACAAATGCATTACTTGCAGTCCGGTAAAATTGGCTTTTGCGGGAAACCCCTAAAATTATGAATGTTTTCTTTTTCCATCATTTATCACTATCTGTGCTGTGGACATGAATGATACCATGAATGAAACTTGTGCCATTCGTTCGGAGGAGATGTGCTATTACATTTCTAAGTGAACAGACCTATTGATTTTCACCTGTCGGATAATATAGCAGCTGAGAAAAATCCCTTACATTGCTGCCATATCTAGTGACCAAAATATCATAGACACTGCAAGGTGTTTATTTATTTATTTGTTGCATTGGTGGCTAGTAAGCAACCACTGAAACCTCTTATCAATGCTTCTGGGTTTTTGCATGGTCAAGCACGACTTACAAGTTCTTTAGTTAGAAAGAAATTGTGAGTTAGTTAATATGATAGAGAAAGATTGTAGTGTTATTGTTGTAGATGAAAGAGGGGCTGCATGCATGCACAAATAATCCACTGTGTGTGCAGAAATCACAAATTAGGCATGTTTTGAAGCACACTTATTTTTCATAGGCTGTCACTGTGGCAATCCTGTCTAGTCTGTTTGTTTAATAAAGATGTCTGATACATGAGTGGAAGACTCCATCACAAACTTAAATGCACTGATCAAAGGCCCCACGCTCATAAACATGCCGGAAAATGTTCCTGCTGCATGCAAAGTACGTCACTTAAGAAGTTTCTAAAAATAAGAGATGTCAGTCAGAGCTGTTAAATGAGGGTTTACGAGCATAACGCGCAAGTTGTGTTCAAGAAAATTACACAGGAACAAAATTCTGCATTCTGCTACAGAATGTCATCTCAGGTTAATTGTGGAATGCAAATCTTTTGGAAATGTTCTTGTTTTCGTTCATTTCAGTTTAATTATTTCAACACACACGGTTATTCTGTTTGTACAGTTGATAAAAATAAGTGGAAAATGGAAAGTATTTGAAATTAATTCCATTAAAACAAGAACAGCAGTGCTGAACAGCAAATATTAATAATGCTAATAATCAGCCTTTATTTATCAAAGGCAGTTAAACAACAGTGTAAAGTGTTCAGAAAGACTTACATGACATCTTACAGCACTGAGAGGAAAGGTTTCAAATTTGCAAAATGAAAATTTATACTGCTCAAGTTGCTTGATTGGTTATAAAAAGGAAAGTTGAAACTTTCTCAAACTTTCCCAAACTTTTAACAGACAATGCAAAACTAGACACAAACTGACGCAGCGGCAAATTGTGAATTGTTGAGATGGCTTCTGAAACTTTGGATGAGGCACATTTAATATTACATAAAGTTTTTTTTACCATACAGAAGGTCTCTGTTTGATCTTCCTTTAATCTCATTACTGTCTAAAAATAAGAGATTAAATTTCTGTCTTTTCTTTTGCATTTCTGATTTTTTTTCTATGAGCCCCCAGAATTCTCCAGACCTGACTAAAAAGTTTAGGTTGCAAGAACATTTTCCTAACATTTTCATTACGTAACAAAGCATTAAAAAATATTATTCTGAATGTTCTAGGAATGTTCAAAACGTTTTGCTTGGTTATAAGAACATCAATTTTCTTTAGATTCTGTAACGTTCTTAAAATACTCCACTAACAACTAATAACGTTTTCGGTATATATGATATATAACATTAAAAGAGTCCTAGTAACGTTAATGCGAGGACGTTTTTTGATAACTTTGAGAGAACTTTTAGAGAGCAATAGCTAACATTCTGAGAATGTTTCCTGTTAGCTGGGAGATAATTGCAGCTGTCATTCACAACATTCTGCTCATGTTAATTTATTCAATGGTTTGTGTAATTTGACTGTTTTCAGCTACTAATTAAAGTGTAGTGCTCTAAGCTCCATTTAACACATTTATAAATATATTTAAATCCATTCTGCATAACTCCAGATTTTACTCCAGATTCAGCACACAAAATGTGGAAACCTAACATTTCATATAGGCTAAGTGATAACACTTGCATGCAGCCTGTTACCATGCGGGCAGGTTTTTCACCTCGTACCATTTCAACATTGAAAATAGATGAAACACAAAACAACATCAGTATGTACTGTATATAATAAGTCTCATACTGTACCTCACTTCCAGAGAACTCCTCCCTGATCATTACAAACATCTTTGTGTAAACATGTTTGAACGTGTACTGTGGTATTTGTTGGCAGCTAAGGTAATGTTTGAAATGCGGATAGACAGACAGACAGACAGAAAGAATATATTTTTAAAGATTTATATAAATTATAAATGTATATAGTATAGATTGATATTTTATAGTATTTGTATTATACATTTATATATACACATTATATATTTGAGGGCTTAGGTTTTACAGTACTGTACTATTTCTTTACTCTTGTACATCCAATGCAAAACATGCATTTTCAACCACTAAGTTTGCACTGTGAAGCTTAAGGCATTTTTAAGACATATTATTGAAAATATTATTCACAGAGCCAGAAAAAAACAAGCATAAATCATAATTTCATCTATTGCTTTCCCACAGAGTGAGCACACTGGTGAGCACTTCCGTAGTATTATTCTGATAGTTATGAAAGACATGCAGCATATGTTTTTTATTTATTTACTCAACAGTTAGTTCCAGTCATTAAATCTGATTGTATGAGAGGCATTTCAAGACTGCTGTTATATACCACAAAAACAGCACTGGCACGCATTACCGTTTGCCACTCCACCACAGTAACTACCCATCTAACAGGGGATGTTTTTGAGACGTTGGCTAACGTTCTGTAAATGTTCTTCAAAAAGAAAATTGTTATCAAAAGTTATTGCTAACATTAGATTACAAAATTATATTTTTAACATTTTTAATGGAAACTTTAGAAAATTGTTAGCTGGGTGTTGGAATGATACCATGACAGTTATCAATTTTTCCATCTGGCATGTCACAGCAGATGCAGGTAAACACACACTCGGTCACCACGTGTGTGTTTTTCCAAACACAGAAAATAACAGGCTGCGCATTACGTTGCTTGTTTTAAGAGCACCATGTAAACGAGGTGTTCAGTGATAGAGAAACTGAAATTTGTGTAGTCAAACCCTTGACTCAAACATAGTTTCTAAATCATTGTGACAACTATTCCCCAATATTATGTTTAGTATTTGTAACAACACTCTATTTTCTGATCTATGACATTTAGCTATCTTGATTTGATGCATCATATTAGACATAAATGACTGACTTCAATTGACACCACCAGTTTCCCACTCTTTGTGTAGAGTTTGTAAGCACACTGCAGCAGGTGTAGTATTAGCTTTATAAGCATTGTACTTACTGCTCACCTCAGGCAAATACACAAGCATTACGCCACTGTCTTTTGTTCCACGTTTAATCAAACACTAGTTAAATAAGCTGAGGATGGTTATGATCGACTTCACACAACAGCACCTTGTTTGCCCTCTGATATAATTTCAAGCACATGTAAACATTGTTTGTTTGATGAGCTATCGATTCATTGTGCGATCACGCATTTGTTTGCTCCTCTCAAAGTCTTGTTTCCTCTGTCTGTTTCTTTGAAAATATCTCGTCACTTTCATTGTATTGCGGTACAGATGCTGCTATGCAGGGAAGAAATGTTCGCACCTGAGTCCGGTGCTCAAAAACGATGCTACAATGTAGAGTAAGAACAGAAGCTTGTACGGCACAAGCCCCGGGTTACAAAAGACAAACCTAAATAGCACCCGGGTATTTAAAGTTTATGGCTTCTCTTTGTTTTTGACTTCAAAGCTATTTGAGAAATGCTCATTTATTTGATCTGAGGGGCTGACTGTTTTTGAGGCTATTTTTGTGTTGTAATATTGAGTTTAGTGGCTCACACAGCGAATATCTCATAAGTGCCATTCATCCGTTTGTCTATCCATCTGTCCATCCATCCGTCTGTCTGTCCGTCCATGTCTTTGTATACACACGCAAGCACACATATGTATACTGCAACTCGATAAGATGATGTGAGATATTTCAAGGAAACAGCCAGAGGAAACAAGGCTTTGAGAGGAGCAAACAAATTAGATATTGCACGATTGTGTATATCTACTTTTCTACCAATGTATTTGATTGTATGACATGCTTTTGGCCTTCCTCATCTTCATGTTGTCATCGCGTTTTATACATGAAGGTTGTTTAAGCAATGCTGTAAGGTCTTCTAGCGGACTTATTGTCTATAACAGCCCACCAAAACAATCATTATAGAAAGAAGCAGCTTTAAAAATGTTTGCTATAGAAAAGTTAACATCGAGTGTTTAGATCCACCAATGAGCTGAGCGTGTCTGCACTCAGCATTAATTAGCAGATGCTGACCACCCCAGAAAACTGCTGCCTAAAGAAACTCTAAAGAGATGGAACGCAGAACCCGTGTTCTGCAAATCAATTGCATTCATTAATAATAAGACGCCATCAGCCTGAATTCCACATGAGCAGAATACATTTACTGTAGAGTTCTAATGTTGCTATCTATAGCAGTGGCATTTATACATTATAATCATGTCTTAAAAGTTCAAATACATTTTGGGGCCACTCAATTCAGAACTGAAGGAACACAATCTGGTATTAACTAACAAATAATGCAAAATGCCTTTCATCACAAATGAAATCTAATCTTCTTTCCAAATGTAAAAACTAAGCGGCTTGGTCGGAGAAAAACGACCCCAGCAGTGCTTTAATTCATTTACATCAGACCCGTCTTCTGTTTTCCAACGTCTTTATGTCTTTCATAAAAATCTGGTTCTCACAGAGCCCTGTTGACATATGCAGGCCCCTGAAAGAACGTGAAACGTGACTCCTGCATTATCGCTCTCACGTGGGTGTACGCACCTTATGTAATGTTCATAGAAAAGGTGTGGGTTGCCGAGGGGCGTGTATATGCTACACCACCTGAAGCCACACGGATAAGAAATAAATACAATTAAAGAAGCTATCTTCTAGCCCCATTTTCCTGTCCATTTTCACTGACATGTATGATTGTATACTTGATATTATTCATTAAACAGATAAGTGATAATTAAATGCTGTTATCTTAATTAAAGTCAGATATGTGTAAAGATTTCAGGACTGTACGTGTTATATGACTCACAACAAGCTTGTGTGATCTGGGCAGTCTAGCTGGTATGTTAGTCATAAAAATCCATCCAAATCTATAAACCTGTGGCTCTCCTCACAGTACAGACTCTCATCTGTTCCTGTATCATCTGAATACAATACCAATGTTATCTTTTACCATGTTTTCACATGAATGATGCAGTGACAATAATGCATGACAGGCAGTGTGATCTTCAGCGTGCATTACTCTTAAACTAATTCATGTAAAATTCATTAACATCTTGCAAGTTGAATGGCCTGATGTTATGGCCATTTGTACTTAAAGACAGACAGACAGGCAGACAGACAGGCAGGCATGGAGTCCACAGGTTTAAGCAAACTGTATAAATCACAGACTTCCAATATGATCTTCAAATATCTTCAATATCATTGTGCATGATATAGATTTTCATTTCTTTTTTAAGTATTTTAAGTATTTCGTTTCTTTTTACTAATGGCTGGCACATCACGTAAGTCAAAGTAACAGAAGTCAATACCGACCACCGTGCGCAAAGCTTAATTCCGCTCTCCTCTCCCTCCTCCCGTGAGTGAGGAGTCACGATAGCCCGTTTGGCTGTACGGAGGGAGGAGCTCCGGTGAAGCGGAGCTCCGGTACAAACTCATTCACTGGGCAGATCGCGACGCGGAGGTCTGCGCCTGCTTACGGCTTCTAACTGCGGGGGTCAGCCGCGCTCCAAGGGGAAGCGGACATCACCGCTGCTGAATTTCAATTGCGGACTTGCATTGACCATCGCTTGAGTTCAGGTCTTGACTCTCAGAGATGCGGGCAAACAATTCTTGACGATTCATAAATCATCGCGCAATGGACAGCTGAGGGCAAGTTGCACCTGGACTTTCTCCATGCTGCGTTTTTGCGCGTTGGGTTATTCTGTGCCAAAAAAACCCTTGTGAGAAGTCCAAAAGGTCCGGGCGTACCGGGCGTGCAGCGAAACTTGCTGGTTTTGTTTGATTCACGAAGCGCAAAGAACTTACCCAAGTGGACTATACATACAAAGACTTCCGCGCTGCGTAATTTGGGTAAGGATGGCTTGGTGACGGTGAAGCTAGCCAAATGAAGGCGCTTATCATCATTCATGTTTTCTGCACTGTTGTGTCTGTGCCTCAAACGCATTTGCTTTGTGCGCTAGATACATTTATTATGTGGGATGTGCGCAGTCCTGTCTATCCAATGGCACGATATTAAGCGCAGGTGCCTGAGATTTCGTATTATTGCGATGTGTACTGCAAAGGCATTTCAGAGAGGAAATGCATACAGTTATGCAGAAAGATGAGCACAGTGTCTGTGCTGTACAATGCACTGTACAATGCAAAACACTTGTTTCTTATCCAAACAGTTATGCTTATGGACATGGTTAGTTTTTAACGCACTCTTTTATATTTAGAAGTCTTTCTTTTCTGAAGAAAGTACACCAGACTGTGGAGACTGAACCTACAGTCTCCTGTAACCTCACAGACACCTTGTGAGCTTGATTTTACTAATTCATTCCCTGCATATTCTGTCCCTGTAAATGAAACTCAGGTGACTTCATTGTGCAAAGCACTAATGCTCTATGGCCGTCTGCACCGCAGATGCTCTCCCTCAAAGTCACATTCAGACAACAGGCACACACAAAGAGAGAGAGAGAGAGAGAGAGAGAGAGAGAGAGAGGAGGTCTTAATTTAACGTCTTAGGAGAGCAGGAGTTCAAACTCAGCACAGAGGTCCTTATCTCTGTACAGTTACACCACTACTGTTAACGTTGATCTGTTGTAAATTGGTGAATTAATATTACAATGCAATATTTTGAAAATAGTTATGTTTATTATGTGATGCATGCTGGGACAATTTGCTCTTAAAAGCAAACATTTCCAACCCTCATGTTCTGTTTGGGGTAAATTTATCTAAGAATATGCTTAACGCTGGAGTATCAGAGGTTTGGACTACGTCAGGGGAACATTAAGTGTTTGAGCGGGGATAAGAGAGTCATTTCTAAATTACCGTCTTTATTATTATTAACACATGCATCATTTGCATCTCTGAGCACCAGAGAATAAAGTCATTTTATGTGCATTAGGAAATTTTGCAATGTGAAATTGGCAATAAGGAATGACATTGATTTTCCTCCCTAAATCCCATGATCATAAAGCTCATGTTACTTGCGCTTTTGGGATTGTGTTGTTCTCACTGAAAATTTAGATTAACTCTGATGAAGTCAAAGTATTACAGTAAAAGTGACTGTTACATATTTAAATGAAGGCAGTACTTTGCAATGTAAATATTGTAAAACACAATATGAAAAAACACAATGTATGTATGTGTTTGGTTAACAAATAGTAAAAATATGTGATTCATTTATTTTACTTATTGAGTGCATTATGGTTAGAGAAATTAAGCAATACACACACACACACACATTCCTTATAATGTCCTTATTGAGTGGGCGAGGTCATCATCTCTAGGGTCTTTACATTACAGAGGGCCTTACCTCCGGACTCTGTTCTTATATGTGGGTGTTGTGGTGTCTCCCTGGGGCGAGAACATCTTTTGCTTTATAGTGCCCCAGACACAATGCAGGGCCATCCGCGTTGGCTCATGGGTTTGCGGAGGGTAAAATGGAGCAGCACTGATTCGCTCATCTCTTTGCCCCAAGCCTAGTTTACACTCTTTTTCACTTGTTTCACTTCATCTCTTGTTCCTCAGCTCTGGATGCTGAGAGCTCATGGTGGGTTATGCAGCACACGGTAACCTGCAGCAATCTACTGTATGTTGCTCCTCTTTATGGAAAGCCGTAAGCTTGTGTGCTTGACACCAAGACAAACAACTCTGGTGAACTGAATCTTGCCAAGAGGTCTTTTTGATGCTCGTTATCTGGCTTGGACTTTCTCAAAGCTTTTGCTATTGAGCTAAATGAAATAAGGTCTCTCACGTCTAAATGTCTCCCCTATAGAGTTTCAGATGAGATCTCAAAGTCTCAAACTCTGCTCAAATATGTTGACACCAAAGTCAGCGCCAGAGATATCCAACATTTCTCATCAAATTTTTTTAAAAATATGCGAGTTTTGCTACCCATAGTCAATTTTTCTAGCTTGGTACTCTTACTGTATGTCAACAATAGTCTAGTTTTAGTTCCAGATAATTTTAGGAGAAACACTGAGGAAATAACTGTACCAGCTTGACCTGTTTAAAACACAATCGTAAGATGAGAGAAAAGCTTGTGGGGGTGTAACGCAAAGATGATTGTGTTTCTTAAAGTTGTCTTGAAATTGAAGAGTTGATATCATTAGGGCTGGGCGGTGTGACTATACTGAAGTTTCAACCAACTGACATTCATCTAAATGCCTCAACATTGACAGACAGACAGACAGACTGACAGACAGACAGCTTAGCAGACTTGGCTTGTTGGCTCATAAGGCAAAGTGTTCAATGCTCTCGTCCTTTGGATAAAAGCATCTGCTAAATGACTAAATGTAATTGTAGATAGACAGACAGACAGACAGACAGACGGAGGGGGGGGAGAGAGAGAGAGAGAGCTCGTTCTTGTCTTCTCATGACTCATTTCTCTACTATATCACATTGTACTAGTAACAGCTGGGCGTTTGCAGTCTCTCTGTGTTTCTACACAATGTCTGTTGATGAAAACCACATTGAGAAAATTAAATCATTGATCTTCTATCTCTGAATTGAGATAATTGTTCACCTTGTAAATACATGCAATTCTCTAGAGGACTCCCACTGGACAGCTGGAGGGTTCTGATTCATTTAGTCTAGATAACACATTAAAACCCTTTTGTCTGGCCAAATTGTGGAAACACACATCAATATCCACTCGGAGAGAGAGCAACCTATTAAGATGTCTGGATGCATCGAGTGTGACAGTCACTTGCACTAAACAGACATTTTAATATGCAGTCACAAATGATTTCAATTTGTATTGTGCATCGTTGTTTTAAAAAGTAACAAAGGTGTGTGTTGTGTTCTTAGTGTTGCCACAGGGGGCACTATAGGTAAATTAGTGCTATGCAGCTAACAGGGAATGTTCCCATAACATTGGCGAACAACTTTAAAAGTTCTCTCAATGTTATCAATGTTACGTTTGTAAAACGTTAATCAAAAATGGTCTGCTATCTGAATAAACATCTGTTTTGATGGCGTGGACATTTGAAGGTAGCTCTGTTGCTGGACTGAGGAATGAGTTTAATGCCACAGTAATGCAAGAGCGCAGATTAAATATGCTTAACAGAGCTACATGCTTGTGTTTGCATGCTAACAGTGTACAAACATTCATGCATAACGTTTCCGACCTGAGACTTAAGAAGAGCTCAGAAGAATAAGAATGAAGAGCTGTTGAGAAGCAGCTGAAAGTAATTGTTTTATTAAATGATTCAATTACTGTTATACTTTCTGCTTTTATCTCATTAGTTACAATCGTTTCATGCGCTCGGGGCAACACAGAATTCACAGAGATGAATGATGCGAGCGCTCTCGTGATTCATCTGCAAGCGCTATGTAATTTTATTTTTAAGATATGTCAGCTGTGTCACACCCACTGTTTCATCATTTCATTTGCTTCAATAGCCAAAGCAATTATGTAAACCTTTGAACAAGTCATGTATTATTTATATCTCAAACACGTGCGTGCTAACACTGACTCTACAGAGGTTGACTGAGGAACACAGATTTAGGTTTTATGAATGTGAGTGACGCTTGCTTATGTAAAACCTGTCACCATGATGGCAGTAGAGTGGTTCATTAACTAACCAGTTAACAATTTTAGGTTTATTTTTCCTAACATTTTCAAAATGTTCCACTAATAACTTAATTACGCTTTTGATATATATTATGTTAAAAAAACAACCTACCAACATTACCGCAAGAACCTTCCCTCTTTGCTGGGTTGTCTCTGTGACATTATGGTCCCTAGATATGGGAGTCAAGTCACTTCTTGAATGTAAATTTATAAAATTCTTTTTATTACCAGTTTTATTATCTGGCAAGCGAAAATCTTCTTTCTCAGAAAATATTAGCACAGCTTTCCTCAACAAGATAGCCGAAGTAGTGCGTCGTAAGATACGTGCCAAAATGTAACACCTGGAGGTTTAAATGACTAACTCGGTCTGAACAGTAGTAACAGAGTTGACTTGTGTTAGATTACGCTGCAGTTAAGGGGAAAATCACATGGAGAACAGAAACATTGAGAAACAACTTCCTGTTGTGATGTTGATTTGCGAGGAGAGGTGCATCTGCTGCGTGCAGATGTCTGTTTCCCAGAACATCTTTGGCTTCATCCGGAAGATCTAACTGCTAATTCCTGTGAAATAATTGTGGCACATTTGTTTAGCTAAACATTTCATCTCACAGCACTGAAATCACATCTTTTTTTACCCCAAGCTATAATAATCACATTTATACATGTCATTTGAAAAGACTGATACTGCGTATATCAAGGATACAAAGGTTCTGTGCAAAACCTTGTGAGCTGCCTATGTAGGTGGCATTTTTAGGTGTCATATTTGTGCTCCCTCTACAAATACTGTACCAGGATGTAGGCAGCACAGCTAACGAGGTTATAGGTTGTTATAGGTTGTAAGCACTTTCCATAACGTTTCCATTAAGTAACAAAATTAAATTAAATATGCTACTTTCATTGTTCCAGAAACATTCAGACATTCAGTTTTTTAGATGCCATATTAACATTATTGCTCGGTTTTAAGAACTTTTATTTTATAACGTTTTTGAAATACATGACATATAACAAAAAAAGGGTACTGCTGGAACGTTATTAAAAATATTGAGAACTTTTAGAGAATCTTAGCCAACGTTCTCAGAACGGCCAGTGAGATTAAATATTTACTTTGTTTGCATTAGAAGGAGACAGTCACCTACATCAAAAAAGTATTAAAATAGTTCTTGTGTTGTTACCTTGGCTGTGAATATTAAATGGTCCAAGGGCTGCATGTCCTGATTTTTAACATACTAGTATAATGGAAGCTTGTTACTTCTAAATTATTCCACTCAGAATGAGGTTACAACCCTAACCTTGTACTCCTGACAAAAAACAATGTCACGTTTGTCATATTCAAAGCTGGAGGACTGAATTGCTTGACACCAGTTCCAGAGAAAACAAGAAAGACCAGACAATACCTGTGAAAGACTGGGAGAATGAAACGCTCACCTGGCCTGCAGATGACGGGTGACTTTGCAGTTGTTTAGCGGTTGATTTGCTCGTATGTGACAAGGCCACAGACATTGATCGCCGTGCTTCATTAGCCAACCTTGTTCTGTTGGCGTTTCATTACTGATAAGATAAATAATGAATGCCCAGCCCTATATCCAGCTAACAGGGAACGTTCTTAGAACATTGGCTAACACCCTCTAAAAGTTTGCACCAAACTATCATAGAAATTAAAAGCTATCATAAAAGTTTTAACATGATATACATGATAACATGATATCATATATATATATATATATATATATATATATATATAAATGTTATTCTTAAGTTGTTAGTAGTGGAACATTGTGAAAAGTTACAGATTTTAAAAAAGTATAAATAGCGTTCTTATAACCAAGCAATAACGTTAATACCACATCTAAAAAACATTTTGAATGTTCCTAGGACATTCAGAATAACATTTGTAACAGTTTTGTTACTTAATGGAAACATTAGATGAATGTTTTTACAACCTAAAATTGTTAGCTGGGTAGTTGGCTGATGTCTTAGTGAGTGGCCATTTTCTCAACCTGCCCAAGCAAGACACTGCCTGCTGTCTACAAACAATAGTTCTCAGGGGACTGAATTAGATATGATTTGCCTTTCATAAAATGTTAGCATTGTAAGAAGAGAGCTGTTAAGAGCAACATGAGTTTCTCCAGAGATGCAAATGAGTTCCAAAGTGACCCACAGTGTTACGCGTCTACCTTGTGTTATGCGGTTTGCAAACTAGGTCTCTGGCTACATTCTTCCCCCTGGCAACCGTGCAAAGAAATATTTACATTGCTGTAGGCTTGCAAGTAACTGGGGTTCAGCATTACAATGTAAACAGCACATATGGGGCCTTGCATAAAAACATGCATTGCCTCAAAACAAATGAACTGAATTGTGATGGCAGGATAAGATAGTGGAGGTAACTAGTACACAATATATTTTCAATGCCACGGATGTGTGGGGAGCTCAGACAGAGCTCAGTCTGCCAGTTGACAAAATACCATAAATATGTAAATTTTCTTTGTTTTAAGGTATTTGAATTTATTCACCATATAAGTGGAACTTCCTGATGCACTTATGTGAAGATATTTGCTTGCATAACAACCAGTGATTTTTGCATCTATATTATACATGTGTAGGTCCCATGAGATGACCTGTTGTTGATGGCCTCCCGGTCCCCAACACCCGCTTTCCTGTGGCTTGACTGGTAGAGCATGATGCTAGCAAAACTAGAGTCCTGGGTTTGATCCCCATGGTATGGACATGCTCATAAAAACATGTATTATCTTAAAGGCCCCGTAAATTACTTTGGTTAAACGCATCTGCCAAATGTGTAAATGTAATCCTGCCAATGGAGGCAGAAGTGTCATGGGTCAGTTTGACAACCATAACCAAGTTACCAGGCCTGTACATGACTACACTTAAAGGAGGCCAAGCAGTGCTTCTTAGTGTGTTTCCTATTTAGGCCAGAATGGATTCTGCATCCCAGAGGAAAATGAGTTTGCTTTGAGGTTGCCGTCTTGTAGTTTAGGAGACTTTGTTTAGTCCTCAGTTATGCTTTATGTAAGCATCCGTTTTGTTTGCAAAGACTAAAATACCCAGAAATGAGACCATGGTTGACAGAAAAAACCAGCGGTAAAATTAATGCGGGCAGCACAGCTCAGGTAATTTGGTCGTGGAAGAATTTGATGAGAAAGGATCTGGAGACAATCTGGATGTCACAGTGCTTTACCAGAGCCTGGTCAAGTTGAACTGCAGGTGGTTTGTTAAACAGGTTAGTGGATGGCAAAGCTATGATAATGTAATATTGAAAGAATAAATAAAGGGTGTCAGCCCATATTTTAGTCTATAATGCAAAATTTGTTTTTCCAAGCACAGTATCAGACATTGTTGATCTCACTTAGAAAACTCTAGGGGAGACATGTCTGAGAGTACTAGCTTCCCAGGAGAAAAATGTCAATTTGCATTTATTGTCATTGGTGTCAAGGAGAAATAAGTGAGATATTGAGAAGAACTCATTGGACTTCTTCGTTCCTATGAGATGGTCTGGCCCTCAGGCTACTGAGAAAGGAGAAAAAGCAAAGGAATTGTGTTGGAAGTGAAGACAAGCAACATGGGGGAGCATCAAGGGAAGCCTGAGTGATGAGCTATATCTCAGCTAACAGGGGACATTCTAATAATGTTGGCTAATGTTCTCTAAAAGTTATCACAAAGTTATCAAAAAAACATTGCAGTAACGTTAGTAGAGCTTTGCTATATATCAGATCTCAAAAATATTATTCTTAAGTTGCTAGTAGAACATTATAATAACATTATAGAAATAAAAAAGTTTGAATAATGTTCTTGTAACCATGCAAAAATGTTACACTACACAATACAATGTCTAAAAACTGGACATCTATTATATATATATATATATATATATATATATATATATATATATATATATATATATATATATAGTCTACATAGTTAAGTTGGTAGACATTAGACCATTTAAATTTATGAGAGCACAATATGTAGGCTTCACTAAATCCTAATGGACCACAAATTTGCTCCTCACTGTCAGACACGCCGGTTGCTAAAAATAGGGACCGTTTTTTCTCTTCTCCATCCTGTCATCTAGGGTGACATGCGTGCACTTATTTTCTCCTCAGTTTTTCTTTTCTTTTAATCTAATTTTATTTATGACCCACGCCCCCTCGCTGCGTCCCCGAGAGTACAAACAGAAACCATCTCTGTCATCTTCTCACGCTGTGTTTGCTCTGAGCTGTCAGCACACACAGCCTGTGGGCGTCATGCGGCGCGCTGGACCGCTCAACGTTTGATTTTGTGTCAATACAATCGGGAAAGGTTTCAGTCTTAACAGTTTCACTGGGACTCTGAAGTGTTTTATGTTTCAGTTAATGATCGGATGGAACTCTATTATGTTGAGTTTAAATAACATTATAAAGAAGTATACTTTTTGCAGTGGATACGATTGGTCGCCCATAGGAAGTTGTTATTGCTTTGAGGTTGAGGTTGTTTCATATTCTTAATGGAGTTCTTGTTGTTTCGTGTAAACTTTGACTCAGACATGTCTGCTAAACTTCCTTACGAGGCTTCAAATAGAAACAAATGAGACGACTGCTGACAAACAGTTGGAGTGCAGCGATACAACAATAATATGGACAGCACGGCTTAGATAATGTTGCCCTGGAGAAATTTGATGAGAAATAACTGGCAGTTCATGTAGCTCAACTAGTGGAGCATTGTGCTAGCAACACCAAGGTCAGGTTTAGCTTGAATTATATTAATACTTACACACACACACACATAGAGAAAAGCTATACATGTATATAATGTATGCTTATGCACAAACACACACCTACACACACACAAATATATTTGCCATAAATTATGCACTAAAATTAAATATATGTAATTATGCATAGAGAAGTCTTATTTTTGATCTGCTGCAGACCAGTTCTTATGGAGTCACTGGATCATCAGTTTGTCGTTGAAATTTATCTGTTCAGTTGCTTTATTTATAAAATATGTATTTTAAGCCTACTTAATTTTTCAATGCAATAAAAATATGTACTACTATGTCCACTCGGGACTTATCCAGTGTTAGTTATAGTGTTCTGTTGTACAGAACTGCCTGTACTGAAAAAATAAGCAACAGGGTTTAATTAGCAATAACTCATGAAAATGTGTACTTGGCTACAGATTAGAAAAACAAATGTTATTACATGCTGGTGAAAGATTGGTAAGTACATATAGAAATAAAAAAGAATGTATTTTGTTTTTCTTTAATTATTTCATTACAGTTATTCTACCAGTGTAAGAACTTTTGTTTTGCGATGACTGCACTTAGTAATTATATTTCTCTCTCTCCCCTGTGTTGTCTTTTCAGCTACACAGCAGAGAAAATGCTGGCCAGGATTGTTTTCATCTGCTCCTTCTTTGCTGGTGTAAGTTTTGGAGACACTGAGGTCAAGGTTTCGCATGGTGGAGCTTGCAAATCTTTGTGTATGTGTGAGGACAAAGATGGACTGTTATACATGAACTGTGAGGAGAGAAACATAAGCAAAATCACTGAGGTGGAAGTGCCAGCAGATATACCTTTCCATCTGAACCTCTACAAAAATGATCTGGTGGAGTTACTTGCAGAAGATATGGATGCGTTCCAGAATGCTGTCACTTTGCATCTAGGTGCCAACAGCATACAGGAGCTAGAACCTGGGGTCTTCAGTTCACTGGGATCGCTAAGAAAGCTACACATCAACAGTAATTTCCTGGTCATGTTGAAGGAGGACACGTTTCAGGGCTTGGCAAATCTGGAATACCTTCAGGCCGACACAAACTTCATCCAGGTTGTAGAGACTGGAGCCTTCAGCAAGCTCATCCGTCTTAAAGTTCTGATCCTCAATGACAACTCCATTGAGTTTCTTCCAAGCAACATTTTCCGCTTTGTGCCTCTGACCCATTTAGACCTGCGGGGGAACAAATTACAGACGCTGCCCTACGTGGGTTTTCTGGAGCACATTGGTCGGATTATGGAGCTCTTGCTGGATGACAACGCTTGGGTGTGTGACTGTGAGATCTTACATCTGAAGGTCTGGATTGAGAACATGCGAGCACAGTCGTCCATTGGTGAGGTTATCTGCAGCAGCCCCCAGCATCTTCGGGGCACCCCGTTGGCCAAAGTGAAACGGGATGTTCTTTGCCCCTCCCATGCTGACATCAACCTTGAAGAGCCCTCTAAGTCCCTAGACATGGTTGTCACCCCATCTACCAAGGTTCTTCAGATTCCTAATGCAAAGGATGATGCAAAGATCCCCACCCCTGCAAATGGCCTGGGGACGTTTTGCGTGTCAACATGCTCCTGTCACAGTCACCCAAGCACAGGTTTCTTAATGCACTGTGAGGACCGAGGCATTCAAAGGATATCTGATCTGGGAATCCTTGAACAGAGCCCCACAAAGCTCGTTTTAACAGGGAATATGATACAAAGACTTTTGAAATATGATTTTGTGACATATGACAGTTTGGAATTACTCAATTTGGCCAACAACCAAATAGAATACATAGACAATGAAACCTTTCTGAGCCTGAGCAATCTGAGAAAGCTGTACCTCAATGGAAACAGACTGGAGAGAGTTTCTGCCACCATGTTTCTTGGCCTTCATAACTTGGAATACCTATATTTGGAGTACAATTTACTCAAAGAGATTGAGGCAGGATCATTTAACCCTTTGACAAATCTGAAGCTTCTTTTCCTAAACAACAACCTACTTAACACTCTCCCTGCCCAAATCTTCCGGAACGTGCCCCTGATGAAACTGAACCTTCGGAAAAATGTTTTCATGCACCTACCAGTCAGCAATGTGTTGGACCAGCTTAGTTATTTGGAGCAAATTTATCTTGAGGAAAACCCTTGGGACTGCAGTTGTGACTTAGTCAGCCTCAAACAGTGGGTGGAGAAGCTCAGCAAGGAAACTGTGGTGGGTTCAATTTTATGTCACACCCCTAGAAAGCTGTCTAATGCTGAGGTCAGAAACCTAAAGCACAATGTTCTCTGTCCTGGTTTGGTCACCTATAAATCCCTTCCTGGAGCAACAGAGGATGGTGTCCCCTTCACAATGGCACCGGAAGGTGGAACCAGCAGTTTATTTCGGTCACTGACTGATGCAGTGCCACTGTCTGTGCTCATACTTTGTCTTCTCATACTTCTACTGACCTTTATCTTCTGTTCTGCTGGGATCATAGTGTTTGTGCTGCACCGTCGACGAAGGCAAGCTAAGAAGAAGCAAGCTGAGGAACAGCCCCGTGAGAGCAGTCCTATCCACCTGCACTACAGCATGTATGGCCAAAAGACTACCCACCATGTGACCGAGCAGCAAGGAACTGGCATGTATGATGAACCTGCTCATAGCCCAATAGTTCAGGTCTGCAGAAACCCGAATTACTGCTCTCAGCACAAAGAGTATGAGCTAGAGGAGTATGATACGGACAAACCTAAGCATATTTGCCACAGCATCCTTGACAAGGAAAACGAATCTCTTCTCATGGGACCCAACATGAAGATCAGGGCTGTTCCTGATTACCCTCCGGACTTTATGGGTTTGGGAGACGCAAGCTCCTTGTACAAGAACATCTTAGAAAGGGAACGAGAGCTCCAGCAGCTCAGCCTGACCGAATATCTCAGGAAAAACATATCACATCTACAACCAGCTGTGGACATGCAAGTCCCCAACCATCACAAAGAACTGAAACTAATGGAGACTCTCGTTTACACAAGGCCTCGGAAGGTCATGGTGGAACAGACTAAAAATGAGTACTTTGAACTCAAAGCTAACTTACACGCAGAGCCAGACTATTTAGAAGTCTTAGAGCATCAAACGACCTTCAACTGAGATAAGTACACTGTAACAATACACTTTGATTTGTCACTATTCTGCAAGTGCCTTTACAGTTGTGATTTAAATCATGCAACAATATTAGATTGGGGTGATTTGTATAATACAATCATGTGAGGTGGACACAATGTCTCGTTTTAGGTGGGTTTGGGCCTTTAGCATTTGTCCTGTTGCAGAAGATGGATTATACGTTGTAACACAATTCAGTGGATGGAATTAATGTTTTTTATTTGGCCATAATTGGCTTTACTCATATTCATGGTACCAGAACATTTGTTGTGCAATGTAGTTACTGCATTTTCTTTGTTCCTACACGGTAGAGAAAATGATCATAGATGCACTTCACATTTCTATCTGTTTTTATTACACATGAGACAGATCTGTAAAACTCTGTTTACCTGTAGCAATGGAGGACAACATTTTTCTTATAGTTTTGTAATTTTACTGTCAAACAGAACCATAAATGCTAGTTAGAACATTCCCTGATTTGTATGTTTTGATTTAAATATGCCCACACAGTTTTTGTTCATTTAATATTAAAGAAACTGTCGCCTGCAGCTGGTAAGGTGGCTAATGTTTTGACCTTGGAGTCAAACCTTATGAGCACCCGTCAAAGCTCATGGATTACGCTTGAAACTGGCCTCTCACCTGGAATTCTCCGTATTACTGGAGAGTTTATTCCGAAATTCTACCACACAAATCCAGTTGCTCATTAGTGCCACTGTTTCCAATACGAGCAAAAACTGTTGGGCATCTGCGGAGAAACAGAAAGGAATTGCACTACATAAAATACCTTTTAAAGGCGGTTGATGACAATCAGAGATGTGAGGCAGCACAGTGGAAACCATTTTCCTCTAGAATACCTAAGTAGTGTAGCCCCTGGTTTGTATAGTAATGTTGTTTGAAAGTTTGTTTTGAAAACACAAATCATATCCTGCTTTTTTCTTTGGCATGACAGTTATGCAGGGTGTTTTATCTACATTATCTGACAGGCGAAAAGGAAAAAAAAAATATGTATATAGAGGAAAATATGCACATAGCATTGTGTCAAGCTTTGAAATGTTTTACTTTATGGAAGAGCATCATAGCTTTATTTTGTACCAGTGTCGATGAGAGATAAGAGTTATTTATTCTGTATATTTGTACATACGATAACATTTATATGTTTGTGTGCCTTTAATGTGGTACCAATTATGCTGTAAATAAATAAAAAATAAATAACAGTGGAGTGTTTCGCAGATCACCTAGCTATGACCAGATGACCTAACCTGGCCTGTACATTGTACAGGCAAACAAATGAAATGAGTGTAAAAAATACGTCTGACAACAGTGGTGAGAAAACAAACAAAAAAATACATATATTAAAGTCTAATCTCTTCAAATACCAGTGACAAACAAATGACAGACAAACATAAGAGTCTTAACTACAGAAAGTAAACTGGGTTCTCAACTTTTAAAGGAAGTTTATTTTTACTCTTCGGAAAAAAAATCATCTGTTACTTTGTAAAATCTGGCCAAATCTGGCAGATTTCAATATGCACAGATTGTGTGGCCTGCCCTCATACTTAAAAACCATTGACAAAACTATGACAAGTTATGACCCAGACAGCATTATATGCTGGTGATATTGTTGGATTTCTGCTAGATGTGTGATGTAAGAGCTGGGCTTCAAAGCAAAACCAGCTGAGAACCGCCGATCTGTGTTTAATAACTGTTTCTGGTTTGTGAACAAAGTGTCTGTTCTCCTAGACACTTTCAATAGAAGCAATATAAATCTTGTTTTAAGATTCAAAGAAAGAGTGTCAAAGATTACTCAATCAGTATAAACTATAAATCAGTAAATCACATCCGAACCCTCCGAGAACTAAATCACTCATGTTGACACTGAGTTTGTGAACTTGACAGCTTGCCATTGCCAAAAAACAACTCTGTAAGATCTTTGTTTTTCAAAGGAACCCTTCCAAGTGTGCAGGCGACACACATTCAGAAGTCTTAGAGGCTGAAGGTTTCCTTCATCCACTTTGCTCCTGCATCTTTTTCTTTTCCCTGCTTAAATGGTTCTTCAGCGTTTTTCTTTTAACCATCAGCTAGAATAATCCACATCAACCGAGTCATTTCCTCCCACTCCTGAGTAGCAGGAAGTCACCTGCGCAGGAAAAGCTGAGAGCGTTACAAAACAGCTGGTTTTGTGATGACAGGTCAGTCAGTGCAACTTCCAGAAAAGTGCAGAACAGTGTTCAGAAATAGTTAATTTTCAAGCACAAAATACACACACACCTGCAGTTAAGTTTGCATGCAATGTTACTAAGCACAGATATGTAAGAACATCTAACCTTTAAATGTCCTCTTTATAGCAGTCTCAGACAAATCCTCTACCTAAGACATTAAAAAGGGGTGTACAGCACTGTGACGGGTCATTTATGAGTACAAAGAGACATACCATGATGATATTATAAGGGACAATGCTGTTATACTGATCTACGAAGAGTTAACCAAGACACTGAAGGTTTCACCATGTAATTTCTAATTTCAAGTCTTCAGTGCATGTAGATGTCTTAGGACTTTTTTGCCTAAGTTATATTTAACAGCAAAGTAATTTAAACATTTATATAGAGGTTTATGGCACCAGAGAGACACCATGATATAACTGAGAACGTAAATGTCTATGAGAACTAAACAAACTGTACGTTGCTAGTGGGGCTGTATGTGTAATTCACTACATACAACTAACTCTCTGGGCAGATGTTGCAGAACTAACTCAGCATTTATGCATTTAGAGTGTGCACCACCGAGGCCAAAACTAAAACCTACTTTCTATCATTTGTAATCAAGTTTGTCTAGCATAAGAAAGCATTCAGAAGGAGTTTGAACTTAACCAGCCAGAGCAGCAATGAAAGTTCGGTTTTCAGTCTTCTTAAATAGTCCAGCAGAGTTAACAATCACGTGTTCCTTCGAAAGAGCTGTTTGCCTGTAGCAGTAATGGTGAGTCATGTAACAGTAGCTTTCATTTGACCCTCTGAAAATGATAGCAGTTTTCAGTCCAGAATCTGTCTGAAGATGTTCAGAAGATCAAGACATTTATTACCAACATTTTGCTCATACTCTTAATAACTACATTCAGATGTGGAGTCACGCAATTCCATGTTGCGACTGGTTCTGTGCATCACCTCAGCTAACAGGAAACGCTCTCACATAACATTTTTTAATGTTTTTGTTATTTAATAGAGTTGTTAGGGAAATATATTATTACGATCTAAAATTGTTAGCTGGTTCTGAGATTACATTCTGAGAACCATCTTTTGGCAAGGTCTGGTCTAAAACATTGGCTGATGGTGAAATAAACAAGCTTTGAACTTTGAAGTCTGTTTTCCGTCTCATTGGTGATAAATTGGCGTCCGATGAGTTCATCTCCTGGGGCAAAATGACAAAAAAAGAAACAGTTCTTTGTAATACAGTGAATCTTCTGTCAGACGTCTGTAGGGCTTTCTTCTTCTAAATGAGCTTTAAAATACAGTACTTATTACTCATGGCTAATTTACTTGCTGTTTTTAGCCACTGCCAAAGTGACAAACCAGTTTGATGGCGCAATGGGCAACTCATCACAAATGTCTGCTCTCATATTCTTTCCTGTCATTCAGAACAGACTTGCTTTGGGCTACACCTCAAGTGTCCGACAGATTTCCTACGTTCTTCTCCTCTGTTGGCCTGAACCAAAGGAGAAAGTCCTTGTTTCCAAATGTCACAGCTCTACCCTTGACCTCTGCAGCAAGGAGATTGTCAGGCGACATCTGACTGATGAGCACGGACTCAAATACATGCACGAGCTTTCTCGACAACACATCTCAATCTCTCCATCAGATGTTTGAAGAGGGATATTGTGCTGCTGTTTATGATCACATGCCTTTAATATCTGACTTCACTGAGCAGGTATTTGTGCTTCATACTGCAGTTGTGGATGCATGACGAAAACACAACATTTTTACATTTTCACACATTTTAATGGTTTGTTGCATGTTGCATTGCTATGCATTTGCCATGGTGCTTGCTAAGTTGTTACTGACTAGCTCAAATCAATCAATCACTCAATCAATAAAAATGTCTCCATGATCATCTGTTCCCAACCTATGTTGTAATAACGTTTCCCTAATGTTTCCATTAAGTAACAAAAATGTTTAAAACATTATTTAGAAAGTTCTAGGAATGTTGAAAATGTCCAGTTTTTAGATGTTACATGGTTCAAACCTTTTTTTCTGTAATTCTGTAACATTTAATGTTTTGATAATTAAAAATGTTGTACTAACATTACTGCAAAAACATTTTCCTATATCTAATATATAACATTCCTAGAATGTTTCTGTAGGCCACATATCATAGGCCACATGTTGAGAGTCATGAATTTTTTTACTTGTTTTATTAATCCCTAGGAGAAAATATTAAGTAAGATCACTTAATATTACAGCACAGCTTTCCTCAACAGGCCATTCTGAGGAATCATTCATGGTTGCAGCACCAATAATATGGGGTGAGTGTGCTGAAGAGAAATCTTTAGGTTTTAAGAGTTGTTCAAATGCCCATAGCAGAAGTGATGCGAACCACATGCACATATTGTTCTAAATCCTGTTCCAGAGCTACATCTCTCTTTCCTCCTCCCTCTGTAGATACATTAGTATTCAAGGTCATATGTAACTAACAGATTGTATCTTATTCCCCCTGAGCGAGCTGATGAGGTTGCACTCTAATGCGGTGTCCTATGAATGTAATTGACGCGGTTCATTTTTTAGGCAGCATGTGTTAACATTAGCTTGACATGTTACCTGTCATCTGCGTGTCTTGTTTGCCTCAGGGAAGCAGAGGCATGGCATGTTTTTATCCCGTGTCAGCAGCTCAATTAGGAATTCAATGCCCAATTCAGCCTATGAACTGCCACCGCTCTGTGTCTTCGTTATAAACTGTAGTGGCAAATGATGATCGGTTGACAAAGTGTTTTCAGGATGCTAAATAAATCATTTCTAGGTGGTTGCTGAGTTTTTCTGGGTGGTTGCTATGGTGTTTGCTATGCGGTTGCTTAAGTGAACAGTGGTTAAGTCATGGTTAGGTGGTTGCTAGGGCGTTGCTATGTGAAGTGTTCACCTTTAATAACACACCTGTCTGACAATGTATAACTTATTTTCTGTCAAGCAGCTCTGAAATGATGTGTATTGTGAAAAAAGCTACACAAATCAATGTGAATTGAAATGGATGAAATTGATTTATTCTGGGTACTTGATAAGCGAGTAGGTGGTTGCTAGAGTGTTTCTATGCAGTTTCTAAAGTCTTCTGGGTGGTTGCTAGGGTGTTGCTACGCAGTTATTAAAGTCTAAAGGGTGGTTACCAGAGTGTTGCAATCAATTGCATATCTCTCAATATGGCACACAATTTAAGGTGTTGTTTACCTAAAAATGGTGTACAAATCATGTGCATCTGCTTGTCAAGGATTAGAACAAGCACTTAGCCTATGTACTAACAAAACACCACACATAAGAAGTGAGAACAAAGCATAAATTAAAGTAAGTAACGGGTGAACTCTGAAATTCAAAGGTCAGCATCAAGTTCAAGAGACCTTCAGTGAACTCTGTGCTGTCACACACCTCTTTTGGAGTTCTTGTGGTCTGCCGGTTTGTCAGTCTTACTTTGTGATCAAGGTTGGACACCAATGTCACTCTCAAATGCTTTTCACTTCCACCCGCGACAGGCTTTCTCACCATGTCTGCCAGACGAACCCCAAGGCTATTTATAGCTGCTTCACTGCACCTCTGAAATAAACGCTGGCCTTCTCTTTCCAGATTAGATGGTCTAATGCAGTCCCCACTTTTTAAAGTTTAGAAACGGGGCCGATCAATTCTTCCTGCATATTATACAATCATCAAATGCACTTGAAGTACCTTTTGTGTTTTTGCTTCTATAAATGTCACAGATAATTTCCTCCAGCCCTCTTCTGATTCATTGTTCTGGCTTCTTTTTATTTTTTTTTTCTGCCCAGGCCGGCCTGGATTCCAAACTAACAGAGAACAATCTAAGAACACTGGTTATCCAAATACATTATTGTAACGTTAGCAGACATTTTTTATGTATATTGTTTTTATTTTAAAAAATATATAAAATTATGTAGTTATATTATATATATATATATAATAATTTTATATAATATATATATACAATATATCAAACATAATATATCAACAACTTTCCTGCAGTAACATTATTAGAACTTTTTCTAATGTTATATATCATATCAAAAAACTTCTTAGTTGTTAGTGGAACATTTTAAAAACGTTAAAGAATAAAGTTTCAGTAATATTCTTGTATCCAAGCAATAATGTTAATACAACGTCTAAATCACTGGACGTTTGAACATTCCTAGAACTTTCAAAACAACATTTTAATGCTTTTGTTACTTAATGGAAACGTTAAATAACTGTTCTTACAATGTTTTCGTTACTTAATTGATAGCTGGGTTGTTTTTGTTGCACTCCATTATGCTTCCTGAAACTTCCATTTGTCCAGATACCTGGCAGGGATAATCTCTGGATTTAAGCTTGATGCGTCAGCATTCCTGACTGTCTTAATTTTTCTGTTCTTACAAGTATAAAAGTACAATTACTCTTGCGTTGGGTTGCCATTAAAAACACAACACAACTATGGAAGCTTGGGGTGGAACTGCATGGAAAGATAAATGTGCTTTCTATCCTTGGCTTTTTGTTTTGTTGGGCGTGTTCCTACTACAGGGCAAATCTCTCATTGATCTCAAGAATTTGGCAGCTTCCATTTGGTCTGTGTCCAAAAGCAGGTGAATTCTTACTGGTGTTCTTAAAAGATTAACACTCACAGCGATCTAAAGGAGTAAAAACAGGAAAATCGGATACATGGATGCCATGGCCTAGTGATCAACACAGCTGTCAAATTGAGTCATGGTGGTGCTATAGGAAAAGCAAGTTCAAATCTTCTAGTTGTCAAGGGGTGGGGTCAGTAAATAAAGGACTTTATCAGTATCTGTAGGTTTGGAGTTAAAGTTCAATTAGACAAACCGTGTAAAGTTGGAATAATATTTGTGGATTCTACCCCCACAGTAAAATTCCAAGATCATATCTTCGCAATAGCAAGTGGGTAAACCAGTAAACACAATATAACCACACAGGCAAACATTCAGGCTGTTTAATGGCATGTTTGGCTATCTCACCTCATGCAGTGTGCAAACATACTCCGCTACTGGGGCATGTCATCACAAAAGGTCAGCTTAAAAAGGTGTGTTCAATAAACTTTATCTTTCTTTCTGGGCAAATACAAGTGGAAATGTCCAATAACTTTTCATAGCCAAGAGAACATGATGTGACAAATAACATTACTATCCTATAAAAACAATCCATCCATCTATCCCATCTGTCCATCTAGATAGATAGACAGACAGACAGATATACACATACTGTTTTACATTAGCTAAAAATATAAAACTGTTTCTTTGTGACCGGTACAGGGTGTTATGTTACGCAGGTGTTTCACCAGAAGGGCTACCGACAGCTGCCTTTAACACAGAACAAAAGACACGAGGCCTCAAGGCTTCATTACGCTAAATCACAGACAACCCACAATGTTAGAGTAGATAGAAACAACATTCCTGCATCATGTGACTGCCAGTGGTCTGCACAGGACTGCACATCAAAGAAAATGAGACATTCCTGCATGAGAAGATAAATACTGTGACAAAGGTGATGTAAATGAAGAGCGTGTGTGCGTTCATGAAGCATCCAGGTCACTGATTACTCCAGTGTGAACAGCTGAAGTGGGTATTACTGTAAATGCCTCTTACCAGTTGCCCAGCTAACAATTTTAGGTTGTGAGAAAGTTTACTTAACATTTCCATTAAGTAATTAAAACACTAAAAATGTTATTAAAAATGTTAACTCCAAGTTCAAGGAGCATTCAAAATATAGTTTTTAGACATATTAATTTGATTTGTTATTGACACATTTTTTAAACATTTTTTGTTAATATTCTGCAACGTTTTTAAAACTTTCCACTAACAACTTAATCCACTAACAAAATGTTTTGATATCTGATATATAACACTGAAAAATATTTGACTAATGTTACTGTAAGAATGCTTCTGATAACTTTGCTTTGATGGAACTTTAACAGAACGTTACCCAATGTTCTGAGAACCTTCCCTGTTAGCTGGGTGGCTTCCTGTGAGCACAGTTTATTTATTTAATTTAGTGTCTCTTTAAACGGCATTGTATGATTCAGTCATGAAAGCTGTTGTGATGACAGATGGGTGTGGAGCTGTCATTGAAATACTCCAGGAAGGATTATGCTTGTGTATTTTGGAAAGGACACATGGACACATTACAACAGCATTGTTGTGATGTGATGTGGTTGAAAACTTGCCAACAATTGTTGTCATTCTTGTGTAGGGCCTGAAAATTAAAGTGCCACATTTAAAGATTTATAATGCCTCACATGAAACACAAGGTTTTGTGTGTTACTCTTTATCTAGTTATATTGTGAGTATAATGACAGCTGAAGGGTGTTTTAAACAATACAGCACATGACTGATTGTGTTACTGCTTTTAGAAATGGTTACTTTATAACCAAAATATTAAGGACATGCTCAGCTAACAGGAAACGCTCTCAGAATGTGGCTAGTTCTCTCAAAGTTATTCAAAAGCATGCTTGCACTAACGTTAGTGGAACGTTATCACTGTAATATCTTATATATACAAAAACATTTTTCTTAAGCTGTTAAGTTAGACATCTTGAACATTCCTAGAACTTTCCAATTAACATTTCTAATGTTTTTGTTACTTAATGGAAACATTAGGGAAACCTAACCTAAAATTGTTAATGGGTAAATGTTCATTAATTTGTAATTAAAATATATATATATATATATATAAATATAAATATAAATATATTTATATATATTTATATATATATATATATATATATAAACTTCAATACTTTCTATAAAATGACCAAAAGATAAAAAACAAATGGGATAGATTTCTCAGTGCTGTAATAAATGTTTGCATCAACACACAACCCAATGTGTAGCATTTCAACTGAGCACTAATAAACCGAAACTCCTTTTGTAATTACTTTATTTATTCACTACTTTCTGTAAAACATGACCGAAAGAGAAGAAACCCGAAGAACTGAGAAATATTCAAAGCTCTGTGGTTTTAGTCCTGCATGACTATTAGAATAGTCAGTCAAGTGGAAAAGTCAAATTTGTGGCGTGGCTGCACTGAAATACAAAGAAATAGGGCTGAAAAACTCAACAGCACTCAGTGTATGGGCTGATTTATACATATATGTGAGCGTGTGAACGTGTGTGCCAGTGTAAGGTCCCTCATGCGAATCTAACTATAGCGACTGTAAGAAGCAAACGGACAGTCAATGTCACAATTCAAGTCTCTCTTGCAGAATCCTCTGGCTGCCGTGTCAGGCTCTTTGCTCTTTTAAACATGCACTGCTTTATTTGCTGGCCGCTGACGGTAAACGCAGATCACGGGGCAGGCGGCTGTAAATTCAGACATGCATGGTAAAAATGAGCTTCAACTGCATTATCTTGGTGTCTTAGGTTCTGTCACACCACAGATATAAGCAAGATATAAGATTTCCTTCCTAAAGGCCATTTTTATTATTTCAGGGGTTGGCTCATGCCGACACGCGTTTGAAAAGGCTCGCTGGTGAACCGTGCTGAGATCGTCAAATACAGCGTAAATAAATTCTTTGAAAATGTGTAATGACTGTGTCCTGTTAAAACATTACATGATATGTTAGAGTTAAATAAGGGCTTGCACTTACTGGATTATTGAATTATTTTGGTTTAAAGGTACAGTGAGCAATTTTGGAGAGGCTAGCAACAACAAGCTAGATTTAAAGCATAGGATCCCACCCACCATTCAGAGCGCTCTCCAAAGTCACGCCTCCTCCAAAACATGAACCATTCATAGTCTGACATAGAAACAGGACCTCCTGTCATTGCATTAGGACCGAAAGCAATGTTTGGATAAACATTTTATGGTCCTGCACCTTCCACAGAAGATATATATTTATATAAATGTAATTTAGAACACATAGTAATTGATATCAGGATGTGAAGAGACTTTCAACCCGGATGACAAAAAATGTTTCTGGAAAAAATAAATGGCCTTTAAGATTAATCTCAGTTCAATATTTCAGTTTTAATGGATTTACTGGTGATATGTACAGTAGACTTAGTCAGATTAAATATAAAATTGAATTCACACAAAATTGAATATGCCCTGTTACAGATCTGTATCCAGCTTTAAATACTGCTCATCCCAGTCAGATTTCATAGTGAAAACTATACATTTTATAATTAATGTTAACCATAATTAACCATTTTTTTCCTCTAAATAATAGGACAGATTAAACATTTATATGTTTATCATTTTTATCAAACATCAAACATGGGCTGATGTCTTGATATACAGTACTGTGCAAAAGTCTTAGGCACACTAGTATTTTCACACCCAAAAATGGTTGTAAGCAAGTTATTTTTATCTTTTGTTGTAGTGTTAGTAGGAATTATAAGATTACATTTCCAAACATTCTTTTTGCCATTAATTGTAATAATCCAGTGAGATGTTTGTATGCAGAAGGAGACTGACAACAGCCAGTGCTGCACAGAGAGATCTGATCTCACAATCATTGAGTCTGTCTGTGATTACATTATGAACCAACAGAAAAAAACTGAGACAGACTAAATCCAGAAGAACTGTGGCAGCGTCTCCAAGACGCTTGAAGAAACCTGCCAGTAAAGCTACAGTGCTATGAAAAGTTTTAGCCACTTGTTTAAAAATGCTGTAAAGTGAGGATGCTTTCAAAAATAATGTCATAAATAGATTTTATTTATCAATTAACTTCTAATAACTAAATCAAATAAGTATTTTGTGTGAACACACTTTGGTTAAAACCTCTTTTGTTCTTGGTAAACATGCACATAGCTTTTCAGGTAGCTTTACTGACAGGTTTCTTCAAGTGTCTTGGAGACGCTGCCACAGTTCTTCTGGATTTCCACAAAAATGAGTTTGGAACAACATGAGAGGGAATAAGTGATGACTGAATTTTCCCTTTATTCCCTCAGCATAAATCCCTTTATTAAACTTTAACAAATGAAGTTTAGAGGCAGTAATATATATTTGCATTGGCTAATTTTACATTTTAATTTGAAAGTTTGCTGCATCATATTACTTCCGTTACTTACACCTCTCAAGGGCCTCTCCTACTATCTCCCGAGCTAACAGTAAACGTTCTCAGAACATTGGCTCCCAAAGTTATCAAAAATGTTCTTTTTTTTATGCTAGTTATTAAATAGTTGAAGTCAAATTTTTTTTATTTTGAATTCATTACAGAATTCCAAATAAAAAAATGACGCCCTTATTACCAAGCAATAACATTCATGCATTCTTTAAAAAACAATGTCTAAAATTACTTAAGAATGTTTCCATAACATTTTCGTTACAACCTAAAATTTTTATCTTTCCCTCTCTCTTCCCATCAAAATCTGTGTATTTTAAAAATACAAGAGCATATCTCAAGGTGTCAGAGCAACAGTTGTGATGGCCACCCAACTTCCTCACAGTTATCATTAGCCGGTGTGTGCTAATGACTTCCTGTTACAGGCGCTGTCACTGCCTATATTTTTAATGGCCTTCAACGGTGGAAGGTTCACCTGTCTCGCAGGAGGACACAGGCTACGTGACAGTGATCTTCCTGCAGTTCCCGACAGAAACACACATCTGGCCAGCAGCACACGCGTCTCCCATCACCAAGCTCATTGACTTTCAATATAAATGCTGTCACCGTTTCAACAAACATCCGCGCATATCTGACATTCACTTCAACCGCTCAGGTTACTGCTTTAGTGTTTGCTGTCATGGAAAATGTTGCCTGCTTGTGAAACAAGATAAAAAAGGTCATCTCTCAAAGCTCGGCTTAGAGCAAAGTTACATACCTTATTGAAAAGGTATGTTTCTGCTTGAGTGACAGATTCTCCCCAGGCAGAGTTTTAGCATAAAAGCACAGCCCCAAGAAAGAGCGATACAATGATTTAGTAAAAGAACGATAAAGATTCAAGCGTTTGCTTCAGCGGATGGATTTGAATGGATCCCGGATGGAGTGGGTCGTTTTTTTTCTTGTTTTGATTTTGAAGAGGTGGTGAAGTGGTAGCTATGCCAGAAATGTGGGTGGTTTTGCTATCTGTCACATTCGCGGTCAGAAAGAAACAAAAAGCCGGTTTGTTTTGCTGCACGCACTCTGGAATCACAAAACAACACTAAACCTCAACTGTAGATATATTATTTTGCATGGGTATTACGCAAGCATTTCTTGGATAAAATAGCTTTTATTACACAGAGGAAACTGTGCTAGTTGTCACACTTCTTACTACAATGACTATTTCTCAGAATATCTGTAAGTCTCGCTACAGAAAAGTTATAACATGGCCATTTTATTGCTCTTGAAACAGATATTCAGTTCATTGAACACGTGCGAATGTTTCGTGACAACATGCCCCGCACTAACCTGCATTTAATAGGCCATTTCAATCATTTTTAGATAGTTTTTGATAGTAAAGCAACTGAAGAACAGAGATCATGAATTTCTCACAGGAAAAACAATCACTTCTAGAGAAAACAAGCATCTGTGTATTAGGATATTTTAGATAGAAACTTTTTATGAATGCTTTAAATGAATTGGGCATGAATCGATCATTTACACTTTGGTGTCATGAAACTCCAGCTTGCAGATTTATAGCAGCATGTCAAAGTCCCAAAAAAAAAATGGTTTGCAAACAATGGAGAAATATTATTGTATGTTACAAGCTACGCTGCATATGACCATGCTTTTAACTTTTGTTAACAGTAATACTGTAAGTTTAAGAAAATTATTGTAATAAACAAAGACACTTTTAATATGATATCATGTTTATAATTTCCAGTTGAAGTCTCATTATGTTCATTATGTTCTATTTGTGCATATGTGCAATAATAATTAGTTGCAATAAAAATTAAGACAAACTTTTTGATGAAACAAGATGGAGAGGGTGTTAAAACATAAGACTACAGTAATGGCTCAGAACTGGGCTGCAGATGTACGGAGGCGCAAAGATCAGATTTAGATTAGACATCTGGTCTCCAGGGCCTTTTGCCTCCCAACAAGATCTAACAGGGGGTTTCTGTTCAAGTTCTGGGTTATAATTCTCATCTTTCATGCGTATACATAATCCAGTTTGTAAGAGATAATGTACAGCTGGTAATAACACCAATTGCAAAATACAGCAAAATGTGAAGAGAGAGAGAGTGCAGACACACATTAACTTAACACCGCTATGTAGGAACTTGTTGCCTGGGACAGCAGTACAGTTTAGTGGTCATCATACAAATGTATTTAGTCACAAACTGACCAGTTACAATAAACAAATATTGTGTATAAGCATACTTAATATGTGCATAAATGTCTTTAGGTGTGAAACCATGCACTTTATACAGCTAAATCTGTGTATTTCTGATGCCATTTTATTACTTATTGAAATGGCAATAAAACTTAAAAGTATCTGCATTTGCAATTCTGTCACCTAGGATGATTTAAGGCAAATAAACCATTGCAGTTTTAAAGGAATGTAGTTTATATTACCATAAACTGTTTTTGTAATTTTCAAGTGAGTTTAAATGTTAAATTCAAGAGAAAAATCAATAAGAATCATCCATAAATGTGCTGAAATGACTTTGCAGCGCAGGACAAGATGTTGTAAAAATCAGAAACCAGTTCAGCCATTTGGAAGCAAACAAGAATGACAAGGTTCAGAGGAAGACGGATGTAAACAAATGGCAGATGTTTATTCCCATGGTTTCCCCCCAAGCTGTACACACAGTCCAGCACCATTAATGTGTCATGACGTTGACACAGAAGAACACCATCATACAATATTAACACTAACTCAGCAGCGTGACTAGATAAGACAAGACATGCAATTGTTCCCATCCTGACAAAGGCTGACAAGGGGAATATTTGCGCTTTTGGGAAGTTTGGACTCATCTGTACTGTAATGTTTATGTTTATCTTCAACTTCTTATCTTTATGGGTGTTTAGATTTGAATAGACAGTGTTGGTTGCTGAATAATGGTGAATTTGGCACTAGTTACATCTCACTGGAAGTAAATAAAGCATTAAAGGAATACTCCACTCAAAAATGAAAATTAGTCCAGGTTTATAATGGCATTGAATAGTGCCCGAGTTTTTAAAACTCCAAAAAGCACATCATTCCATCATTACAATATTCCATACAACTCCAGTGAGTTATTTCAAGTCTTCTGAAGCAAAACAATGTTTGTGAATGAAAACGATCAATATTTTGAGCTATTTAGCAATCGATATGGTGCATTTCAAACATATCTGAATGAACAGGTACAGCCAATGTCAAGACTGCGGGACCTGCAATGAGATTCAAAGTTATTGACGTGAAGCTGGCGTGCTCCATGCCTTTAAGTGAACAGGTTAGGAAAGAAACTGCCATTATTTAATCACCCTCATTTTCCAAACCTGTGGTGTTGTTTTTTTTGCCAAGACTGATGCAATTTATATATATTTTTTAGATATTTTTTATTTGAAACAGGATACAGTATGGGATTGAAAATCTTGATAAATATTCATAAATATTGCCTTTTCATTGTCAGGTAAATGATTCCTTTCATCCAACTAATTTAAAATGGCCTTGACTGTATGAGCCGAGGACATATGAAAATTATATTCCGCATAAAAGACTTCTCCTGCCCCCGCAGCGCTACTCTTTTATCCATAAGCACAACACTATAGTGCTCCTGTGGTTATTTTAAGGCTTCATAACTCTCAAATCACATTCGATCCATAAACAGTGTGATGGGTGCGCCATTAAGCCTAAAGAAACAATTACATTTAATTATGTAAATAGCTGAATCACCCAATAAAATCCTGAGAGAAATAGGACAAGGCAGCCAGGTCAGCAGATATTTTTCGAGACATTGAAAACGACCGCTCCTCCAGCTCGCCGTATCACAGCTTGATTCTTACCGTCACAATCTCATGAGTTAATTGAAGTCAATAACATTCAACCCCCGGGGTGAATCTGAAATGATTTGTTGCAGGTGAGTTCTTTACACCCAACGGTACTTTGATTTATTCTCTCACGGAGAAGGAAAATTCCATAGAACAAAGCAAACCTTACAAAGGACGAAGGTAATTGCGTTCATAGCTTTCTTGTACGACACTTCTATACAGAGAAAAATCGATATCAATTTGACAAAGACGTCAAGGAAAGAAAAGCAGCTTTTCACAATTCACACAATTGAACCGAAATACCTAAAGTGACTTCTATATGATTCATTTGTTTCAGAAAATGTACTGCACAAGCTGCTACACTATCATTCTGTAGCTGATATGAACAGCAGGCTAATCATGTAAAGAGAAAGGAGAAACGAAAGCTTTAGGAGTCAGAAATATGTGCGCAACTAAAAATAAAAGATTCCCTCAGAGGAGCTCTGCTCTGGGCTGTGCTTTAAAAAGAGAATAAATAACTTTACTGTTGCAGAAGGTAACACAGGTTGGTCAGAAACACAGCTTGGAAATGTACTGCAAACTTTACAACATAGGTTTGGACCACAGAAGCAGCTATCTCTGCAAATAAAATACGTTTTTGTATCATTTTCCATGTTAAGTCTGTTATTTGTGGGTTAATTTCTTGGAAACATTTTGACTCTCTGATACTATGAAAACATTTGAGTATGTCTGAGTATCCCAACCAGGCCAACATACTGTTAACGGGTTGTTTGTTATTTTACCATATACATTTTCTTTAGGATCATTTGTAACAACATGTCCTCTTTTGGTGATGGATCTAATGATTTTTTTTTAAACAGTTAAGGCCAATTGACACAAATAATATTTAATTCTTTAAAACTGCATTTCCCAGGTAAGGCGTGTTTAATATTATTATTATTTTTAATAAATATCACTTTTCAATACATGTGCATATTGAACATAACTGTCTCCTTCAGTATATTGACTGGCTCCTTTTCCGCTTTCTTTTTAGTCCTTGGGCGACACAAATTTCTCAGTCTGTCGCCGAGCAGATAGTTTTTGAGCATGGAGGACACATTCCTTTCAAAACACTGCTTCCCTTCTGAACGGATAAACACAAGTCAAAACACTTTTGCTGTGAGTGAGTCCTGCACTTATAAATGAGCGAGCTCAGTCCCCGTGGACGAGACAGCTATAAACGCACCACTGACACCAGCCCACTTATTCCATACGCTTCCATAGATATGGGACAAGGTCCTGTGTTATTCTTAGACTTACAAGATCCATATAAACCTGAAACTAGCTGTCACAGATCGGGATCCCCAGTTGAGTGAACGCATGGATGTTTTTAAACCGTAGCGTACACAGATGAATGAGTTGATGGTTTGAAAATAACCCACTTTCATACTCGCCTTATTGCGTCACAAACTCAAAAATGACTGACTACAAAGGCAATCCCAACAATTTTAGTTTAGTTTCCCTAACATTCACATTAAATAAAAACGTTAAAAATATTATTTGAAAGTTTTGGGAACGTTCAAAACATTCAGTTTTTATACGCCGTATTAACATTTTTGCTTGGTTTTAAGAATGTTATATAAACATTTTTTATTCTGAAACATTTTTTAAAACTTTCCACTAACAACTTAACGTTTTTTAAAATGTATAATATATAACATTAACAAAATGTTAATAATGTAACTGCAAGAACATTTTTAATAACTTTGAGGGAACTTCTAAGAAACGTTAGTCACCATTCTGAGAACGTACCATGTTAGCTGGGATAGGGAATCAATAGAGAGATTTGTTTGTGTTGGATTTTGTGTGATTTGTTCAGCTGCTGTAAATCACACAAATGTTAGTACTTCCATTGGATATAAATAACCAGTATTTGCCAGAAGAACAGAATAGCTGGATGATTTATAGCAGATTTCATACCCAGAGCACCGGGGTCTGTAGAATATTAACTGCAGCATTTTCAGACAGAAACGTCTGGTCTTGAACAAAACTGTACCACCAATAATTATGTGTTGCAAAGCAGTTATTATATGCAGTATAACCGGATCCATATTGCCAATAGGTGCAAGAATAAATTACAGGGACAAGCACAGAGGGTTTATGATTGTACATTGTTAAATATGGAGGGTTCACATGATCTGCAATAAGTTTAAAAAAGACTGGCTTCACACCTTCAGTGCTTGCCCCCAAATACGTCCAGTGTTACTGTCTATTAGAACTGCAAATTAGCTGACTTCAAACACTATAAGCCCACCAGCTCAGCATATTATTCAATTTAATGAGTCTTTATGTCAACCAGAACTGGCGATCTTTGGAATAATGTATACCTTTGTGTTTATCAAATCTAGCGAATGTTTTCCAAGTTCCAAACTCGTGCACCACTGTAAACACTCTGAAATTAGTATCAGATGCTCAGACCCAGCTAACAATTCTAGGTTGTAAGAATGTTCCCCAACATTTCCATTAAGTTACAAAAACGTTAAAATCTTAAATTTTGAAATCTTGAATCTTGAACATTCAAAGCATCCAGTTTTTTAGATGTTGTATTATTGCTTGGTTATTAGAACATTATTCTAACATTTTTAAAACGTTCCACTAACAAGAATACTGTTTTTGATATTTATGATATATAATGTTAAAAAAGGTTTTTGCTAATGTTACTGGAAGAACGTTTTCGATAATGTTGATAGAACTTTCACAGAACGTTAGCCAACATTCTGAGAACATTGTTAGCTGGCAGTCGGCCAATAAGCTTGTGTTTTGATGCTTTCCAGATCCCTTCTGGTTTGCGGTGCTCACCGAGGGTGAATACACTCCAAGCAAGTGCGAAGTGTAACTCAGGTCTGAGGTTTAAAACGAAAAACTTGTTGATGGTCTGCAGAGCCCTGCTAAAGCTTAAACAAGACAGAGTCTGGAAAGTGTTGCATACATGGCATACCGTTGCTCTTGCTTCCTTTGTTGGCTTCTCTTTATGCTGTTCTGAAATCAGTTTGTTTAATGATGTTATTGTTTAGGTCTCGGGCAAGACGTTTTGATTTTAAAGCAGTTATAAAGTATTAGCTTCCAACCGAAGCGTTCGAGTGTTATTTAAACAACTTTTCATAATTGGTTTCATAATCATACTGTAATGCAGTATGATAATTTGAGCTAATGGATAGATGCAGATTAGGATATATTTAATTAGTGGCTCTTGCTCAGGCAAGCAGCATTATAACTGTTTGCACTTAGGGTTATGGGGTTTGTTCAGATCCCTAATTCAACGTATTCAAATACAATGTGTAATTTGTCCTGCGCCATTTATGCTGTGGACACAAGACAATACTTCAAATCCTGTGGCTCATTGAAGACAGCTGTGCCATTTCTTTTCTCCTGTTTTCAGCAGGTTTCTATAACATTTCTATTAGGTAAAAAATGTTTTTTTTTTTTATGTTCTAGGAATATTTAAAATGCCAAGTCATTTAGACACTGCATTAACATGCTTGGTTATAAGAATGTTATTAATTTTTTATTCCGCAATGTTTTTTAAATGGTCTACTAACAACTTGAGAATAACGTTTTGATATATTTTCATATATAACGTTCCTGCTGTGTTCTAATGTTAGTGCAAGAATGTTTTTGATAACTTTAAGATGAGGTTGGACTCGCTTAACCTACACCTGTGAGCATCTCACAACATGTGGCCACAGAAGGCCACATCTGCAAGTTCAAGACCACTCACATTTTCTTTAGTACATGCAAAAATAAAAATAATAATTATCGTCATTAAATTTCACTGTTATTATCCGGAAGCATTTAATTTTTGTTTCACCCATGAACAGTAAATAGCAAAATAATGTGGAAATCTCACATGCTTTGCTCTGTAATCATAATGTTTTCTCCACAGATGATTTGAGCAGATCAAAGTAGGTTTGGCTTCATTTGTAAAGAAAAGTACCTAAAGTAACCTGCAATTTTATGCTTCAAACAGAGATGGCGATAGAGAGGCAAAGTTACAGATTGTGGTTTTAAAGTGCTTAAAAAAAGAAGACAAAACTGTTTTTCATACCCAAGCACATTTTTATCCTATTACTTGTGTCCCACTTTCTCCCTTCGATTGATGTGGTGAACAATCCTATTGGACTGTAATATAATTACTGTAAACAATGACAGCATCGTGCCACTTTTTTGGTAACCGTTTCTAATTCCTTCTGGATGCCACACTGGAATTTCCTGTGAACAGAGCTTCCCATTCATCAGATATTCACTTTGAAATATTCAAAAGGCCCGTCTCTATGTCAGCTGGGTGATGTAAGTAGATCAGTCTTATCAGATCACTGCTTCCCCCTCTAGACAATGAACATGCCCTCTAATTCAAAATCAGTGTGTCATTGATGCTTGAAAATCTGATGCTGGGGTAAAACAGCCGTGGATGAGCAGCCTAATAGACTGCCCAGCTAACAGGGAACGTTCTCAGAATGTTCTCTCCATGTCATCAAAAAGCATTCTTGCAGTAACGACAGTAGAACATCTTTAACGTTATATAACATTCTATAACATCCAAGAACATTCAAAACAGCATGTTTAATGTTTTTGTTACTTATTGGAAACGTTAGGGAAACATTCTTACAGCCTAAAACAGTGATGCTGGCTGCTAGGGGCATGCTTGCAAAAAAAACTTGCTGTGAAGAGCTGAACTGTCTGACAAGTTCACAACAGAGGTCGGTTCTGAAGGCCCGGGTGGTTTCACATGGGGGATAACAGCGTAAAAGACAACACAATGGTAGCCTACATCTGTGTCCGTGTGTGTTAGTGCGGCTATCTATGTTCAGAGCTCTTTTGACCCTGTTGACAGGCAGATCGTCGTGTGATGTAGCACTTCAAGGGCACTTTTGTTGCCAAAGTTTGACACATTTCTACAACTTTTTGCATTAATTCCCCAGCCAGGAACCGAGTGACCAGGTCTTGTTGTGAATTTCAATGTCAGGTCTGTCAGACAGAGCAAAGCTGAGCCCATGGGATGATGGCTGATGCAACCTGGTGCCAATATAATTCACTGTTTAATTGATACTGTAAGTTCTGCTCTAATCGAAGACAACCTGGGGGGTATATATGTATATACATTTATTTACGTTTGACATGGGGATACATTAAAGCAATAAATCATGAAAGGTTACAGCAACTTTAGTTACATTGTATGATGCAAAGCAGTAAATTCCCTGTAAATTACAGCCTCCAGTGGATTGTTTCCTAAAAACAGCATTATGATGTAATGCATGAAATAATTTTATTATTGGTAGATCAATCAAAATAAACAATTATTCAGCCAAGTAAATTATTCATTAGCCTACAACCCAACATATCTATGCAAGACCCAAAATAACCCAAAATATACTAATATACAAATACAGTTCTTTTACATATGCAAATGTAAAGTTATGAAATAAATTGAATCTCGTCAAGCATTTTAGATATTTGAAGTGAATTTGAGATTTGTTACCATCAGTAAAGTATGCAAGTACTACAAAAAACATGCTGTTTTGCTTTCAACCGAAGTTAGCAAACAAATATAAAAGATCATTTTATGAATCCAAGATTAATATGTTAAAATACAATTCAACTGACTTCAAATCATCAAATAGATTTCTGAAGAAACTATCTCTGTCTTGTGTGTTGACAACATGCGTGTCAATGCATTTCATGCAACTTGTGACATGCAGCATTTAAGACACAAGATGCAAACTTCCATGTGTCATTTATCTGTTTTTCTTCACAATGCATAATTCTGCTGAATATATTCTACATTTGCAACATCTGCTTGGGCAGCCTACTATTATGGCCCCATTACATTAAAACCATAACAGTGGCAAAGCAATTAGTTTAAGTGAAAACTACTCAGCAGGCCCAATTATTTCACATCATCAGGAAAACGTAAAAGGGAGCATCTATCGCCTTTCCATTCCAATGGGAAGGTTTCTACATCAGTGTCTTGAGGCTACACGTGGCCATAATGGATTTGTAGCACCTGACAGCTTTGGTGGTTCTGCTGTAAATGTTTTCCTCAGGGAACGCGCATTAGCTCTAAGTGTGACGTTTTAATTGATGCTCTTCTTTAATGTTCTGACGTGTTTGTTTCTGTCTGCCTTTCTTAATATCACTCACATTCGTTTTGGTTTGTGCTATACGTTCAATAAATTATATTCGGATCAGTTACTGTAGTATCTTGCACTTGATCTCTGTGCTAATTAGCACTGTGTATTTGCAGCAAACTGTGACAGATATTATTAATGTAGGAAATGTTAAATCGGAGCTAATTACCAACAGAATGAGGGCAGAATTATTAAAGCATAAGTTCATCTCACGCATATGACAAAGAAATTTGAGAATTATGCGGCAGTCGTGCAGGTAAAATGAGGCTGCGTCACCTTTTCGAAATGATCAGCGCTGGAGACTGCATTATTAATTGTTGGTTCAGGACAACATCTTGAAGCAGGAGGGAAAATAAATTGTGCTGTCAGGTGGATACATCAGAGCTTGCTGACTAAAATGTAAAGTTTAGGTTTTTCTTTAGCTTTAAAAGTGAAGTCTACACTGAAATGTTCCCAGTTAACAGGGAACGTTCTTGGAGTGTTGGCTATAAGTTCTCACAAAGCTCACAAAAGTAATTTATGCTAAAATGTTATATACATAATCAATATTGTGTGTGTATGTGTGTATATATATGTATATCAGTTATTAGTGTGCATCACACACAATAAATGTATTTAAAAGTTGTTAGCAGAGCATTTTAAAAATTGTACATAGTTTGAATGTCATTTAAGTAAAAACGATAATACAACATTTAAAAAACAGGATGTATTTTAAGTTCCTAGAACTTTTTGTTTCACAATGTAGACATTAAGGAAACGTTCTTACAGCCTAAAATTGTAAGCTGGCATATCCCTGATAATAAAGGTGTAGTTTGCCTGAATAACAATTCTGTCGATATTTACTCTCATTTATGTCGTTTCAAACCTGTGTGCTGTTGCACACACACACACACACATACACACACACACACATTTTTGGGTTCGGAACATGAGGGAAGGTGGAAGAATCTTACTTTTGGGAGAAGTCGGCAAGCAATGTTTAATTTTCTCTGTAAGACAGGTTTGGTTCAGAGATGGAGGGAACTGACGTAGTCACAAATCTGCTGGATTTATCATCACGCTCGCTCGACACAAACAGTGATACCGTTTTCATTCCACACCGTTGTGTATCGCATGCTAAACTACAAATTCAGTTTGCCAAGACAAAGCAGCTGGTGCAAAAGTTAGGTGTAATGTGAGATTTTAGGGGCTGTTTTGTTGAAGGCTATAGAGGTTGTGACTCATTTTCCTGTGATGGATCCCACAGTCTCACAGTCAGCAGAAGAGCTTGGCTTGCAAAATAAAGCAGAGATGTGCTGAGTAAAAGAGACATGTTTATTAATGTCAAGCTTTCCTGAGAGGGTGAGTGACAAAAAAGATCTCAGGGGAGTGTGTGTGTTTGTGTGTGTGTAGGTTTGCCACGGTTTCCCTTAATAGTCAGGATTTAAAGGAAGGCAGACAGCCACCTTCACTGTTTGTTTCACTGAGACTAAAACACTAATCCCAAACAATAAAGAAAGCATCTTTTCTCTAAAGGTGATGGTAACGCAGCCATAAAAATATTACAGGTCTTACTTTGTTTAGGACCCAAACTGTGCACTTTTACCCACAGATTCTGAAACATTTGATCCATAAAACCAGACCTGATCGATACTTATAGCATCAAAGCTTTTTAGTTTGACCATGAGAACCTGTGATCTCCACTCGGCCCTGTATCCATTATCTGTTCAGGTACAGCTTTACAAGAGTAAATTGTAATTTATAATGTATTATACATCAAAAGAAGCTCCCATGTGTTACACTGAGAATTTATGTTCTTTAAACAAATACTTCAATAAATCTCTCTCTTCATAAAGCTTTCACATCATAGGATTACTAAGTTATGTATTCAAATTTGTATTATTTATTACAACCTGTTTGAAATAAGGGTGTTATTTTGTACAACATAAACTGTGTTGTATTATTTTAATATTAATATACTATATGCAATATTGCTCAATATATGCTGTATTATTGTAATACAGTTTGTGCGACTGTAGTCTGTGTGTCTGAGTCCGGAAAGACAGGAACACAGAAGTATGTTTATTCTGTGGAGTGGTACATTATTGTTTGGGAAACACTAGTGTACAGTATAATAAATACATTATTAGTATTTAGTAAAACATATATTCATTAACTGCATTAAACAATGGCCAATCATGATGTACCAATCATGGTACAGTGACTTATGAATATTCTTACAAGATGCTGGATCATCCTGTATTATTTCTGATGTAACTGTAGGTATAGTGATCTTCAGAAAAGCTGTTTAATTGGTTATGCAGAGGGAATGGAAATCTGCTCTGGGCATTTCCTCTGCAATTCTGTTTCACCCCAAAGCAGGACATTAAATGTGTGTGTGCAGGAGTCCTCACGGCCCCTGTGCACTGAAGTCTCTCCTTCTGCTCTAAAACAAAGAAGCAGGAGACTCCCTAGCTAAGAATTTCCTTAACCTTTCATTTCCTTTCCATTAGTTACAAAAACATTACAATCAAAATGTTGTTTTGAATGTTTTAAGAATGTTCAAAACATTGTATTACTACAATGTTATATGCCATATAATGTTAACATGATTCCGTTTTAAATTCTATAACATTTTATAACGTTCCAACTTAAAGATAAAATTTTTATTCATGAAAATGTAAGAACATTTTCTGATAACCTTGAGACTTTTACAGAACATTAGCCTACGTTCTGAGAACGATCCCTTGTTAGCTGGGTCTGTTTGCCCAATCCGGAACTAATTTTGACATCCTCTAAACCTGGAATATATGAAAACTTGGAATGCTTTTTCTGTAACTGCTGAATTCTTCTGTATTATTATCATCAGCCAATTCATTTAAAGTTTGGCTCATACGGCTCACGGCTGCCGGGTAAACGCAGGTTCTGTTATCAAAAACTCATAAAATGCAAATGAATTCGCTGACTATCAGTGTCATTCTGTTCCTTCCCTTCTGTGAAGTCGCTCCAATCACACTGACAGTCGAACGGTGGAGAAACTCGCATTGTACTCATTTAATGCGGGAATAAAATCCCTTAAGGCGTGTTCTTTAACTGACTCCATAAAAAGCATGCATGCATGCATCAGTGGCTGTACAGCTGCTATTGCCATGCAGCATGCAGTGACACGTTAGACGAATGCAAAGAAAACTTGAATGCAATGATGGGAAAATTTCCTGCATTCCAATGCTGTTACGTTAAGATCATATATGCCAACAGATTTGCCTCACTAGCGCCATCTCTGTTTGAAACATAGAATTGTAAGTTGCTTGCCAAGTTATTTTCATTTGTGTTATTCTTGAGTTATTTGTGGATGACAACAAGTTTAAAGTCTAAACAACTGCTGTAAACGAGCTACTAACGCTGCACCATTCCAGCACCCACACACGCGATGTAGCCGGATCTTCTTCTTTCTGTTTACAGACGTGATGTAACCACAAGTCAAACTGGCATTTCCTGGGGAATTGGACCTGACAGCTCAGATTATAAATCATTATAAACTTACCGTTGTGAATCAGGGTAATGTAAGGAGACTGTTTGGAATGCTGATCTGTTATGTACTCGCTCAATAACTGATTGCTGTTCATTGTTAACTGAGAAAAAGCTATGGATTGCAACTTCAAATGAAATGCATATTAAGTATGTTTCAACCTTTTCTAATCAAATTGTGGGAGGGGTCATGAACATATTAATGGATGCTAATGTACGTAAACTGTAACTTTACATAATAAAGCTCTTATATACAGTAGGATGTTGTTTGAAGTTTGTTCTGGGGGTGTTATGGACTCTAAGTCTCCGGTGCATTTAGTGGTGTGTTAAAACCTTCTTCTGATTCATCCTCTCTTCTCTGTTGGGTATTTGATTTTTCTAGTAGCTTCTGCGGCCAAAACAGATGGCAAACTCTCCCTTTATGGACTTAATCTGAGTTTAGAACCCAGTATCTCCAGGATATGTTTCTTTGTCTTTGTTAAGAGGACCATCTGAAGCTCTGAAAAGATGCATATTTTTCTACCATCTTTGTCATTTATGATAACGTCACACTCTGCTGGAATCTCAGAACACCAAACAGTTGAAATCACTTCATCTCTGTTGATGCCCACAGGGTTGTTCTGTCATTGCTCAGGATATTTTTTGGGATTCTCAGTTGTGTATCAACTTTTTCTTAGCTGTTTCTCAATGCAGCTCAAACTAAACAGAGAAAACAAGATTTTTCATATAATAATAATAATAATAATGATAATAATGATAATAATAATATAAATTTACATATGATTACCAAGTTCAAATCAGCTGTGCAAACCTCAGCACAGCTTGTTAAGATCTCTTGTGAAACTCAAAAGGAGAAACGCTAAAAATATCTAAATTTTATGAAGTGGTCGCGTTATTTATTTCTTCTGTTCTTTCTTATTCAATAACTTGTTTGTATTCATTATTTGCTGAATACTTCACGGAGTGGAAGGAATAACAATTTTCACATCTAATAATTATTTATTATATATTTATTATATTATACAACAGCTTTCTTATACAATCATCTCTACTGTCAATCTGAGATGCACATTTACAGAATTTGTAGGTTTTTTGGCCACACGTCCCTTCTAGCTGACACATATTAGTGAAACAGGCGCCTCGTGCCACATTAAAAACGTTCCCTTGGTGTGATGGCTACCCAGCTAACAGGGAACATTCTTAAAACATTGGCTAACATTCTCTAAAAAGTTTTATGAAAGTTACCAAAACACATTCTTGCAATAATGTTGGTAAACAAATTTTTAACATTTAGAGAACTTAACTTCTCTCAGAGAACTTCAGCCAACATTCTGAGAACATTCCCTGTTAACAGTGATAGTATGTGACAGGGTTATGACAATCAGCTAAAACTCTTTCTTTAGGCATCATGACTATTACAGTCCACTTGAGCTTAAACATTGTGCTTCTTTGTGCATGTCATTTATCAGATAGTTTTCATCAAAAACACAACACACTAAAGGAAGATTCATTTAGATTTAAGAGCCTTGTTTAAAGCTGCAGTGGTAATCGGCCAGGACTGCTGTATCAGTGTTTTCAGTGTCCGGACAATTACATTTAACATTAATTCATTTAGCAGTAAATCCACATTTCCTATACTACTTTTGTTTTTAATGCGCTGAAATATGTTTAGCTGAGTAGTTTTTACACCATTATTTTTTAAATACAAGATTTAATATAATTTTATATAATTAATTAACAGGATACGCTTCTTAAAGTCCATTTGTATCATTTGTGCACTTGGCAGCTAATGCACTATTGTACATGAGTAACTGAAACTGTTGTAGATACAGAGTTCCCAGCCAACAGGGAACTTTCTCACAACGTTAGCTAATGTTCTCTAAAAGTTTTCAAAAGTGTTCCTGCAGTAATATTAGTGAAACTATATTTAACATTATATGTCATATTTAAAACGTTATAAGTTGTTAGTGGATGCTTTATGAACAGTCTAAAACATTTGCATAACGTTCTTGTCTAAAAACTGGACGTTTTTTATTCCTTAATGGAAATGTTAAGAAAACGTTCTTACAACCTTAAATTGTTAGTTGGGTTTGTCTTTCCAGATAGCACCCTATACCTTAAAAAACAAGACAGCAAACATAAATAGCATACAGAACCCTCCCTTATACTAAACTTGCCAAAAACTGCGTGCTTGTTTAATGAATTTTGGCTCTGTTTAGGATTCATCTGTTTGCGTGCTACTTGGCAAACTGGTTTGGCAAAGTGGCAATATCGTCTTAAATGTGTAAAATAACAATAGTAGTACAAAACAGACCCTGACGTCTGTGATTCTGTGAGCTTCACAGGAAACAGTTTGATGTGCTCCCGCATACCCAGTCTTCCGATCAGGCCAAGAACCGCACGCTTAGATAAGAAGAAACCAAATGAGTGCTCAGCCAGAATTTGGACCCGAGCCTAATGCTGTGTTCTGTTTGAAGTCTGCGCTTGATATCACTGGCTTCCCATCATAAAAAAACCTTCCATGACAGATGACATACAAAGAAACAAAACTGCAGCACTAGCATTTGCGTTGTGTTCGACCGTCAACAAGCGATTTTGCTGGCATACTTGAACCCTGATTGGCAAAGATAAGCAATGATATGCAATTTACGTTTTGCATTGCAGGTGAACGTTATCAACACAGAGAATCATTTACTTTGTTTTAAACACCTGTGTCGTGAAATGTTTGCTAACAGTCATGTAATGTCAAAACTCTGATTTACTGATGCATTTTATTTGCATAAAACATTTGCTATTAAAGCTGCAATCTGTAGCTTTATTTGTATAAAAAGTCATAAAAATTGAGCAAGCACATCACAGATTAGTATTCAAAACTTTCTCCTTACATTACCTTCAGTTTAGAATAATGATTTATAATCTGAGCTGATTTCCCAGGAAATGTCAGTTTGACTTGTAGTAACCACACATAAACAGAAAGACCATCCAGCTACTAAACCGTGTTTGAGGTCTGAAATCATGGAGTGTTTGTATCTTGTTTTTCTGGCAGTTTCTTTAGAAAATAACTCCACAAGTACTCTGCAATTGAATGTTTCAAACAGAGATGGCGATAGAGAGGCAAAAGTTACAGATTGCAGCTTTGTGTTTTCATGACTTCATACACCTGCATTTTGCCCCCAGATTTTGCAGACAGTCTGTGGGTGTGAAATTCGATATTCAATAGGGAAACTGGATAACATGACTTGTAATGCAGTTGTACAAACATACAGCAGTAGAATCTATATTGCAATTAAAGCATTAAGCACTAACAGTAGTTTTTGTTTACTTGCTAGAAACTCTCAGTCACTTGGCTAGTTTGTCTTTGAAAAAGATTATTTATATAACTTAGAAATGTGACTTTTCTGAGAAGTTTGTGTGCTGTCTGATGTTCAACACGACAGCTTGAGATGCTCCACAATCTACTTTTTTATACGTGCAATTGTTAAATTTAGTTCTAGGATACATCAGATTTGCATTTGAAGAGAAGTACGGTATAGACGTTTTCTTTACTGTACATTAGTTCCTCACCGCTTGCATGAAGCACAACTTCCATTTATAACCTTCAAGGTTATTTAAAGTCAACCATACATGACAAGGTGTGAGAAGACATCAAACGCTCTTCAACATAAATCAGACAGGCTGGTCCGTTCTTCCCACAAACATACAGATCTCAGACGAGGACAGGTGACTTCAGAAGACAAAAGGCTGGAAGATCAAGAGGATCTTTGACAGACAAAAATGCTCTCAGACTTTGACTTATTTGAAATTCAAACCACTGACATCACGTAATTCTGGAAATATCTCTTAATCTTATGACCTCGCACACAAGCATATCCACAATTAAAGAATAATAAACCTCATCCAGGGGCCCGGCGTGACACTCAAAATTCTAATCTTGGGTATGATGATGTGACTTCCCGCTGACCTTCAGAAATTCATCAGCTGTTCACGATAATGCCAAAATAATAAAAGAACTAGACATTCATGGAATATTTATAGCACCTGCTGTTCAATACAAAAGTTCACGACCTTTCTCGGGATGCTGTTAATATTTAAAAGCATTGAATTATCCATCATTTACATTTGTGCTCCAGTATCTGTGTGCAAGTGGCTGTCAATAAAAAATCATTTCATATGAGATAAGATCCAACAGCGTCGTCACTTGTCCTTGACAGCGATGAGAATAAACCAAGACTTTTGTTGAAAGCTTTTCTGATTTTTCTTGAGATAAAAAATAACAGTAACTGCACGTGCCTTCTCTAATGTAGAAAAGGCCTCAATAATGATTCAGACTGCTAAAATGTGTCAAATTAATAAAACCTGCAATCTCAAACATTTCCTATCAAATTATTAAAAGCGGCAAACAGGGGCATCACTAAGCTGTTTTTAGGGGGGCTTTAGTTTCTGCTCAGCCTCCCCAAAAATGTTGCGAAATGTTGCTCCATAAACCGTGCATGATTTGTGATCGTCTCGGTCCCCTTTCAATTTAATATAAAACAGCGGGCACTATCAGCTCCTCCCTGCCTTTAGTCTGATTCAGAGCTGCTGGTCTGATTCATTTCAGCGTGTTCTTCAATCCGCAGAGCGCAGCATGCAGAGCGAGCAGACTCAGAACAGAAGCAGGTGATAAAGGTGTGTGTTCATAGATGGATTGTTATAATATTTGCATCTTTCTCTAGTTCTTTACTGATCTTTTAGTTTTCCATCTCTACTATTCCCACTGTAAAATGTTTGCTGTTCACCGCTCATCACATCACAGCTGTTACGTCCAGTGAAAATGTTGCCCATAACACATGTGAACGCAAACTTTAGAAAACTTAGAAAATTAGAAAATTAAATTCTTGAATTTAATTTGAAATGTCAATATAAAACATATTACATTACATGTGGTATAAAATGCCATGCAGTCATGGTGCTTTAACAGTAAACAGGTGTGTGTGTGTGTAATTAGGAAGACATTTATTTGGCTTATTCCGAATTAAAATGTAATACCCATCTATGTAGTACAGTGGAATACTGCAATAAGGTTAGTATACAACCCTACCATAGCAGTCATTTTTTTATTTACTTTATTATTAATTTATTATTATTATTATTATTATACCCTCATTGGGGGCATAATAGTAATCCTAGAATGAAAATCCTAGAATCACCCCTGGTGGCAAATTAGTACAAAAAGCTTATATGTATGTAAGTATGTATGTATAATAGCTCTTATACCTCTATGTATTTTTTTGGTGGGAAGTATGTCTAATTGTCATGAATCTTAATGATCCTAAACGAGGTTTAACTTATTTATCTATAATTTTAATATAACTTTAATGTATTTAAAGGTGAAATATGACCTAGAATTACCTGAATCTTTTCTTGACAAGTTTAGTGATTTTGATCACATTTTAGGAGAAAGTTAATACTTAATTAAACACGAATGTGATCTGTGTCCTAAATGAAAAGTAATAAAGAGCAAAAATGTTTTTTCCTCTGGGTCTTCATCTTCAGTTGTATCATACTGGTTTTACCCTCACCTAAAATTTCATTGTACTACCAGTCCAGTGCTACACTTGGACAGAACAATAAATTAAACTTGTACAAGCAGCTTCTGCATGTTGATGTTTTGTGTATTAAATTCTGGGTTAAAGTAAATACTGTCCATGACACTTCAGACCTGGCTGCACATGATAAATGTTCGGCTGGTGATTATATTTAGCTGACAGTGCAATAGTTTTAGCCGGGGTTTGTTTTGATAAAGTCTGTCTTTGGCCCTGAATTATAGAGCTACAATTGCACTACAACACCTTTGGCCTTTCTTCAGAAACAATAGCAAATACTGTGTGGAGGACAGATTCATCTAATGCATGAACAATCGCACTTTTAATTTCCATTTCATTCTGGAGATATAACCGTTCAGTTATGGTGACAATGTCACATTATGAGTGTTGAAAATGGGAAATGAAAACTGGGTCAAACAGGCAGTCTGACTCACTGTTAGGAACAAACAATGTGGCAAATCGAAAAATTACTACAATTACTCTCTAATGGGACTAGAAAAACAATTTGTGGAAATTACATGTCATGATGATTTTGTAGCCCCCTAAATAACAGGGCCTCTTCCTCAGCACTGAATATTTGTGATAATAACATTAGCAACTGTTTTCTTTATTAAAATTTAAACCGCTGATTCACAAAGCTGCCTGACTTTTCTGTGGAACATGAAAATACAAGAAAAATACAAAACAATAAAACTTGACACGTAATCAAAAGCTAAGCAAAAGCTATATACAGTGTTAGATATAGTGGACAAGTTGTATACTGCTTCACTAATACTTACACTGTGTATGTATCTGGTTTTTGTCCTTCTTGGCGCTTGACAACCCTTACCCAGCTAACCATTTTTAGCCTGTAAGAGCTAAAGAGTCTCCCTAATGTTTCCATTAAGTAACAAAAACGTTAAAAATGTTTTTTTGAAGTTCTAGGAATGTTGAAAATGTCCAGGTTTTTTTAGCTGTATTACCATAATTACTTGGTTATAAGACTTTATTTTGTAACCCCTTTATTTTGGAACACTAAATTGTTCCACTAACAACTTTAGAATATTAACGTTTAAAAAATAGACTATACTATCTATACTATAGAACGTTTTTTTACACCTTTGACATAACTTTTAAAGAATGTTAGCCAGTGTTCTGAGAGCATTCCTGGTCAGCGTTTGTTTTCATTGTGTATGTTAGCTCTGATTTTTATTCAAGCAAAGTCATACGGGTTTGGTATGACATGATGAGTTACGATTAAAGAGTGAGTAATGACTGAGTTGCAATTTTTCGGAAGATTGCTTTTTAACAGGTGATAAAGCTTTGAGCTGTTTGCCAGAGAAAGCGTTCTGACTTTTTTTGCACTAAGGACAATAAGTTGGTCAGAGGGATTTTTTTGCAAGCCATGCACAAAAGTCCTCAGGTTTTAATGTTTTTTTTCTTTTCCCAACAGAGTGTGACATTACCCAAGGCTTCAGCTCATATTCCCAACATAAAGTGAAGCTGAAACTTCAGCTAATGACCCTCAGGGACCAGTGAATAGCCTGATCTTCTTCAGAGCAGTAATGTATCATGTCACCGCTGTTCACAGCCTCTCCAGCAGCCCTTTACCTTCTCACTAGAAACACATTTTATACGGCTTTATGTTATTTATCGTTTTGTTTCATATTCACAAGCACACACTGCACATGGGTTCAGCAGGGATGAATCTCATGAAACCAGGTCACATTTCATTATATATTATATATTTTATATATTTCATATACTTAGCTTTAAAACCAAGCTTACAGTTTTAGAATCATTGTGTTTTTCATGAATTGATTTCACCCCCAATCAATTCTCATTTCTGTAATGCAAAATATATATATATATATATATTTTTGATGCCTTCATTTTCAAGTCAATTCAACTTAGCATTTTAAATCCTGACTATTTTAGTTACAGTTACAGCAACTCAACATCAGTCAAGATTAAAAATAGTAAGTTGACTAAAGTGTGTGTGTATATATGTATACACACACACACACACATTAGTCATTTAGTCATTATTTTGTAGTGCAAAATAATACAAAAAATAAAGGCCTTTTTTATTTCTTGCTCTTTCTGTGTTGGAGGGGGAAGAAATGTTACCTTGACATGTTTACATTGAGATTCACAGATATATCTGTACCATAAATAATTTACACACTGAACAGCTCGAGTATAAAACTGTGTTTCTGTTTACCCACATGAGATCAGCTTCAGCAGTCACAGAATGTAGGAGAGCACAACGAAAATAGTCATGTGTACAGTAGTCATATGCAGTACACAGTATGTGCTCATACTGTGTTCAAGTAGACTCGATTTCATAGTCGAGTTAATCACAGTAGTCGAGGTTCACAATAAATGTAATTTTAGTTTTGTACGTAGGGGTTGCATTTCCCACATTGCACTGCTTCTCTGCTTTCTAAATGATGTTACTGCAGTCAGATATCTGTAATATTAACCAACATTTTTTTAATTATATGTGTTTTGTACTTATAAGTGTGAGCACTTTCTACGGAAACTCTCTCACTCCAAATCATAAGCCCACTACAGCTGTGATGAAGAATGTAACGAGAATCCAGTTATTTGTAAATGATACATAAAAACTAACTTAATTACATTTTATTGAATGATTTATGTACAAAGATTGTTACTAACAGTAGTGATATAAAAACTCCAACGTTTATGAAAAACATGTACACGTACCTGAAGGCCAGCTGAAAAAAACTATTGATTGTTTTAGAAAACGATGTTAATTGAGGGATCAGTGGTATAGAGAATGGTGGATAATTATGTGTTATGATCATTTGTAAAATGACCCCAGTACCCATTTTCTTTCCACGCATTGGCTCCAAGATGACATTCTACAGCTAGCTTAAAGAGCAATATTTTATTGGGTGCTGGTTTTAATGTGTTACAGTATAAACCACTGTATGGAAATGAGGCTGTTAATTTTAACATGCTTTATTTTTCCAAACACACCATTGAACACAAGCAGCATAAATGCAGCAGTTCAGGCTGTAGAGGAGCTGATGCAATTCACAGCTGAAATAGAAACTCAGACAGTCTGTGCTGGTGGAAGCCTTCAGGCCTGTCTGATACCATAATACAACTACATTCCATAATCCTAAATCAAGATAATACTGCTGTAAAAATGCTCTTTAATACCCTCAAAGATAAACGAAAGCATTAAAAAGCCATGTATATGCAAGCGTGAATTTGTATTTTTATTTTATGGTTTATTTTAAAGATACGGTATTGTATCTAAATGGCAATCCTAAAGCTGTTTTATTCTAGCATTTATTTTTAATAGTGTAACATTAATACTTAAACTGCTGTCATAAAAAGTGTTTCGTCTTAAAAAAACAGTAGTCTGACGTTTTTTTTTCTTATTTAATAATTCAAGCAATTGATATCCCATGAGCAAAATCCCCAACAGAGCAGCTTGGACTGATAAAATTGGCAGAAAAATAAGAGCTTTTATTAAAATCTGTCAGATTGGAGAACCTCAAAGCTTGAAATCTTTCAAAAGTGATTTATTTGTTTTGATTATTTGCACCCCCTCCCCTTTTACAAACACATACTCACACGGTAAAAAAACTGAATACTGAATATAAATAATTAAGTTTTAAGTTTGTTTTTTTTGAATTTCCTTTCCTTCACAGCACTCTTAAAACGTTGAATAAAACTAACATGAGAAAACAGCTCTCAAGGCTGAAGGTATAGAAATCAAAGTGTGTTTCAGACATAAACCCCCTGACTGAACAGCTCAAATTCAGTTATTATTTTCATACTACCCAGATATGCACAGATATCATTTAACAATAATCAAAATACATTGTATAAGTCAGTCATGTTAATCCATAACTAATACATTATGTTTAATAAACCAATACTGTGGTGTTGTGGGTTTGTTTAGCACATTGCTATGGCTAAGGTGTTATGGGTGGTTGCTAGGGTGTTGCCAAGGCATTCCAAGGTGGTTTACACTGTACACTGTTTTGAGTGGCTGCTTACTGGCTCTATTCAAAAGCTCAACTTGATATTGTTCTACTCTTGTCTTGACATTATTTTTCCAAATTTTATTATCCGTCAGAAAACCCCAGACAGCTCAGAATGTAAAAGCACACAGCTCATCACAAGCAGCACAATCACAGCTGTCTCTCACATGTGTAGTGCAAATGTTTGTGGGCCGACCCAGCGAACCGGGAATGTTTTCAGAACAGTGGCTAATGTTCCCTAAAAGTTCTCTCAATGTTATCAAAAAACATTCTTGCAGTAGTGTTAGTAGAACTTTTTTAACACACATATATATATATATCATATCATAAATGTATATATGTATATAATCATAAATGTTATTCTTAAGTTGTTAGTGAAACATTTTTAAAATGTTACTGAATAAATGTTACTGTATAATGTTGTTATATCAAAGCAATAACTTTAATACAACATTTTGAAGTTTCACAATAACAATATAATTTTTTACATTTTTGTTACTTGATGGAATTGTTAGGGAAATGTTCTTACAACCTAAAATTGTTGAACGTTTTGCACCGAAGGTTAATACTCAGGGTTACTGTCTTGAATAATCTCATAACCTTCAGTGATGGTGGTATGTTTGCCTTAGCAAACACCCACAGAAGATCTCAGCCTGCAGCCCCTCCGGACAGGCAGTGGGCTCTGATACAGAGTGCTGTCAGCTTTGATTCATTCATCTAGTTTGGAGAAATTAAAGAGTTATTGCTTTATTGTGGTTTTGAACGTTTTCCAGGTACATACTTTTGGAGGTCATTTAAAAAATATGTATAATACTGAAATATATGCTCCAGCATTTTCCTCAGCATTCATAAAAAGCTTTTGGCCTCAGACCAGTGATTTGACCTCATCTTAGTAAAAAAAGATCACTGCTGGTTTCTCAATTTGTTATTTCCAGCAGTGCATCAAATGCAACAACACTGTTTAGCTGTTTTGTTTTTGTAAAGCCACTTTGCTCGTGTTTATGCTGTTACTGGGAACAGCGCTGACCGTGAGCGCCACTCGAGTGTCTGAAGAACTTGTTTTCCTCATTTTGTTTAAGCTTAAAAGTTAATCTGGGTGCAAATGCTTTGATGCCGGTCTCTTACATATGGACAAAGCCATCCCACTCACAGAAAAAAAACACGAACTCGGCAGATTCACCGGATGGCTCAAGCACAATTCAATGCAGGGAGATTAACTGAAATGCTTTCACCAAAATTCAAGCCTTTCCTCTTTGAACCTGGAAAAAAACCATCACACATTAAATTCCAGAATGTTTTTTTTAAGGTAATATGAATGCAGGAATGGATCTGGAATCTAAATACTTCAGCAGAAGCCTCAGGCTTTCAGCTGCACTAAAAGAACAAGTTTTATGGACATCTTACAGTGTAGACAACTTAGCTGATTATAATAGCGGCAGTTTTGTCACTTGCATCTTGCCGCGTGCTTGCAGGATAGACACATTAAGCCCCATGGAGTTCCTTTCCCACAACGCCCTTCAAGAGTACAAAAATAATCTCAGAGACTTAACAGACCAACAATAGCTTTCGTTAGCTTTGGTTGATGAAAACAAACAAAATAAATGGCATGTGTGTATATTGTTCCAAATAAGCAAATGGTTTTGTGTCTTGAAACATTTTTTTGAATTGTGTAATGTTTTTAAAATGTTCCAATAAAAACTTCAGAATAACGTTTTGGTATACATGATATAAAGCATAAAGAAGTTCTACTAACATTTCTGCAGTAAAGTTGTTAACCTTGAGAGCATTTATAGAGAACATTAGATAATGTTCTGAGAACGCTGCTGGTGTGTTAGAACATGACAGTGATCGGATACTTTTGAAACCGTCATTTATTATGTTACAGCTTTACAATGTTTTTTTATCTCTAGATCTGCATCAAAATATTACAGATGCGACTGTGTGTCTAGCATCTGGTTTAGCGATGACTGTAAAACCCGTGACCTATTTAAATACAGTAATGCAGAAACGCATCTCTGATCACTGATTAGCTACCATGGAAAGTTTGAGCAAACTTTAATTATTTATGGATTTCATCTACAATTTATCAGCCTGTTCCATTGCTGCAGAAATAACAGTGTTTGAAAATCGATCTTCGCTTCAAAATCGTGTTGCAGAAGTGCAAGTAAACTACTTCAACAGCACTGTGAAACACTCCACTGCTTTAAAAGGTGGTTTGTGCGTTTGCAGTAGTGAAATATTGGGTGTGATTAGCAACAGACCGCAACATGTGACTGCGTTTTACCAGGCATGTTTATATCTGCTGCACGCCATATCAAATGTGTTTAAACACACTGACAACCAAAAACCCAACAATGTTAGGCTGTAAGGATGCCACATTTTCATTAAGTATGATGTTATTCCATAAAATTGTATTTTTAATGTTCTGGGAACATTCAAAACATCCAGTTCTTTAGACGTTATATTAACATTATTGCTTGGTAATGAAAACTATTTCATTTTTTTAAAAACCTGTAATGTTTTCAAACGCTACACTAACAACTTAAGAATAACGTTTTAATATATGACTTATAAAACATTCTACTAATGTTACTGCAAGAACTTTGTAATAACTTGAGAAATTTTAGAATATTAGGCAACATTCTGAGAACATTCGCTGAAGATATATCACAGCCTACAACTGTATGTCTTGTTTTGTTATAATAACCATAAAAAAAAACATTTTTTAAATAACATTTAATACTAAAAATGTAATCTAATGTAATGTAATGTAATGTAAATGTAATCTAAAAATGTATTTAATAATGTATTTCATGAGCCTCATGTTGTCATATTAATAACTAGTGCTTTACTGAGTCTCATAAACCTTAAATTCACAAAACAGGCCTTCAAAAACTGACAACAGGGCTGGACTTTTTTATCCATAATTCGTTTTGGAACTAGTTGTTTAAACCGACCCGACTCAACTTTCTGCACTGGTCACTGGTGGAACTTCACACGTGCTAAACCAGCAGCTCACACTGCAGTCAAACATTTGGAGAAGAGACGGTGAACTGCTTAAGGATGTCTGAGCATGACTGGAATTCAGGAAAAGGGACCGCAAAGCTTTCCGGATTCTCTACACATGCAACAAAACAATTGTTAACAGTGGTCAATCCAAACTAATTACGGACATGAAATACTTTCTTGGAAACTGAGCCTGCATTTCTATCACTAAAACAACAAACAAACAAACAAACAAATAAATAAATAACAGTACACAGGCAAGTCGTTTGACTGTAAACATCTGTCCTTTTATTTTTTATTATGACAGAGGTCTCTATTTTTAAATGTGCACACTTATTTTTGGGTTTGGGCAAAGAATTAATAAAATATTTTAATATCCTTATGTCTATTGGCAGCTGTTTTAGATATTTATTACTAAAGCAGATTACGGATCTAAAATATATCCTATAATATTTAAATCTTTGACCCATTTATAACATCTGGTTTTATATTAACTCTGGTCTTTAAGTATGGGCGGCTTACCCATCCAAATGTAGATGAAAGCTGTCACAATTGCCTAGCTAACAAGGAACATTCCCAGAATGTTGGCTCACGTTCTCACGTTCATATAATGTTTTCATCATAAAACATTCTTGCGGTAACATTAGTAGAACATTTCTTTTAACATTATATATCATATCAAAAATGCTTTTTAAGTTGATAGTGTAATGTTTCAAAATGTTACAGAATGAAAAATGTTTGAAAAATGTTCTTATAACCAAGCAATAATGTTGGTTCTTCAACATTCAAAACAACATTTTTAAAGTGTTTGTTATTTAATGGAAATGTTAGGGAAACGTTATTACAACCTAAAATTGTAGCTGGTGGAAAAGCATTTCTGATGCCTGATAGGACAGAATGTCTGATGAGACCTCCAGCTGAACCCTGACACTCAAATATACCGAGAGCCAGACGTTGTGAAGTACTTCATTAGTTCTTGTATTCTCAGAAAACAACGTTCGGGTGGTTACTCGAGGTTAAAATGAGGCAAATGTTCACCATCAGGCAGAAGCTCGTAATATGCTGCGAGTTCCCTGCTTCTCATTATCCTGAACCTCTCTCAATAATTCTGGTTCAATGTTTTATGCCTCTCTCGTCCAATCTGTAAAACTATCATTCCACCTGCATGTAACAACCTGGCACACATTAGCTCAAAGCTATTAGCGCTCTCTCACCGAGCTGGAATTTTGGCTGAGAGGAATGGAAATTTGTCATTTTTGTGCACATCTCTCATGTTGGTGATTGATGAGGATACATGCATTATATATATACACACACATTTACATGTATAATGGAACGTTTCCCCAAGGTTTCCGTTAAGCAACAAAAATGTTATTTTGAATGTTCTAGGAATGTTCAAAATGTCCATTCTTTAGACTGTATTAACAATATTGCTTGGTTATAAGAACATTATTCAAACTTTTTTAGTTCTTTAGGCTTTAAAATGTTCTAATAACAACTTAAGATAACAACTTAAATATATCTTTAAAAAAGTCCCACAAACGTTACTGCAAGAACGTGTTTTGATAACTCTGAGAGAACTTTGAGAGTATGTCAGACAACATTCTGAGAACGTTCCCTGTTAGCTGGGATTGTTGTAGATTTGGCCTGTGTTTCCCCCCAATGTTTAAATCCAGGGGATTTTTTCACCTAGTTTGTCATCTGCCAACCGAAAATCATGTCTTGTGTAGTCTGGCTATCATTCATATTCAACACACAACCAGTGCTGAATGAGTTCTGCCTTAAACCTTAAGAGGTTTGAAAAACCCCAGCCGTACATATAAACAATAGAAACAGTGATGCATGCTTAAGCAAACACTTCTGTAACTTTCAAAGTGTTTACTCTGGTGCTGCAAACGATCGTGCTTTCCTTTAGAAGCTATGGATCAGCAGTCAATTGATTCGTACATGATTAAAGCGCCTTGAAACAAGGGTTTCTCTTGTAGCAATTTATTTCTATGAAGAACTTCTCAAATCTCAGAAAGCAGAACTACACGAGCTAACTCCCACCCTGGAACGGAAGCACGGTGCCTTCTGCCTACCGATAATGAAGCATGACCGTATGCTGCAGCCATTTTCATATTCTTTTTGTAGATCCCTGAAGTCAATTAATTTATGCTGTTATAGATGTCTTTTAATTAAGCCTAGCGCTCTATTAATATAACAAACTGATTTCCTCCCTTTTCCAAAGTCTCTGCAAACCTCAAATTAAAAGATTCATTGTAAGCACACCTAGCGTGTTGTCTTCAAAGGCTGTATTTTAAGGCATCATAGCGGTGGGTCCAAAATAAGGTGGGCTGCATAATTATAAAAATCATTTGTGGAGAAGACAATCCCAGAATGCATTGTGACAAGTGGATAATTCAGGATAAATGTTAATTATATTTCATTCAACCATTTAATTTCATATCTGAAGGTGCAATTTGTAGCTTCCTTGGGTTAAAAATGAACAAAAATGATTTTTTGTTCAAGTATATGACAGATCAGTGTTAAACACATCTATTCAACACTAAGTTTATAATAACGCTTTCATTTCTAAATCGTTGTTAACATGTTAAAATCAAACTCTGTTGAAATTTGTGGGGTGCAGATTTGCTGCCTATGCAGAATGCTCAGTGAGTCACTTACAAGGTTCCATGTCTTTTGAGATGCTGTAGGATACGGCCGTTCACACAGGATGTGTTCACAAACACAAAGAGTTGAGCAGAATGCAGCGATCTCCAGGCGCTTTTCACAGCTGAGCTGGTTTACAATCGAGACGACGTCCTAAAAACACTGTGCTCATGACACAGGACACCGAAAATCAGCAAGACGGGTTGCACTGGTCAAAGACTTCCATGTGGTGCATTTTTACACATGCCGATGATTAAAAAGTAGCGGAAGTAAAAACAGAAATGCGTTTTGTGCAAAAAAGTTGACAGTGACACAGTTAACAATTTTAGGTTGTAAGAACGTTTCCCTAACATTTCCAAGATACAAAAATGTTCAAAAAAAGTAATTTTTATGAATGTTCAAAACATCCAGTTTAATGTTGTATTAACATTATTGCTTGGTTATAAGAACTTTATTCAGTGTTTTAATTTTGTAACTTTTTGAAACCTTCCACTTAGCACTTAAAAACAGCATTTTTGATATACATGATATATAACTTTAAAGAAGCCATTCTGTTAATGTTACTGCAAGAACAGTTCCTAAGAGAACTTTTACAGAACATTAGCCAATGTTCTGAGTATGTTTCATGTTAGCAGGGGAGGTATTGGAATAGAGCTTAGATGTTTTCTTGTGCGCAAAGTGTGCACAAATTGCATCTTCACCATCAGTTCACAGATAAGATTATCAGGAGGTTTTGAAAGGAGAATTTATGAATATTTCAGGGGCTTTGTGAATGAGGTTAATCCTCCCATTCCTGCTCTATCTTTCAGTTCCTCTCATCCAGGCTCACTTTCACAATGGGAGGGCTGAGCTTCAGCTGTTGAGGGAAGCAGTGGCAGATGTTTTGGAGAGGTGGAGAGAAACTAAGGTTGGGATCACAAAGCTGGACATCTGGAGTCGATAACAAGATATACACACCTCAATTGACTACACACACACACTCGTGCACACATACAGTACAATACAGCCACACAAACTGTCTCTCACAAATGCATACAGATGAGGAAAAAAAGGAGATCCTACTCATCGATTCATATTAATAAATCTTCCCAGTCATACACATCCACAGTGCTGGGACAGACCTAAATATAACTCAGCTAGCTTTATCTGTTGTGGATAATGTCTGATACAGCTGAAAGATTTTCAGCTGAAAGAGAGCAGAACTGAAAAGAATCAAGGAACATGCAGTTGTGAATATATATGGGGCTAGTTGTCACACAGGCTTTATCTGAGTAACTAACGTTTTGAGCCAATAGTGCACAAACACATCACCCTCATATTTTCTGTTGTTGTGTAAATAAAAAAAATAGATTTACATTTTTGTACTTCAATTGTTCTTTATAATGTTTTCACACAGACACACATGCACAAGACAAATATGCAAGAAATATGGTGACTATGTAAGATACATGCACAAGCAAATACATTAATGTCTGACATTTTTCCAATTGTAACTATACAAATGGAACCGGCTTGTTCATTGTGTCTCTATTTGTGTGGGCTACTTGTTTCCAGTGACGCTACACAACAGAACTGAGATAAAGTCAGTAGACCATCATGAAATCCTCTCAGCCAACAAATGAATTACCATAATAAAAGCAACCAGGTGTGCTGCTAGTTACAAAACAAGCCCGGTTACCATCTTGTGCACAGTGATGCAGTTGACATTGTTAAAGCTCTCCATTAAAAAGTTCATGTCAGCACTAGCTGTGGAGCTAAACACAAAAGCTAATTACAGCAATTAAGTCGTTTTGCTGCAGTGCGTAATGCACCAAAATATTTTCCCCAGGCACTTTTACTCCCGCAACAAACAATTAGTTTTCAAAGCGGTCACTGAGGGTCTGTGAAGCAAACCAACAATATACGTCTCCGGTGACGTGTGGTAACTCGGTTCAAAATGATCTTTGTCCTCAGTGTTGAAAAGAAACCAGGTTTTTACCAGGTACTACAAATCTAAAGTTCTGGGTCAGTGCTTGAATCAAAATCGATGCCTTGACCACATTTTGGTCCATCCAGATAACATTCTGCAAAGGTTTCACCTTTATGCTACAGAAGGTTTTTGAAAAATATCCCCTTTGTTTGGAAAGAACATGGAGAAACTAGTCACATATAGGTTTACAATCTTTCACTCACTCTACCGCTCTCTCTGTCTCTCTCTCTCCACACACAGGTTTCAACCCTACCCCTAAACCTAATCCTCACAGAAAACGTTCTGTTTTAGATTATTAAAACAGAAAACATTCATAGGGACCAAAAAGAAATGTCCACAAAAGGTCAACATTTACTGGTATTACTATACATGTGGGAACTTTTGGTCCCCATAACACAGTGAATACCAGGACCAAACACAGGTGTGCTATAACTTTTCTAAGAAATTAGACATACCGTTTTTGCCTGGTGAAAAATAAAATAGCAAAAAAATGACCTCAACACTATATCCATGTTTAGCATGGGTTTTGCATGGACAGGTACCGTTCAGAAACTGTAAAAAAAAATCTATTTCCTTTAAATATTATACATTTATCCTTGTTTATGCACCCTCCCTTCCACTGGCGTAGGAGGAAAACTGAAATTTGAAGCAAATTTAAACTGAATTCATTTTAGATTTGGACTGGCTCAAACCTCAACCATGGGGTAGACAATGAAGTTGGGTTCATAATTATGGACCTCCATTTACAAATGTGTGTGTGTGTGTAGTCGGCAGTTACAGCCTCATGCCTCGCCATCTGAATGCTTGAAAATGCCAAATACACTCTCAGAAACGATATTTGACCTCCTTTGTGTTTCAATCCAGCTAATCAGATACGATATCTCTATGCCAAAGTTAGAAAGCATAAAAAAGAAGAAAGCAGACTCTTCTGAGAAGAATAAACTCATAATGAGCAAAGAAACATCCATTTTCTCAACAGCAAAAGCCCATTTCTTTGATGGCCACTATACAGAAGGAAAATAATTAGAAGGCCTGTTGTCACAGTAAAACTCTGGAATTCTATCGGGACGCATCAAAAACCTCCATTCATTATTTTAATTGGCCGGTGATGAGACAGGCCCACTGTTGTATGACTTCAGAATGGAAGAGAGATACATCGCTTTTTCAACGGCCAGACACAGAGGTGAGGAAAGCTTAATCGTTTTCTGCCATCTTTAGGGTTTCGTTGTTTTTTTCCTGTCTGTATATGAATGCATATGATTTTAGCCCTGCTTGCGTGGGAGAGAGAAGGGAACTTGACCGAGATGGTGAGATGGATAGTTGACTCTCTGCCCTCCACATCTAGATGGACGTATTCGCCCATGAGTGTCGGGAGAGCGGCTGTACTGAGAGCTGCTATTTCTTCCTCACACACTAGGCTGGGCACAAAAGAGCTCACTGTCTCTGTGTGTGTGTGTGTTGGAGAGGGGGGTCTCGCAGCTCATTTTTCCTGTGTAAGAGCTATCAGCGCTCCGTCTCAACAATGTCTGTGTCTGATGAAAGTGCAAAGAGACGTGACGTTCACATCCAACTTTACCAGCGCTGGAATCTTTTGGGCTACTGAATAAGAGATAGATGGAGTGATAAGACGCAAAATAATGTAAAAATGATGTGACTGTGCAGGAGATCTTAAGGCCTTGTAAACATTTCTGCTGTTTTTCTCAGACAGTTTTCAGAGGAAAGTGATTGTTCAGAGGTTGAGATCTCATGAGACTTAATAGAGATCGGTTTGTTTTTGAGATCTGTTTGTTTACAGTTCTTGTGTCTAGAGAACTATAACTTAGGTTAGATCTTGAAACTTTTCTTGAATTATGCGAGTTCATTTGAAATCTGTAACTTTTTATTGCAGATTTATTGTATATTGGCGACTCTGAGCTCAGTTTAAGACATCTCTTCTGTGGACCAGTTTCTCAGAATAAAAATCTCGGGAGCAGGAGACGTCTACCAAAATTTTATCTCACGACTGTCTACGAGAAAAAACAAAAAAATATTATAATACATAATTTTTCTGTCTTATGGGTCTATATCAGGTACAATACATCCCTCCTCCATGACCTCCATCTCAATTATCCATCCTTTATTTTTCTCTCCCTCTATTCTTCTCAGTAAGGGCCCCTTCTCCAGTTTTAAAGGGACCGGCCCCGGGTTCAGTGTAAAGTATCTTGCACTCGCTCCATATTGTTACCTCAGACCTTCTATTCACTCCCAAAACAACAAAAGGGATCGAATGATCAACAAGGCGCCGCTCCTCGAACAGAAGCGGTCACATGATCGTCCAGTGTGGGGTTATGTTTGGGTGGAACACACAAAAGAAACACAGACATTGTTAATAACATAACTGTTGCTGAATGTAGCACATCACGTTTTGTAGAAGTACCCAGCTAACAATTTTAGGCTGTAGGAATGTTTCCCCAATAAGCAATTAAAAGGTTAAAAATATAACTTCTGAAAACATTTAAAATGTCTAGTTACAGTTGTGTTACAAGAACATTTTTTAAACTTAAATTTTGTATGTTCTTAAAACGTTCCACTAACAACTTAAGAACAACTTCATCTATAGATGATGTATAACGTTAAAAAGTGCTCTACTATGTTACTCCAAAAAAGTTTTTAATAACTTTAAAAAACAAAGATTTTGAAAAAAAAAAACAAAACCACCATTAAAATACGCAGAAACAGCTACATATCAAGATATTTCTTGTTGTGTGGACAATGGGTGCTATTAAGTCAATAAAAATTGAAATCCACTACATTAATTTGATTTTAAAAAGTCACAATTAATAGATTAATAGAATAGATCGATTACCTTTAAAATTAAATACACATGATACTTTACATGTTAATAACTATAACTACACTGGACTACAACAGAATATTAAGATCTATTTAGTGTTATACGTGGTATGATACAAATAAGGACAGAGGGCACTTTCAGGGCATTTTTACCCTGAGTACTTGTTAAATTCTGCCTCTGGTTGCAGGAGTGTTTTCTGTGCTTGTTAAGTTGTTGCTTATTGGTCCATGTCAGAATTAGCTCCACCCCCAAGTCTCTGTGCTTCCTTACTCTGTAGATGTGTCTTGGGTCTCTCCTTAAATGCAAGTCAGTGGGATTTTTCAGGCATTTTATCATCCGCCAATCGAAAATTGGCACCACCAATAAATAATTCCTCCAAAAAGTAACAGTTCATTAGCCCAAATGTTAAGTACACTGACTGTTTATGCTTGGCAAACAATGTTAACTCTTCACTATACTGTACAGCTCAATCTGTGTTCGATTATAGCTATTTACATATTTTTACATACACACATTTACTGTATATATTTAAAGTATTTAGAACAGAACTATTCATTTTACGGGACTAATTTGATGAAAACTCCCCACTTTTGTGTGTCAGCCCAGTTTATCATTTTTTTTCTTACAGTTTCAGGCCCCCACGACTTCTTGAAAAGGTTATTTTATAGGCAAGGGAACCAGAAAACAGATGGTATGTATAGATTTACTGATATATAGGGTGCTCTATGTAGAGCATCAGTCTGGAGTCCTGAAGCGCCGCTGTGTTCATCTCACCACATGTTTCCCTTCTTCAAGACTCTTATCCCTGACCTTTCGTCAGCTTTATAAGGTGCTACATTTCACCTTGAGACTCTCTAATCCTTTCTTGTTGACCTTCCCAGCCATTTCCAAACTTCAATAAGTGTGAAGAAAGTTGTGGAGTGAGAGAAAGTCAGGAAGTATTATGTGTGGCTAACAGATTGAGTTCCCGGGGCCATGTGCATATGAATCCCAGACCGAGGAGTGTGGGGTGGGAAAAAGCGGGCGAATTCTGTGCAGATGTTCAGCAGATCTTGGAGCAGCAGGGAGATGGTGGTCACGGCAACCATCATACCATAGAAAATGAAAGAGCGGAAGTTAAAATGTAGATGCCCACCGCCTCCCATCTTCCCTTCACAGTTTTTCATTTCCTCCAAGTCCCATGTTCATCCCGTCTCTGCAGATACGTTCTTTGCGTAGAACAATAGATTGTCAATCTGTCGTACCACCACAGATTGACATCTGTAATCGGGGATATTGGCATAGCAATAGTACGAAAGAGCAGAGGAAGAAACGGAATAACCGTGACAAGATAATAAATGTGAAATTTTATTCAGTTTTGTAATATTTCCAAGGGGTGGGGTGCAAAAGTCCATTCACTTGCTTTACGATTCACAAACATCCACTGAAAACGATTAGAATTTGAAATCATTCATTCTGGTTACTAAAAACACACACGTTTACTTATTTATATAAATTAGGACATTCCATAGATTTCAATTGTTTTCATACACAGCTAGTTATAAGCAATATAATCCTAACCCACACTCTAAACCTAACAAAAAACATTCTGCATTTTTACAATAAAAAAAAGTTTACTCTATTTTTAGGACATCCCCAAAAGGAGGTTTTACTCAGATTTGACATTTTTTTGAGTACAAATTTGTCCCCAGCTAATGGTTAAGTAAACCCACATACACACACACAAACACGTATATCACAAAAGTGTGTTTGCGCGGGAGTACATGGGAGTTTAGCTTTGTGTATCAGAACAGTAGGTCAGAAGAAGGTATTTCACTAAAGTGTCGTGCTATATTTTATTTAAAAGAACTAACGTACCTCATCAATAATCAAGGAACTACATACATGTCGTCTTCATGTTGCTTGCTTTTCTTAACCTACATGCCCATAGCACTGCAAATATATAGCTCAACGGATCAGTACAGATGTAATTTTCATTTCCTGAACTTTACAGAATGTTAGTCAACGTTCAGACAACATTTCCTGTTAGCCGCGTTTACACAATGTTCTAATATTAATCTGTATTATTAGCAGTTGGATTATTTTTGAATTATGAACTCTAGTAACAATAACATATATTAGGGGAAAGGGTCAGCTGTGTTTGTGTTGATTTTGAAGGTGAAGTTAGAAATACTGTGCAGAATTTATCTTTCAAGGGCAAAGAGCAACTTATTCTCAAAGGTCACAACAGGGTAAAACAATGACCAATAAGTTGGTAAACAAAAACAGAGTTTCCAGAAACAAAGACCTACTTGTCTTTCAAAGAAATAACATAGTAATTAAAAAAGTACGCTTCATTAAAACATCTATTTCTCAAAGATTAAATGGGCCCAATTAGGGGTTAGAAACAAATGTTTTAACAATGTTTTCAGATGGTTGTGCCCTTTCTGAAGCTCACTGAATAAGCAAATTTCTGGGTATTCTAATTGGAGCCCAAAAGTTGAATGTCAAATCATAAACAACACAGTGACTCTCCTCCACCACACTACAAACCGAAAGTTACAGTTCACTACACTGACTCTAAAATAAACTGCTTTAAAATAAAAGAACAGTGTAAAATGTTCTAGAAACATTTAAAACATCACTTGTTTTTAGACGTTGTATTAACATTACTGGTTGGTTATGTTAAGAACATTATTCAAACATTCTGTAACGTTTTTAAAACATTAACGTTTTTGATATCACATTTAATGTTAAAAAACATTCTACTATTCCTACTGAAGAGAAAGCTTTTTGCCAGTTTTAAGAGAATTTTAGAGAGAGCCAACGTTCTCGGAACGTTTCCTGTTAGCTGGATAAGCAGATCCTTATGTAACACTTGGACTGTTATTGTATTATGTTCTCTATCACTTTCTATTGTCCACCTGCAATATTTTTCTTCAAACTCTCCGAAATGCAACCAACATATACAGATCTCTGATGTTTGGACATTGATTGGCCAACCACATAGTCTAACGCTCCAAGATCTGTGAGGTTCTTTAGCACAGATGGATAGAAAAACAATTCAAATGAAGTCTTTGAAATGACAAAGAACCTCAACAGTGAGGCTGGGGCTTTATGAGTGACTCTGATTGTATTCAGAGTTTCTGGATGTTTTTAAATGAAAACTGCTGTATATTTCTACAATCAGGGACAGGTTGAGGACACAGACACAAACTGTACAATATACTCCAGAAGGTCACACCACCTTCATTTTCTCATTAAAATTGGAGAGAAAAATAGGTAGGCTTCCATCTCTCTGTGCTATAGGCTGAGAAGACTCATCAAAGCTTTCTCCTGTCTGAAAGACCTGACTCGACTTGTGTTCTGGAGTGAGGGAGCTTCCAGATGGATCCATCCATCAGTGACTGTGTGTTTTTATCCTTCAGAAGATAAATGAGAAAATAACAGCAATATAAATTCATCATTTTAACGTTTTAAGGTATGCACAGGAAAAATAGAGGTTTACAGAGTGAGATTTTAAGATTTTAAAGCTGATGTTTATTTTAAAATACTTTTTTACAGGTTTGTAGCTTTCCTTGTATGACCTTATTGTCATTTTGCCATTTATTCTCCAATTTCAGAGAATGAGAAACACAGAGAAAGAGAGTCAGAGGTCGCAGAAGCAGATCTTTGACAGACGAGGTTCAAATTTCCTGATGGTATTTGTTAAGTAAACTTCACCAGGTATTCAGTATCTTAAAGCAACAGGTCATACAAAACTGAAAATATACAGATGTGGACAGATACTCTAGATAAAGAGACTGTAAAAAAAAAGTCCAAGTGTAACCAGATTGGCTGTACATGTAAACTCACTTAAAATTAGTTAGTTAAACGTTTTTAAAAACTGTTTAAATTATTTTGATGAGGTAATGTAACATGTATGCAGTCACTCTTTACAGACAGACTGACAGACAGACACACTGATAGATTTAGATTCTGTACAAAAGAAGAAATGATGTGAAGGCTAAGTTTGGTGACCCATCCAGACCTATCCACTGTAACCCATCCAGCATCTGGGGAGCAACTGGGGGTGAGTTGTCTTGCATAAGAGCAATTCAGTTGTTTTTCTGCTGGCATTGGAATCAAACCTGCAACCTTTAGGTTACAAGTCCTCTCTTAGACACGCTAACCATCAGGCCACAGCTGCTCCAAAGAGCAGAGCAGTGCAAAATATGAAGCATTAATAAGTAAATGTAGCAGGTAATATAAAATGTGTGATTTTCTAATGAAGGTGAGAAGTGGCTCGCTAAAGCGTCCAACTCTGAGTCTCTCAACAGGAGACTGTAGCTGACATCTCAGCTTCTGCCCCCAGTGGAGCGTTTGCCCAGCTCTACTCTTTGTCAGACACTGTTGCCCGGCAACAGAGGGGCACGTGGTAGTACCCTGGTGCTGTCCTGGAGCATTTTGCGGCTGTCGCATCTGCGCTAGGTCTCATTAGAACTGTGAAGAGATCTCTGCTTTACCAATTGGTCCGTTTATTACAAACATAATGAGCGTGGTCTGACAGTTTGTGCTGCAGCTGCACTGCAACAGATCTGCAGTTTAAGTGGATTATTGTAATCTATTGATAGACCAAGCCTTGATATTCTGTATTAAGATTAAACCAGTAGATTAAAATGATCAGTCATGATTAATCTTGATTTTTTTTCATAAATGTGTTGCATTTAATATTAATGCATTCAATACAACATTAGTTGGTCCACATTATGCAGCAAAATGTCTCTAAAATGACTTTTTGGTCATTGTCATCAATCCCTTTTTATTTATCAACCCCACCCTTACAACTGTCCAGTAAAGACATTTCTCATGATCTAATCGATTATTAACGGATAAGGTTAGTAACATAATGCATTAGCTAACATGAACTAACAATGAACAATATATTTGTACAGCATTTCTTAACCTCATTTGTTCATTGTGTATAACTTATGTTAACATATATATATATATATATATATATTTATATATAATAAATGTTGAAATGAACTAAAACTAATAAATACTGTAGAAGTATAGAAGTATTGTTAATTACTACATCGTGTTAACTGAGGTAGTTAACTAATGTGACCAGGTTTGTTTGTTATTGTTACACAATCAAGCTTTCTTTTTAGCCTTCTTTACAGAAGAATGAAGCACTTTTAATGTCACATTTGGTAAATGTGTTTACTGTTACCTTAGACAGCCTCAGGTCCTTCACAGATATTCTAGAATATAACGTGAGCTAATGATACTGGATGGTATGTCATCTTGATACACCCAACGTGTGGACACGGCTACACAGCTGTATGATCCTGTGTCATATAAGGTGCTGCAGCTACTGCATGAAATTAGTCCCAGGAGATTATCTGTGCAATGTTTCTGGTGGTACAATACTTCCTGCTCTCCCATCCTAATGTTCAGAGACAACTATAAGTAAAGCCATTTATTGGTTGATTTCCCTGCAGAGAACAAACCCTGTGGCCCTGCAGTGTTATCACAACATTGCCGTGTTGGCTTGAACATTCAGACCAGCCTGACACAGTAACATGGGCTTATCTGTTTGCTTGACAATGGTGGACATGGGGTGTGTCTGGATAACAATCTGGTTATGTTTGTAATGGAATACCACTGTACTTTACTAGTTTCTGAAAACTTTCAGACTTGGTGTACACTTACAATAAATAAAACATTACTCCGTATTAAAGCTACAATCCATAACTTTTTTCTTTCTACTGCCATCTCTGTTTGAACCATAAAAAAGTCAAATGAAGCCAAATTGGACCCAGCAGCTCAAATTAAAACTCATTAATAAGCTTATGGTTGCGAATCAGGGTAGGGTATGAAGTTTTAAACACTGATCTGTTATGTGTTTGCTCAGTTACAGGTTTTTGTATCACATATTTTTATTAATCTTACGGACTGCAGCTTTAAAGTTTCAAGTGTGATTGCTTCATGATGCAACTAACCTCCAGCTATCATATTGAAAACAAAATGATTATTTTGCATTTTTAAATATGCATCCATTCATATTTTGGTTATAAAATGATTCAAAGTAGAGATCAAAAATCTGTTTATTCATCAAACTGAAAACGGAAACTCATATCTTGCAACGTAAGATGCAATAAATGCTAATCGTTACATATGCGATTCTATTTAGCTCCTCCACTGTTCTTCTAATGATGCCAAAATTACACATTTAGCTTTAAAACGACGGTTTATTAGTTGACTTCAGCCAATTTACAGTCGTAAGCCTCATGTACTGTACGCATTCCCTGGAGAAGTGTGACCCGACTCCCTGCTGTGTTAATGGACTAACCAACCTCTGCCGAACTGTCAGCTTCAGTTTAGTTTGAAATTATCGCCCGGATGGACTCTCATAGTAAAGAACTGATGCATTATTGCTCTGTTCTGATCTGATCCAGACTTCTTCCTCAACAAACTCAAAGCCACACATCTCCAGAGCTGAGGACTGTGTTGCTAAGCATTTTTCTCACTTAAACTTTAAATGACTAATACAATCAGATAGCAGAGACAGTCTGTGTTTATTGAATTTTGTCGCTGAGGCTGCACACGGACACTTCCTTTCCTATAGCAAGAGGCATCAGATGAGTGCCATTCTTATGCTGAAAGCGTAACAACCTTCTAGACTGAAAAGTGCAAGAGATTTCAGCACAAACGGTAAGTAGACGGGACACTATGAGTAAATCTGAGTTGTTAAGAGTTGGCTAGTCAGATGTGGCCTTAATCTGTAACTTGTTTTTGGTATCTACTGCAGCATTTAAAGGCAGGGTAGGTGATTTGTGAAACATGTTATGTTATGTTATACTTGATATGCTAGTTGAAAGTCTTTTTACATCCTGATAACAATCACTAAGTAAAGCGCTCTAAACATATTTATATAATTATAATAAAACTATAAATATAAATAAAAAATCTTCTGTGGAAGGCGTAGGGTCATGAAATGTTTGTTCAGTCACTGCATTCAGTCCAAATACTATGGCTTTAGAGATCTCTCTGAAGGGAGGGTGGGATCTTATGCTATCAAAACTATCTTGCTATTGCTTTCCTCTCCGAAATTGCCTACCCTACCTTTAATCCACCCCCAAGCACAGTTAACACAACCCGGTCAGGTAATTGGTTGGGTACCATTGGTCAGCTGATGGCCATCAGTAGATTACATTCCAAGGGCTAAAGATAAAAATACGATCATATAGCACGGGTACAGTAACTGTAAGAACATTTTTGATACATTAATAAACATTCATGCTGTATTAATATTTGCATTATGTATGACATATTCAAATGCACATTTGAAAAATGGCACTGAATTAAAGTAAGATTGTTTTTAATGCCAATATAGCACAAGAGACGACTTGGTTTAGATATTTACATATTTTTATTGAATTTGAGTTCTAATTAATAAATCTGATCTTCTAGCAGGAATTGTATCACATGATATTCTGTTTCTAACATCATATTTTTAAAATACATCCGATGAAGAGAAAACAGGTTCATAGGCAGTGTTGCATAAAGAGCAAAAGACGACTTCTGAAAGACTGTGTCATGATTTCTTCAGGAAGTATTTCAGAATTATAAGTGCATCACTAATCAAAACGTTGGCAAGACTTCCATATTTCAAAAAGCTGTGACTTTCAATTCTTTGGTTAATAGAGACTGTTTTTTTTAATTATTTTTAATTGCTTGCAGACCAGAGACCACATAAAGCTGTTTATCCAAGTAAAATCTGACGTCATGAATAAAATGTATTTGAGGTTAAAGAAATGCTCTCATAAATTAAATAATTTAGATAGGAAAGACTTATTCAAATGACTTCGACTGAGACATTTTTATAGACATCAAACATTCTGAGAACTAATAAATACATATTCCACTTCAGTAGCTTTAGTTTTTTCAATGTTTTCAGGAAATTACGTAATTATTACCTTGTGTGTTTGCTTATTAGTGTTTCTGCTGATTCTCTTCTAAGATTCATCAATTATTATGGCTGTAATTTGGAATAAATCAAGAGTATAAAGAGCGTATGAGGTAATGCTACACAACTGAAGTCTTCAGCTGGAAGAGAGTGTAGAGAGAATGTATTCTTGGCTATAAGCCTGGAAGGCAAATGAAAGCTGCTCTTATTCAGACAGAGCAAACAATGAACAGATACAAGACCCATATGTTTTAATCACTGCAAATGAGTGAGACGCACAAGCGGGCAGATAAAGGGTCTGTCTTCTGGCCTGCACGTTCTGATTGCAAAGACACAAATGTAAAAAATAACTAGAGACATTCATAACTCCTCGCTCATACGTAAATGAGTAGCCCTTTTGAGAGATTGTGCTTTGAAAGGTTTTTATTGGGTCTAAGATTGCGAAAACAATCTTGTTCATTTAATCATAAAGGAAAAACATCAGCTTATTTCAGCAACGCTGTAAAAACAGCCGAGAATAACTATCTTCACTTTCAGCTCTACATGCACTACCTGCATGTCTCACAGACTTCCGTTTATATTACAGGGTTAGTTCACCAAATAAGGAAAATTGTGTGTTTATCTACTCACGCTCCAGTCGCTTTGAAACAGGAAGTTTAATGCAACAGGAAACGTTCTCAAAATGTTGGCTAGCGTTATTTAAAAGTTATGTAAAAATGATGACTGACTGACTGACATTAGAAAATAAAACTGATTTCACATTGCACATTTCCCAGCTGAGTTGCTAAGCATGATCTTACATGAAAACTGATGAAATATGTAACACATGAAGGTATGTAATCCCTCATTATTATCCAAAACAGTCAGAAGAACATATGCTTGCTATAATTCACCCCTTTAGGCTGTCCTGAGGGCACATGTCATTTAAGCTCCATTGATATGCGTGTACAAGAGTATAAAGAGAATTAAATAAATAATGAAACACTTCAGAAAAAACTTCAGTTCGTATGAACTCAAAGAATACCCAGAGGACAAGCAAAAACGATTCGCTGGTATCTCGCATGACAAATAAACCAGAACAGTTTTGTTCAAAATAGCACACTGTATTACTGTACTAATCTTACTGTAGTTAGAAATGATTTTTGTATGCTGTGTGTATAGATCTACATGCACAGTTTGGACAAATGTGATTATTTTGCACGGGCACTGTAGGGAAAACTATTCCATGATGCACATTTTCTTCCTGCCAAAATGTTTATATGAAGACTTAGAAAAAAAAAGCAAATAGCCACTTTTGTTTTAGGAATAAGAACTGGAGTCCAACTCCTCTATTTAAAACAAATGATTAAAACTTTAGTTTTGTAAAATAATTGTATTTGTCTACCAGACTAATTGCCAGCATTTTAGCATAAGCTTGTAGATCAAAAGTCTTTGAAAATGAGAAACACACTGACTGATTGCCCAGCCAACCAGGAACATTCTCAGAACATTGGCTAACGTTCTCGCAAAGTTATCAAAAACGTGTTTGTAGGAACACTGGTAGAACATTTTATATACACAAAAATGTTATTCTTAAGTTCTTAGTGGAACTTTTTAAAGATGTTACAGAAATAAAAAGTTTAAATAACGTTCTTATAACCAAACAATAATGTTAACACAACATCTAAAACACTGTATGTTTTGAACGGTTCTGGAACTTTTAAACATTTAAAATGCTTTTGTTACTTAGGAAACATTACAGAAACGTTCCAACAGCCTAAAATTGTTAACTGGGTGTGTTCCCTGTGCAGTAACCAGTAGGTGAGGAAACCTACTCAGACACACCTGACTGCACATTCAGACAGACACAGGGATGGAGGAGTAATGAAAAAAGATTTCACTGGAAAACTGCTGTTCTTTCAGGTATCATTTATCCGATGTATCGCTCCAGATGGTGAAGTTTTGTATATAACAGTAGTTGAAGTGACAGCCTGCTGCTGAATCATGGGAAAATTCATTGAAGGTGTCTATAGCATTTTGTTCAAATAAACCTGGCCATAGCATTCAGACAGAACTGGCAGAAAACCCACATGTATAATTCTACACAAGAAGCTGGTTTAGTGGTAATGACACATGAGATTTGTGAGCTATGAGAGGCTGTGTGTTGCAGTGGTTTAATCGTGGTAAAGAGATGTTGTAAGGCATGATTTGAAATTCATGCACCAAATAATAGAGCTCATCAGCTCAATTGTGCGCTGTTTACGTTGGCAAGCAACATTACACATCAATATAAATGCATATATTGGATATTTTAATGGTTTTAAACCAAGCTCGACCAATTAGATTTCAGAGTCATGGCATCACTTGGTTGTGCATCGCCAAAACCAAGAGTTAGTGATATTTGAACAGATTTGTACTTTCAGAAGATTGTCACACTGCATGTAAAAAAATGTAACTCGTACTTAAACCTAAACAGACTAATAATAATTTATAAAAGATTATTTACAAGAACCCTTCTGAGTATCAATATAACGGTATTGTTTTGAAACAGACTGTCGACTACAGGAAATTCTGGGCCTTTCTACCATCACCTCTGTTTGAAGCATAACATTACAGACTACATAAATTTCATTACTTATGTGAAGTCATATTAAACCAAACTGATATTTCATAGGAAATCCAGCAGCTCAAATTATAAATCATTGTTCACAACCGTTTTGAATCAGGGTAAGATAACCTCCTTATTTTGTCTGATCTGTCATGTACCTTTTCAATAAATGTGAAAATGTTCCTTTTTCAATCTGATTTTTGTTCATTTTTAACCCAAAAAACGTTTTAAACAGAAAGCTTTAAATAGAGATAGTAAATAACAACGGCTTATGAAATAGCAGACTAGTCCTCATGCAAAAGCTGTTTTTATTTTTAATGACTCAGCATCTACATTTCTGTAGAACAGTAATAAGTAACAGCAGAGGTGTAAACACACAGTAAAGCTAAAAAATATTCAGAATATTCACAGATATGCAGGAGATTTGAGAATTAGCCAGACGCAAAACAATGCCTGAGATATTAGAAACATTTGATATAAACGATATTCTGTACTGTACTTCATTCTTCAGAACCCGCGGTGACCTGCATCTGTCAGATATCTATAATCAGAGTCTCAGAGGCAAATGTTTGTGAATGTGCAGCTAATGTGAAGTGTTTGATGAAAATAAATAAAATCAGTTCTGACAACACACAACATGAAGAAAACACTCCCAGCAATTACATCACAATCTTCTGTTAGACAGGCTGCACGGTGGCTGGACGGTTGTTTTTAGCAGGGTGGTTTTTGTGTTACAATAGCTCATGCTGTACTGTATGTACATCAGCTTATGTATTTGATGTCAATAAAGGTTACACTCATAATTGTTCAGACTGGCAATTTATTTCTCTTTAAACTGATTTATCAGTGCTATTTCATAAATATGTTTTATATACTGTAGATAAACATGGCCTATATTTTATTTTTAAATTGTTCATTCAAAAATTTTAATTCTGTCATCATTTACTCACTCATGTGAGAGACAAACTCTAACTCATTTTCTTCTGTGGACACAAAAGCAGATAATTAAACGAATATCCGGTTGAGTGGATTCAGTACAATGGCAGTGCATTACGACTCACTATGACGTTTAATGAAATACCCAAGAGTGTCAACTATAAGTTATATAGCTCACATATCATTTTCAGCATACAAGAATGTTTATTTCTTCTGTGGACCACAAAACATATTTTCTGAGAAAAGTCTCAGTGTTTTGTGCCCATATAATGGAAGTCAATGGGTGCCACTGTTGTTTGGTTACCAACGTACTTCACAATATCTCCTGTGTGTTTATCAGGTTTGGAATGACATGAGAGTGAATAAATGATGAAACAATTTTCTATTGGGGTGAACTATCCCTTTGAATTATCTCCTTTTGCGGTAAATGATAAATTAACATTTTTATTTTCGTGTGAAGTATCTTTTAAATTCTCATGAGTATGCATATGTGCACATCTACACTTGTACAGTAACAAACAGACAATTTGGAAATGTATAATATCTGCAGATTTCATAATCGTGTAGCCAGCCTTTCTTCTCAGCCAGATGGATGTTCAAAAAGATCTAAAATTGTACTGGGAGTTGAACTCACCCAGACATGACGGCCTGAAAATTTATGAGGTTCGTGGTAATTAGTGAGAGAACGGGGGATACTGGAGATTTTGACACTGACTTATAGTCCCAAATCGCCCAGGGTGCTTCTGAATATTATAAACACACTGTATGTACAAAATTAGCAGCAGGGACATACACAGGACTTCTGTAAAGAACATCACATTGTATTACGGATTGAAAACAGGTTAAGGGGTAATGGCTGCTTCATTCGCCATCCCCTGCATTCTAATGGATTGATTGTGGACTTGTAATCGACTTACAGTTGTAAAACATGCCATTTTTTATACTTAAATAGAAAAAAGTCATTAAGTAGTATATCTGAGAAACTACCTGCCCAGCGCTAATACACGTCAAACAATAAGCTTGAAGTAAACATGAAAGATTTCTTTCTGTAAAATACTGTGCACAGATGAATCACATGCTATAAAATGGAATATGCATTAGTGCAAATGAAAAGGGTCAAATTTGATGTCATGTTTATTTTAAGACAAGTGCTATGACAGCTTTCATCAAGCATAAACCAGATCATTTGCCCATGTGATGGTTATAACTAAATTGAAGCATTTATATTGCAGCTATTGCATGCCAGTAAATGCACGACCTGTGACTTCCAGGAAATCAGCGAAATGACTCTGACCTTGTAATTTAACCCCTCATGTTCCTGTTAACCACTCTTCACCACAGTGCAAAAAGACTGGCTGCAGTAATTACACAGGCTAATTAGTCTGAATCAAAGCAGATTATCACCCTGAAAACCTCTCATCTTCATCACCCGACCCCCCCTCCCGGCACCCCGCACAGCCCCCCACTTGGCCCCTGCAGATTTCTGTTGCTCCATCACACAGATCAAACGCGTCTCATTTACCAGGTTTTGTTAATGAACCAAAGGTGAACTACATCCAGCTGAAGCTACGATCTCATTTTCATGCAAGTGTGCTCTGACACATGCGCACACACATGCGCTCTTGCAATCTTCTGCCTTTTAATGAAAGCAATGGTTAATTTGACTCTTGAGAAATACCATCTGTTGTTGCTCACCCAGAAATTAGCAGCATCATCAATGTCTGTAAACATGCTTGTGTATGTAAACCCTTGTAAGTAAATATATTTAACAAAAAAGAAGCCTTTGACATTTATGCCTGTTGGTGTATTTACATACTGTGACAAAATGTGTAGAAACGAAAAAAAAATGTCTAGAACTAAAATCTTATTGGTTTAACTCTAATAAAACTCCATCTGTTAAATGCCTTAAATGAAACTTAATAGCCAAATAAAAAGCACATCAAATCATTGTTATATACCCTGGGTTAAATTTTGTGTCACCAATGACAAAATATTACATTTATTTTAAAAAGAGCAGGAATAAAACAAAGCTATAAATTGAGCAAACAGAAATGTGTGATGTTATTTTGTATTCACCTATTTATAGAATTGTTCACCAGTTTAGATACAGTAACCTGCTTTTTCATTTCTATTATAGCAATAAAGTGTTGCATTAAAAATATTGACAAATGTAACATTCAGAGAATGAAGATAAACCACATAATAGTTCCAAATAGGTTCTTGGCTCTATTGATTGAATTTTCACCAAGGTCAGAAAAAAATATACAAAATAATCCTTTGTTCACATCACATATGTGTCAGATGCAGTAGCCATTTAGTTTATTGGCATTACCAGCTACTAACCAGTCCAAGTCAATAAGATTACAGTACCTGCAAGAGAAACTGAAATTCCCAAACAATTCCTGACATTATTGACAAGCAGTTAGGACACAGCAGTGAAACTTTATAAAAAAAAACAGATCTATTGTTAAACCTTACCCTTTTCTTTCTGTCAGGACATTTAAAAGTGTAATACAGAAGGACATGTTTTGTCTCAGTGATGTACATCATAGTAATGAACAGCATGTACATAAAATGTGATGATGTTGTGGAACGCCCGATAATTACCTGTTGTTATTATTCTGCAGCGGTAATTCATGCTGTGTAATTCATACTGTAAAATCAGGCATTACCTGAATGAAATATTTAAATGCAGTCTAAAGAACCATCTCACTATAGGAAAAACATTACCACAGGTCTTGACTGCGATACGACTGGTTAACTTACAAATCATTTTTGCTAAAAAAAAATCATTGTTGCTGTCATAATGACTTTTCTCTTAGCACTGAAGCGTTAAATGAGATGGATTAATTTAATTTAAAAATAATGGTCTTGATGGGACTTTTAGTCCTTGGAGAAACAAAGTTTGTGTCTCACACATTTTCTGCAAATGTCCTTTAAAATTATATTACATTATGGAAAAGGCGTAAAGCTTAACAACTGTACATATTAGAAAATAACCTTGTCAAGACTTATTTTTTGTGTCTTACAAAAAGCATTCTGTTATAGTTGTAAAATTAGCTATAAATAATAAACTATAAATGTATTGTACGTCACTATAGTTTACTGAAATGGATAACACGTGCATGCGCAGATATAACATGCAGAAATGTCTTCATATATAACAAAGCCTGAATTTGCATCCTTATAATAGATTAAAAGCACATATGCATTTTCTGGTTGCAGAACTAAAACTGTTAATTTTGAAGTGGAGGACTAGTTAATTATGACTTGAAATGGGCATCAGAGCTTTGCACAGCAGTGGCTCTATCTAAATGCTTACATATGGATTTTCCTCCCACGTTTGTCGCATTAGATGCACTTGCATTGAGTTTTGCACCCTGGGTTGCTGTACTTAGAGAGTCAATACATGGCAAAATGGTGCACCTAAATGACTCTCTTTGATTGTCAATAAAATCATAACCTCATAACATACATGTACTTCACCAAACTAACAAAACCTAAATACATTTGCATACGAGCATAAAGCAGACTGTCATTAGGGGAAATAATGACAGAATGCTCTTTTTTTGGAGGGGTGGGGGAGACGAATCGTTAAACTGCTTAAATGTCTAGAGGAAGTCGTAAGAACAAAACCGAAGCCAATATTTCATTCAAGCAAAGTAAAGTGAAAAGTATAGAACAAAGACTACTAAATTATTTACTGTGCTAAGCTGCGAGTATTTCTTCAGATTCACTCAGATGTGAACATCTGAGACGGGTGCAGAAGACATTCTGAGGAAATGGTGCCACATTAAGCAGAGCAGTTGCTCTGTACTGCAGATATTTCCCACTATTACACTTATTTTAATTCAGCTACAGGTCCGGAGGACTGAAGTTCCTAAAGAATGATTGAACAACATACAAGAACAAATCTTTTAATCCATCTGTTATTTGTTAAAAGCTGATATTTTAAAGGAGAAGAGAAAAAAAGGAGAGGACGGGAGAGAACAGAGGAAAGAAGAGAAAAGGACATTTTACTTTACGTTTTTGTGATCATAAGCAGGATTTTCACCTATTGGACAATAAAGCAGATGACATCTAATTAATGGACTGGAAGCATCCTGCTGCAAGAAGCCCCTTAAGTTAAGAAAACACTTAGGGACAGTATCCTCACAATGACTGAACAACTACACTTAAGAGGTTTCCTGTAACTGGGCACAGAGCCATATTTAAACAGCAGAGCCACACCGAGTCTTGGAGGTGGGCTCTTTTGACCTGAGCCAGTAAGCAACCACCTAGTAACCACCCAGAACGCCCTAGCAACTGCATAGAAATGCCCTGGCAACGGCCCAACACCCCCCCAGTGGGGACTTTTGCATGGGCAAACACGACTTCAGAAACAGCTTGCTTGCATACATTATGTTTCTATGAGTGACTGATACATAATGCATTTATTATCAATATGAAAATTCATAATATAAGCTTTTTTATGCACTGTGAATGAAATACTTTAAAACACTCTGTGAATTAGAGAAATTTACTTTCATTTTCTACATCTAAAGTTTTATACGTTTTATGTTTTTCACTGCAGTGGTGCCGAGTGGATCTATATTTTGAGAGAAAAGTCATAAAGTTAATAATATAGAGCCCATTGTCATCTATGGAATACCTCTTATAAATTATTTAGTATACAAGACGTGTCCAATTTATTCCAATTATATCTCTGAGGACTGTTAATATTTAATACAGCACATCCACCATTGCCCAAATCCCACGGCAGTGATGTACTTTCTGTCGACTTGAAGAACTGCGGCGTGCAGATGAAACTTCTTCATCCGACAGCGATGCTCAGCACTCAGTGAAACCTAATGACAAACTCGCTTCTGTATTCCCAGGTACACTCCTAACGCTGATAATACTGAGCCGGTATTCTGGATCGCTGACAACTTTTTGATACGTTTTTGATTTAAGAGATGAGCTGAGCTGCAGTCATTATAACTCTGAGGAAAGCTTGATCTTCTTTTGTAAACACTTCACTGATGGCCAGAGTCCAACGTAAATCAATGTCAAGTCGTGACACTGAGAGTTGTGCCATGCAATCAAGTTTACACTGTGGCGGCCGGGAACATTCTCAGAATGCTGGCTAACGTTCTCGAAAAGTTCTTTCAGAGTTCTCAAAAATGTTTTTTTAGAGTAACGTTAGTAGAACTTTCTTAACATTATATATCATGTATCCCAAAAACGTTATAAGTAGTTAGTGGAATTCCTTAAAAAAAAGGTACAGAAAAAAATTCTCAAATAACGTCCTCATAACAAACAATAATGTTAATACAACATCAAGTAAATGGACATTTTGAACATTCCTAGTTACTTAGTGGAAACATTAGAGAAATGTTCTCACAACCTCAAAATTTTAGCTAATTTTTAAAAAAATTTAAATGTTTAACTAATTTAAACCACTAACATTTTTTATGTGAATTCTAAAACATTTTACTAATGTTAGAAGATTTTTGATAATTTTAAGTGAAATTTAACAGAACGTTAGCCAACATTTTGAGAACATTCCCTGTCAGTTGGGTATTTAATGTTACTATTGTTTGATTCTCTTGCAACTCTGTCTAGCTCCTCCTGTGTTAATGGCCCCTTAGAAGGTAGCTGCCCATGCAGACAGCAAGACAGGTCACTAGATTTGCAACACAACTTCTGTCTGCATAATGAATATGTGAGACACTAATGCATCTCTCTGCAATACGGCCATGACAGACCTGCAGAGACTTCGCATTTTTAGCATGATCTTGCTTCACAAGTGGGTATAATTAATTCAGATCAGATGGCTGCGTATGGTGGTGCCAGCGTGGAACAATGAGGGAACATCTGCGGTTCTTTGTGGTCTGCATTACAGACGACTGTCACATGGATGTCCACTTTAATGCAAAGACAGGCGTCCATTAAACTGATCAAAATGTTGATGGATTTAACGTCTGGACTCATGGGAATATACGGAGACGGCACATGCACAAAGAATATAAACAGTATACAGTGGCTCCAAAAACCATCTGGACTCACTTGAATCTATAATGTGTATAATATATGAATGTTATTACATTAGAACCAAAAACATATTTGTAAAGAAACATGCATGCTTTTCCAACAAAACCAAAAAGTTATGATTTCAATGATAAAGGGAGATGTTGCTGTTCAAAATCAGTATTTTGATATTCCACTACTGTTAAAAGTTAGTAAAGCATGTCTACAGGTCATGTGATAAACTACATCTGAGGAGAACTGAACATGACAGTGTGTTTGACACCTAATAAAATGTCTTGGTAGTTAGTATATGCAGGTAGGACGGCATCAAGATATGTCTGAATTAAATATTTGTGTCCAAAAATGCCTCAATTGCTGCCAATTGTATGATATTCCAAATCCTGTGCGTTCAGATATTAAAAAGTCTGAACGTTTGAATGAAGTAAATCGTTGTTGGTGCCACAGCACGATTGGCGATTAATGAAGACTCAACAATTCGGGATCAGAATCTATTGAGCATATAAAAGGTTCAGCTTCATTAGACGAGATAATCGCCATGAATTCCTGGTGTATATGCAGAGGTGATGATTTGTTAGATGCGTGGATTTGCTTATGGCATACAGCATGTTTCCTGCTGCGGCCAATGATTGAAGCATAACTGTCTCGGTGCATTTCAACAAAATCCCTGATGTGCTTCAACAAAACACCTGCAAGGCGGCCTGAAGGCTGTAAAATCTGCACTTATTCCTGCATGTTAAAGGCTGTACAATTACGACCTGTAAAGTCAATGGAGAATGGAGGCAAACGAAAACTAGAAAACAAATAAAACAAATCAATCACGCATGTCATTTTTTAAAGCTTCAAGTAGTAACTTTTGCCTCTCTGGCGCCATTTCTGGTTAAACCATAAAATTACAAATATGTTGATGTCAAAGAGACTTTGCCATTCAAGTCGCACCTGATAGCTCAAAAAAGAGGTAACCAATTAATTTAAAATAATAAAGTAACATTAAAATAAAAAAGTAATTGTAAATTGTATAAATTATAAAAAAATAAAATAACATTACAATAATATAAAATGTTAAGATAACATTATTCTTTAAGATAACTATAGATTTTACCTTCATATCTAATCTCGGCACAAACACACTTCCCCCAATCCAAACATGTGATAAATATCGCCTTCGGGTGTCGAGCCACCGCAAGGTCACGTCAGTTACGTCTAATATCAACACCAACACCAGGCAAGTTATCAGCACGTAATATAACAACATCAGACATGCAGATGACCGGACCCCAGTGGAGAGGCAATTATCTAAACATAGCCGTCCTGCGTCCTGCATTACACTGCCATTCAGTGTCATGTTGAAGTACCATCTAACCTTATATAAACGTCATTTACCTCTATAAATATGTATACACATGCACTCACCTAAACAATTTGCTTATGCTAAAGAACTGGTCAGTGAGCATTTCACAGGTGATGAATATTAAAGAGAACAGAGGCCTGCTGTTGGATTACACCAATAAAGTGTCTACATCCACCATGCATTCATGAATAGACATTATGCTTAATCAGATGGATAAACCTTGGTACTTTTCATGGTTTATATGATTACACTGGTACACTGTTAAAACCACATGTGCGAAAAGATGTTTTACCATGATGCACATCCAAAAACCTATTGCAGCTTTGTTCAACAAAACATGGTACTACCACAGTACATGTCTAAAAAACACTGTAGCTGTACCATGGTACTTTATGATACTTTATGAGCTGCACGTTTAGGAATGCAATTTATTAAATGCATAGCATTTCAAACCTTAACTTTGACACCAGGCTTGTTAAACAGAGATGTGCTATTACTTTTTCTTAATGATTTAATTTACATAACCACAAAACCCCCATCAGCAACGCCTAGATCGTCTTTGCAACAGCTTAGCAACGCCCTGGCAACAATCCACAATGCCTTGGTGGAAACTGGCACAGGCAAGCACCACTGATTTACCTCAGAACCTTTTTTTATTGTTTTACATCTCAGTGCTTATAAATAACCTCACTATAATTGGCCTGTTTGAAAACTGGACCTGTAGTTGCATCACAGACTCGTTCCTCAGGAAGTCCAGCAGTGATACAGCACTGGTGCAGAGAGACAGTTTCCTTAATCAATTACAGTCTTGCTTATGAGGAAGCGGAGCCTGACAGCCTGTCTCAGCGACGAGCTGTGATTCTCAGAGATAAAGTGGCTCACACAAAAGAAAAGGTGACGATTGAGAAGAAATGAAATGTCGCCTGCTTGCCAGGCTGTTTTAAGATGACACACAGAAAGCACAGGGAAGCACAATGGTGCTTTAAGCACACCCACCTGACAATTGTGGTTTGTAAGAACATTTCCCCCACAATTCCATTAAGTTCGATAAATGTTAAAAGCGTTGTTTTGGAAGACCGTTCAAAACGGCCAGTTTTTTAGACGTTGTATTAATGTTATTGCTTGGTTATAAAAATGTAATTCAAACTTTTTAAAATTATGTAACATTATTAAAACACTCCACTAATAGTTTAAAAATAATGTTTTTAATATGATATACAAGTACTACTATCATTACTGCAACGTTTTTTGATAAAGAACTTTTACAGAACATTAGCCATGTTCTGAAAACGTTTCCTGTTAGCTGGGCAGCCTGCCCACATTACAAATCAAGCCCTTGTATGAAGAGTGATCTAGATTAATTGAACCCATGAACCACACAGGGGGAACTTGCTGTGACCCAAAAGACAAAAAGGATTAAAGTCATGTTTTAATAAATGAAACAGCACTTAGAGTAAGAGAGAGTTAAAAGCCTCTTGCTCACTCACTAAGTTACATGCAAAGTGAAAAGTGAATCTGTGCAGCAGTAACTTGAGCCGAAGAGCTTCAAACTTCTTTTCTTATTTAGTATTTATGTATTGTTTTGGATTTTGTAGCTGCAATCCCTAACTTTCATCAGTTAAAAACAAACAAAATTCAATTATTGAGCAAGTACAAGAACAGATCTTCCTTCAGCACCTTACGCCAATTCACAATGTTAAGTTTATAATAGTGATTTATAATTTGAGCTGTCAGGTCAATTTTCCCAGAAATTTTAGATTGACTTCATTTGATACTGAAAACTTTGTAAACTAACCTGCAACTTTATATTTCAAACAGAGATGGCAGTAGAGACACAAAAGTTGGGGATTGCAGCTTTAACGTTGTATAATTTATAAGACTTTAATTACACGACCACAGACGATTATACATACATATATATATACATATATATTATACATATATAAAACACAGAATGCTGTTATTGAATCACATATTCCACATATTCCATAAAATCATGCAATAAACTGATAAACAGAACACACACTAGAGAAATGTTTATCACCTTCATGTAACATTTGTCATTTTATATTTGTGTCAGCACATGTCAAATTATGATATGCTTTTGTATTTGCTTTCATTTTGTTATAAAAAGCACATGAGCTGCCTCTGTTTCATCTTCTATGAAAACATCTATTTGGTTATATAAAGTTACAGTGAGAAACAAATGATCTAACTTACATGGATAAATTGCTCAATTACAACAAGACAGCTATTTAATTACAGCTTGAGTTAAGAGGTTCCCTCCCTTTAAATGTTAAACCAATTGTGTCTTGCCCTGGAGGGGCTGGTTAATAATATAATTCTTATTTGAGGTACGAGAGAAATTACACCGTTGCCTCATAAGGGACAACTTTGTAAACACGTCATCAGTATTCAATATTTCTTTTCAATAGTAGTTTTTGTAGGCTTAAATGTGTTTAGCCTTTCTACCGATAAACCAATGAACTTAGTCGGTTGTTTTGTAATTGCTTTTTCAAGAAGCTAACCTCAAAAACACAGGCCCGTCCAGCGAGAGGCAGCAGCGCATGAAAGGTTATCAGAGGGAAAAATGGACTCTGCTGTGCTTCTTGCACCATTTGTGTACAAATTCACTTATTCGTCCCACAAAGCACCTATTTAAGGATTGGAGGTCATTAAAAGCTTAAGTGATTTTCTTTTCTTTTAAGTGCATGCCAAACATGATCTTCTTCCAAAGCCCTTCTGAGACTTTCCAAATAAGATGTTTCCCTAAAAATAAGACAAAGATGCACCTTTCACCCAAGTCCAAAGGCACATGTCCATTTGAAGAACAATGTCCTTATTAACTTTGACACTGTCCCCAGTTCCACCATGCTCTGCATTAAGATAATAATAGCAGTTACCTACATTAAGATTAAACCTGACTGGCTGTGACCAAAGTGTGTGGGAGGACAATTCCCATAATGCATTGCAGGGCTCCTGTATAATTACGCTGTGATGTATGTTGTAAAGCTTTAAAACTGAAAACAATGCTTGGGGACTTCCCAAGAGCCACAATAATTGAGTTGAAAATAACCGCTGTGAGAATACTGATATATGTATTGTAGTGAGGAAAACTACTGCTCTGAAATCTAGTGCTTCATTTGTCAAAAGCACATGAGCTAATCAGGTTGTATTGTATTGTCAGAAAGTTAAGAGTGAACAGTTCTATGATTAAATGACATAGATAAACTCTATGAATAGAGTTTCTAATGTACATTTTGGAATGTAATTATGGACTTAACATTTATATTAAATATATATAGCAACCTATAATTGGTCTATATATATTTAACCTAATATATACATAGAGATAGAGAGAGACAGAGAGAGAGGCAGACAGATATACGAATGGATGGCTGAATGGAGTTATGAAGGTTTTTTTACTTCTACTGGTTGAAACTTGCAACACCTAGATCATGGGTTTGATTCCCAGTATGGAAACACATACCGATTAAATGTTTACCCTGAAAGCACCAGCCAAATGCATACATGTCAAATGTATTATAACTTCAGAAAAACATGCATGCATGCATGAAAACTATTCAAATGTTAATGTTTTTTTAAATGAGTACACAATTTTATACGTAATGTTACATCAGCTTCTACAATAAATAACCTTTTCCATTTCCAATACACGGCTTCAGCGTAAGGTTTCAGAGTCTCAGTTTCATACTCTAAGCGCAGATACGATCATGAAGTCATTTATTCCACAACGCTTCACAGCCCGAGGTTCTCAGGCCTGGCTGACTGCAGTGGAGGAACAGACAGCTGATTTTTGGTAGGATGAGAGGACCCAGATCTGCCATCACTGAGAAACGGAGAGGTCATGCCCGGCATGAAACGATTCACAGTGATGGAATCCCATTATTTTTGACTATGTCTCTGCTTGTTAATGTTGTTTTTTATGACAATTATTTAATAATACCACTTGACTACCCACAGCACTTTAACTGAGCCTCCGCTGAGCCGTTTGGTTGTCTGTGAGGGTGTTTGTGTTTAACTGGATGTAATTATGAGCGATAACAGTGTTTCAGGTGTGTAAAAGGGTGTGTGAGGCCTGTTTCTCACAATATTTGTTTGTTCTGTCATTTGTCTTAGAAATTTCTTTCGTCTGGTTGAGACAGTGGACAGTTATTTTCCCATCAGCTGGCAGAACTCTTGGAGTCTTCAGGCTCACAGTCGCAGACAAACCGTCGCGCGAGGTCTTTATTTGTCATGTGATATCATCGTTTTCCTGTCAGTCCTGTCTACGTTCTTTGATGTTGTTGTATTGCTGTTTCGCAGCTTGAGAAACGAGAAACTGTATTTTTTTTATATACTTAAATCTTAAAGTACAAACCCAGCTGACAATTGTAGGTTGTCAGAACATTTTCCTATTGTTTCCATTAAGAGATAATGTTAAAATGTAATTCTGAAAGTTCTAGGAATGTTTAAAAACTTTTCTAAATGTCCCACAAACTATTTAAAAATAACGCTTTCTATATATACGATATGTAACATTAAAAATGTTCTACTAACGTTATTTCAAGAATGTTTCTTGTGAGCGTTTAGAAACCAGCCAACATGCTGAAAACGTTCCCTGTTAGCATTTCTTGCAATGCTTTTATGCTGGGAAGCAAGATTTATCTGAATATTTGCCTGTCATTATTTATGTACTAAACAACACTTTCAACAATCAAAAACAAAAGTGATTTTTAATTTAAAATGACTGAAACAAACTGACACAGCAGCGTGAACGCTTCATGCTGTTCATCTCAGACTGGTCTTCTCACTGCGGCATCTGTTCCACTGTGAAGTCCCAAATGTGTCGTTATTCCTCACCAGCTGGATGCCACATTTACTATAAACATTCAGAAAATAATTCCATTGACTTTCATTGACTTCACAGGATTCTGTATAATCGCTTCAATATGGTGATAATATTGTGCGTTTTCTCTTGATATTCAACTGCAGATCGGGTTCAGGTTAAGCGTTTAAAGTGCATTTTTTCCTCCTGCTTTGATTTCATAGAAACACAATAATGCTACTAAGACTTTTAGTAAAGTAACACAGATTTTTATGCATGTTTGTATGCAAACCCAGAGATCATGTGACTGCAGCATTCAGATCCTCTCTCATTAAGGCTGGTATTTTGTTTCTGTTTAGATGTGGTTATTCCAACCCATTCCATATGACAACTGTGGCTACTTTCCTAAAGCAGCTAACAGTTTACAGAGCAGAGCAGACTGCAGGATATGTGGCTATTTACATTATTTAAAGACATAATGTTCAGTGATGTGCATGTAACTCATTTGCAGTGATAATTGTATAGCTTATGTATTCTGTTTATTAATGCTATTAAGACATGCAGTGACCTCCTCTGCATAGATCACTAATGCATTTATATTGTGCAGTTAAACATGCAAATCATAGCTGACGTTGGATCGTTTAAAAATATCCATGTTTATCATCACACTAGAATAGCAGTGCAACATTGTACTGCAAACAATTCTGTGTTTATAGTCATGAAATTCTGATACACTTTTAAAAATATTTACATATGCGTGTGTGTATGTGTGTGTGTGTGTGTGTGTGTGTGTGTGTGTGTGTGTGTGTGTGTGGTCTTGGTGTTCACAATGCTATAGGGACCAAATGCCTCCACAAGTATAATAATACCAGTGCATTTTGACCTTGCGGGGACGTTTTTGGTCCCCATGAGTAAACAAGCTTATAAATCATACAGAATGATCTATTTTGAAAATCTAAAGACATCAGAAACAGAAATCATTCAGTCAATACAGCTCTTAAAAGAGTGTCCTGATGGATACTAGAAACATGGGCTGCATTTGTATATAAAAATGACATGACTGTGATCTTACTTTCAAAAGTTTGAGGGGAAATGCATTCCTGGGGCTACATTCAAAACCAAAAACGTGACCTGGGAAATGAACAAACATCTCATCAAAGACACGCAAAATGTTTCAGTCTCGCGGTAACCATGAAGCAGAGCTGATCCCTGCAGAATGTTTGACTCTGGATGGGTTTATATATTCACAGTCAAGCTGAGAAGCTGAAGCTGACCTGGGTAAAGCCGTAGGCATTTCAACCACAAAACTAATTGTGTGGAGTAAGAGATCGAGTGCCTTCCACAACCCAGCCTGCAATAAACTACAGCCACGAACTGACTGCTGCGGATATATGGGTGTTTCCTCAACTACAGGCACTTTTATTTCCCAAGGGTTGAGTTTTATTAAAACTAACAGATTTCTGCTTTTTGGAATATGAAGGTCACATTACAACAGTCTTGTAAACTTTTAACCAGGTTGTATCATTTATTTTTTACTACAGACTTTTCATTCGTATGAAATGTGATCAAAATATGATGAAAATCTATCATCAAAAATAACTTTCATAAATGATAAGATTCATAAGGGGTGAAATAAACATATACCATTTTAATATACACTGCCTGAAAATAATTGAAATATGTATTTTTAAACAAATTACCATTGTCGTTTGGCAAACAGCATGTTAAATATGAAACATGGCATATCACAATTACCTTGAAAACATAGTAAATATAGTAAATATTTACTTGTTTACTTGTAATATTTACTTGTGAATTAAAATATTTGATTGTTTTGTGTAATTTAGCTAGCTAAAACTAGCTTTAGCAAGAGAAAAGGAGTGTATTTGAAGCGACTATTCAAAGATGTTATAAATATAATACAGTATGCAAAAAATGTTTTAAAAATACAAATACACATGATGCTTGTATACCCACTGTTGCATGTCCACCGACAAACGACAAACTAGTACCAGTGTTTTAAGGTCGTTTTCTAAAGGTCCACATGCACAGATAAACATAACGGAGTCATTCTGAAAAGTAAAACGAAGCCCCTGTCAGAAGTGCTAGCATGTTTTATTAAAGCCGCTCTGGAAAATGAGCCTCCGTGAAACATGAACGTTGTCTGAACATGATTTAAACGTTAAGAGTGCAGCCAGTGACTACTTTCATTGGTTGGACTTGATGAATACACCCTTGACTTGATTCTGTGTTCTGAGACTCTGTGTTTCATTTGTGAATGAAGATCTGCTGATCGGGAGGGGTCGTGCTGTTTATTTAAAATGCCATACACAACGAGAAAGAACCTGACAACTTAAAATCCTGACCAACCTGACAAATGTATCATTTATTTCATATTAATTTCTTAAAAGCTTTTGGCTTCTGCAATTAAAAAAATTACTTAATTTACTTAATAAACAAAGACCTTAGCAGAATTTCCAGCATAATTACTTTATTGTGAACACAAAGTTTACCCCGGTAACCACTATGCCATGGTAATCATACAGCATGATAAAACGTGCACCAGGGTATTGGAAACTGAAACTTATATAAGTTAAGAAACTACTAAATAAGAAACTACTTTTACACAGTATTGAAGAGAGAAACAAAATGCAGTTGAGACTCAGAAGATTTAAATGTTTGTTAATGAGAAAGACTATTGGGAAATGTGTACAAAATGTCTTGCGAGCAGGCATTGGAAATCAAAGATGCAGAAATCTCAAAACAATGTATCATTATTGTCTAGTATACAAATCAATGACTCTTATCAAATCTCTAAGTTCTCATGTTGTTAATCAGAGGTCCAGTCAGAGGGCAAGATGAAGATGAAGAACATTTAAAGGTGCAGCGTGCTCAGAAGACAAACTTGCAAATGATAAATAGCGCACCAACTTACATTAAATAGATTCTGGACCTCAACCCTGTTACTGAGATAAGAGGCTGAAACCCAAACGAGGAAGAAATTGCTCTAATAGACGACAGCGTTTTTTGCCACTGGCAAATACCTGACCTTGCCACTTTGCAGAACAACTGCGACCAATAAAGACACTTTGAAGGCAGTTATTTTCACAGAGAGTTTCAATGATAGCTCTGGAGACAATGATTAAACATTTTTCATTAAGATCAGATCTCGCCCGCAGCTGCAACCAACAGAGAATTAGTACCTCTGGTGATAAAGCGATACACCTACTCCACGTCTTACATCAGATCCCAAAAAATAAAAGCCAGGCCAACTGCACAAAACCTTGCAGTATTGTATAAAACTCAGTTTGAAACATCTAACAACATGTAAAGATATTTGTATGTAAAATGTGATTTATGTTTGGATAGACTATACAGTACCCCAAAATCTAACCCTCACAAAAACTTGCTCACTTTATCAGACTTAAAACATGAAATGGCTGATTTATTCTAATGCATTGCTGCAGTGTCTCTTTGAACACACTATGAGAACGAATCAGTTAACCCTGAGATATCAGCCAGGCAAAGTCAACTGTGATAGATGTTAAAGCATGAAAACTCTGTGTGATTCAAACAGACAGTACTGGACATCCTGCTAGACTGAAAACAAAGCTCAGAGTGGACAGAGAGAAGCAACGGTACCCAGCGGCTGCAACTTCCTGTCTTTAAACAAAAACCAAACATGTCAACAGCAGAGTCACACTTCTGATCGGGGACGGGGTAATTAAGTATTGTGCACGTGAATAATAACCGACATCAAGGTGACACTGCACAAAATTGCAAAACAAAGACTCATGAGTAAGAGCTGTGTGTTTCTTTTTCAGTATAAACTTAAAAATGAATTCAAGTTGTCTTTCAATAACCTTTGAGTGGAGAACTATTGAAGAAAACATGATATATAGATTGACATTTCCATAATAACATGTTCCTGTTTTTATTGTGAATGTAAAAGTGCATGTTATTAAAAAATAAATAAATGCTTTTGCTTTCCTCATTAGGTAAATTCTTTCAATAGGTAAATTGCCAATATTTAACAAAACATTAATATAGTAGCAGAAAATAAAGCAGAAAAAAGCAGAAAATTAAATCTTTGAATACATGATTCATGAATTCAAAGTATTCACCATCAATTTATGAATATGTTATTAATGAATACATGCAAACCCTTGACCATCAGTTTATATGTGGCACAAAAGTTTCAAGAGTGGGCATGAACTCCACAATCCACTGCAAACTCGCTATTAGGTCTGACTCCACTGCGCTGTGAAACACCCACTTCTCACAATTCAATTCCTATGGATAAAATCAAGTACAACATATTTTTCTCATTAGTGGTGCTTGCTAAGGCACGCGTCGCTTTTGATATTGCTCAGACTAAAGGTTAGAACCCCAGCCCGAAGTACCAGCAACAGTCACGCTGACCTTAGCAAACATCACTAACAAAGTCTTTTAGCTTCCACATGTTCTAAAAGACCAACGTTATACAGTGCAGAATCAAACACTTTCATTTTTACAGCTAAATAAACATCTTAATTCATTGGCATCGCTAACACACCCCCAGCTGGAGGTAGGTACGGTATTTTGACTGCGCTTTACGACCGATTAATCCCACAATGCTAATTCTGTGAAGTAGCGTATGCGATTTCTCTAAAACGGCGGATTAAGCACTTTAGTGTCCAAGGGGAGCGAGGCAAAGCGGAGAACGGGTAGCAGATGCCTTTGTAAATAATATTGCCATTTTCTCTCTCCAAAGTGGGAACCAGCAGTGTGGAGATGTTACCCGTTTGGAGATAAGCCATAAATTATTCAAGGCTCTGTTGTAGTGGCTCTCTGGCAAAAGAGGCTGTAATGCCATGTTTCCTCTCCGCTGGTGCTCGACTTATCCAGTCTTTTTGGTGACAGATGTTCCATGTCAGTTGGGAGAGAGTCAAGCAGCAGTATCTGACGGGTGTAGAATCGGCTCTGTGTTGGCACAAGTGGCCGTACTCTGCACACCGAGCAGTGCGTGGCATACTTGTTTTCAAGTCTCCGAGTGGATAAAATGTTTTTGGAGGGCAAAATTTTAAATATTATTCTTGTGCTTGAATTCCACGCTGGTTGAAGGGACAGCCTCAAGACTCTTTTTTTCACTTTGAAGAAAGTGAACAGTGAATTAACAGGCCCTGCATTTTATAAGAGCATCCTTTCTATTCAATATTCCTCTGAGCTAGGACTCCAGTGAGGCTGAGATAAAAGCATGGAGTGCGGGTTTTGCACAACTGTGACATTATGGTTGTAAGAAATCAATAATACTACAAAAAAATCAGCTCTATTATAGACATTTTTATTGTAACAAAACACACTTGAAGCCAACTGTATCAGAAGCCATGCATTCATGCCTGTGACAGCATGTATGTGTCTGTCATACATATGTAAATAAGTTTATAAATAAGTCTAGCAAAGACTTCATTATTAGGGTAATAGGGTAAGTAGTCGTGTATTCTTACGGAATAAACCCCTAGCTTTACTTACAAGCAATTAATACTGCTTTTACACTAGTACCGCTTATACCTGGCAGCTTGAGCCCTTTACTATTGTGTTAGGCATAGAAAAGATGCCTTTCAGGGAAATCTGTGAATTTTCTTCAGATGACCTTTGGTAATCTCCATCATCTGTTGTGTATGAAATTTAAATGACAACTGACCACAAAGGTCTTTTCCAAAGTTCAATCAAATTCTAATGCAGATCCATCATACTAGTGTTTTGCATAATTTACTGATATCACACTGTTAAAAGAGGAGAGAAACTAATTAGCAGCCGTGGCAGTCGTCTTTCCACACTGCTTTTCAAGTACATTAAGAAAATTAATACTGGCACTAAAATATTTCCAGTTAATAATAGCACATAACCTGCCATGTAGGAATGACCTCTTAACAAAAAAAATATACGTTTTCCGAATGCTAACGTACCATAAATCAGCCCCATAACATGATCAGGCTATAAATAGCAAGCCAAGAAAACTGTCCATAATTTATTGCTAATGTTCGCTGTTGTTATTGTCACTACTTCAGACAAAAGAAAAAAATAACAAACGAGATCTTGTTCATATCTCAATTGTTTCTCGTATAGTGCACTCAAGTCTCAGATACTTCTCATGAGAGAAAGACAACAGAAATCTTGCATATAGCTCCTTTAGAGTTTAAAAGAGATCACAACATTATCTCAACGATGTCTCACACTGGACTCACACTGGTGAGAGATTTCAGTATAAACTCAAGAACTAATTCAATAATGTGTAGTAACATTGGTCTCATTTGTGTCTGTTTCTTAACTCCCTAAAGATTTTTAGGAGAATATTTTTACATAAATTAGTCGCTAGAGCTCTGACAGAACAATCATGTAAAAGTATAATGGGTATGTAAAATGTAAAGACAACGTCCTGCATGACTAATGCTTCTGTTGTGCTTGGAGATATTTAGTGTTCTTTACTATCCTCATATGCATCTAAACATTAATTTGCATATACTGTTTAAATACAGTGTACTGCATAACTAAAATCCATGCAAACTCTTCATCATTAACACTCGACATCTGCTGTTCCACAACTTTCAGTAAGACATCTTTTTATTCTGAGTTCTAAAGTAGTATCACATGTTCTTCGCATATAAGGCAATCCCACAACGCACTGCGTTAGGTCAAAGAAAATCCAAGATGGTGGAAGCAATAAGAGAAATGTTAGAAGAATTAGTAGAAATTAATTAGAATTAGTACTTATAATTAACGCAATATTGATAATTATTAATAAAAATAGACAATAGTCCTGTGGAGGCAGAAGGCAGCGTAACAGATTTAATCAATTTTGTAAAAGTTCAAGTATTGTAAAAAGTTTTTAAAATGTTGCAGTAACGTTAGTAGAACCTTATTTAATGTTATATGTATTAAAAAAATACATTTATATAGTTTAAATGTAAAAAAAAAGCCACAAAAGTTGATCAACCTTGAAAAAAAATGTCTTTGTTTATACACCCTGACTTTCCTCAACTCACAAAAGCGAAACAGTCGCCTGAGTCACCGCATCTTAAATTCTCTGGCGTGTTACCGCCAGTACGGAAGCACCACAAAGACAGTACAGAGACTGCTATGCATTTTTAAAGTGTTGCAATGCCACATGCATATTTCACAGGAATAACCAGTGAATTTATTATGTACAATGCCATTGAAGGTGCCGGACAGAGACGAGGCGTTTTCAAAGTGAAAAATGTTTTATTCTGGTGCACGCCTGCCCGCTATACTCAGTCTACCCAGTTAACAGGGAACATTCTCAGAACATTGGCTAATATTCTCTGAAAGATCTCTCTAAGTTATCAAGAATGTTCTTGCAGTAATGTTAGTAGAACTTTTTCAGAGTTATATATCATACATCAAACATGTTATTCTTTAAGTGATTAGTAGAACATTTAAAAAGTTACAGGACTGAAATAATGTTTGAATAATGTTCTTATAACTAATAAGGTAATACAACATCTAAAAAAAACTTTCTGAGCTCTTCCAACGTTCCTAAAACTTTCAAAATAACATTTATTTAATAACAAAATAACAACACTTGTTACTTTACGAAAACATAGGGAAATGTTTTTTTACAACCTAAAATTGTTAGCTGGGCAAGGCCGCTGTAATTAGAATGATGACAAAGTGTGACTCTCCGACACGTGGGGCTATTTCTTTATAGGCAGTTAGCACAACACACACACGTGCTGTGTAAGATGTGGTAAGACTGTGTCTTTAATGGCAATTATACATTGAAAGTGACAGAGGGACGCCATGCTGTGCAAAATAACTCCCTACAGTGTTGTTTTGATTGAATTCTCACCCTCCGCTCGTCTCCAAACGGTTCCTAACATCGTCATTAAACACATGAGGATACAGGAATCTTTGACATCACTTTTTGGATGAGTTAATTTATCGCTGTGGCCCATTCGACCATAATAAATCAAAAGCCCTGCATTCATAACTGTTAGATCAGAATAAAAATCCACATATTATTAGAAGAGGTAAGAAAACGTGACTATGATTTATAGAGTCTAACCTGGCTGTTTTTCATTGCAGGTAAAATGCAAATACAGCTACACTACAGCTACAAATGTTAAGGATACTGTATGTTTATATTACAGCTTGCAGTCATGAAACTGCTTTCACAACACATTCGGCTTCCGTGTTGTGATGAGACAAACAGCACTTACAGCGAGATTTACTTGATTTGTTACATTTTCTCAGGAAAATTAAGCTGTGCTTTCATACGCACAACTCATACGCAATGCTGCTATGCGGTTTCTAACCCAGCAACAATTTTAGGTTGTAAGACTGTTTACCTAATGTTTCTATTTAAGCAACAAAGATGCTACGAATGTTATTTTGACAATTAGGACAGGAATATAGCATTTTTAAAACATTCCACTAACAACTTAAGAATAACGTTTTTGAATTACATTTTTGATAACGTTAGCTGGGAAGGTATCTTTGCATTGAAGAAAAAGCCAAAGCCATATGTAGTGACCAAAAAAAAACATACTTGAAACTTGAACAACCACCCGGAAGACCCAAGCAACTACAAATCATGTTAAAAATGACTAAGAACGCTCTCTTGGTCAGTAGAATACCTGGAAGTGGCATTGAGGTTTCATCCAATAAACACTTGCTCAAAAAACTGCAAAAATCCATCTAAATGAGTAATGATATGCACAGGCAGGTGTGAAGAAACGAGCAGAACATCTCAGTGAAAACCTCATGTCACATTTTCACACCCTCTGTCCTCAAAACAAGCAGCACTCAGAGAAAGACCTTCAGATGTATTTAGACGTGCATAAACAAAGACATACATATACATATACATATATATATATGTGACTACCACACAGGGACACACAACCACCCACCCTCTCTCTCTCTTTCTCTGTCTTTCACTCTGTCTTTCCCTCTCTCTACCCCGGAGGAACATGTTATTGTTCAGTGGTTGCTCTCTCATAGTTCAGGAGACCTTGTCACGATTTCAGTTGTTTTATTTACAGTGTAAAGTTATGAAGTATCAACTTAGTGTCATATGTTTCTCCTCAAATTCCTGAGTAGAAATAAAAATATGCACAAAGGAGACAACTGTTGACATACAGTCATACAGTTTACATGCAGTATGTCAATATATACTGTATGTATATACCGTACCTATGCATGTATATTACAATAGCACAAAGAGTCAAAATGAACACACAAAAACATGCCCTAGATATAGTGGAGAAACATATATATAACAGTATATATGAACTCAGCGTTCTTGTTTTTGAATATGGGCGATTCTGCAACAGAAATCTTGAAATATTACATTTCTTTAGCACAATATATAAGCTAGCAGGAAATGTACTTTTGACTTTTAAAGGTTTGTGTCTGAAATAGACATTCCAAGACTGAACACTGTTAATGACAAAGACAAATGAATAAAGGTAGTCTCATGAAGTTCCTAATAAAAGTCCCGAGGTAAAAGTAGCATCAGTTTCCTGGATTCTAACACTATATGCAAATGTACTGAAGAAGTGATGTTATAAATTTTGGCTAAGGGACAATTTCATCTGTGCTTAAAAAAAGAAACATTCACATCACTGAAGACTCACACGTGTTTATTTCAGCACAGGGAAAGTGGACAATGATGTTTCTCACTCCAATCTCTAACTTAATGGCAGCCCACGGTCAAATTTGTCCCAGTGCACATTCCCTCCCCAAAATTTCCAGAACCATCTACACCTGACACGTGCCAAGATGATGTCCACGATGACACCACACTATACAGCAGCCCCAAAACGTGCCTGGACATCACACCACACTTAAAATATATTTAAATCTCCCATAATTAAATTGTGCTACAACACAATGGTGGCCCTGAATAATATTTGTATGGCTACTGTATATTTTAGCACAGAAAACATGGGCAGGTTTTCTTTGATTTGTATTGTTATTTAAAATAAAAGAAGCCGACAATGGTTTTGTTAGTTTATGTTAGCAGTGAATCTGTGTTTGCCAAGGATGTTGTCATTTGGTCCCCCAAAATGCTATGTGTGCTTCTTAAGACAAAATCCATAAGTTTTCCTCACTTCCTTTGCTTAGTTTGCGTATGTCTTTGTGGTATATATGGAGACCTTTATAGTCTGTCTCAAGTGGAAAGGCAGATATTAGATATGGGATACAATAATAAGTCTGTGGTCTCAACAGAGCAGAGATTTTATCAGTCAGGGCTGGTAAAATGCCACAGACTCAAACAGCAGCCTGTGTCAATTCTTATACCTGCATGCCTTACAGAATACTGTATCTGCTCCCTCATGAGGAATGACTTATATAAAAATTAACCATGGTTTTACTACACTTTAAAGCAAAACATGGTTACTGTAGTTAAACACAAACTAACCATGGTTTTACTACAGCAACCATGGTTTAACCTATCCAATATGGCTATACAAATGGTAATTAATGCAACAAAAAACACGGTTACTACAGTTTAACAAAACCATGGTTCATTTTCATAAGGTGAGATCCTGCTGGTCACGTGTAGCTAGGTGTGTCGTGAGGCTCTATAGAATGTTCACATGAGTTTAATTAAAACCAAGTTTAACTATACACAACTGATATAAAACATGATGAAAATGTTTGTATTCTGACCTGTGTTATCTAGTATGAGTCAAATTTAAGCTATCATTATATATGTAGTCCAACTGCATGAGTTACACCGAAACGTTTAAAACTTCAATAAATATGGGCAAAAATTCTTCTCTTAGCAGGTACTACAAATATTAAGATAAAACATTAAGGTATAATATTAAGGCAAAAAATGTTTAATATCACAGGAAAATCCTTCTTAGTTCTACTCACTTTACCCCCCGACGGAGCCATCAATGGTGGCCCCTGAAGGGCCGACAGTTAAAAGTGAATCAGCCCATCATTCTTTGTGTTTAAAATGGAAGTCACAGTGTCCCTGAAACCGCCCATCTAACATCCCAGCCGAACACCCAGGAAAATGAGCGAGAAGCTCTTCTATAAATGCCAGAACTGCTCTTCTCAGACGAGAGATTACTCTTTCAGACATTTGATTCATTTCTGTCCTCCTTTCTCTGCCGTCTCTCAACGGCACGCTGGAAAATCCCTGATTAGTCTCCTCTCTCCCTGACGCTATAAACGGACGCCTCTCCAGTGTTATTCTGAGCAGATTATAACAGAAATGGAGTCTGTTGTCTGTGCTGTTTGCTATTTATACAGTTCTCATTTTAGTCAATAATCAGTAATGTGGTGTTGACACAGATTATGTGTGAACAGGAAACATTGTGTTGGGTCACTGACCAAAGTGTCCAGCTAAGGAATTTTATGTTCATTTACAGTTCACTCACAGGGCATGTGGAGAGGGCCTCTCCCATAGAAATTGTGAATTGCATCCGAGAAGCCCTACTTTTGAATACAGACTAATGGAAAAGTGGTCAATTATTTGTATTTTCTATTTCATATCTGTGTTGCATTGTCTGTTGCAGTTATTTCACATGAATGAATTTTTCTTTACTTCAATTTGTTTGCAGCTTTCTAGGTCACTGAAACGAAACGTCATGCCGCTTTACCTGCATTGACTGGAAGTGACTGAATGAGAGACAACTTTCATAGTGGCTGATGTTATTGACACACACCTCTGAAACAGATCTAATACAACAGCAATAACCAACTGCTGTGCATTGGGGGTTATTAACTATTATATACATAAATATGAATGTCTGTCAGCTTTGCATACAATTAAAAATAAAACAAAAAACCCTCTTTGGCTATCACATACACACACAAACGCACATTTACTCAGCTCTAAGAATATTCCATAAACTTCTGTGTTGTTGTTTTTTGCACAGCTAGTTATAAATAATAAACCTAATATTTTTATTTATAAAAATATTTATAAATAAAAATATTATTTATAAATATTTAGAAAAAAATATCTTTTTAAACATAATTCACTGCTACCACCATGTGGCAACTGTGGTAAAACACATTAAACAGACATCCCTTCTGTTTCATGCACCCCAGATAAGCAAAACTAAAACAAGAAGTTCACTTCATGAGTTTTCATGATGTTAAACTGAGATTTCAGACTGATCTCTGTACTAAATTATAACTCACAAACATTCAACAGCTATTAGTGAAACATCATCAGCCCAACAAAGCACAACAGGTGCAACAAACATATTATATATAAGCCTAACAGTACTGACACAAAACAAGTAAAATCAGCATTTCAGCAAGTTCACAAAACCTGATTCACTTTAAATAACAATCTTTGTCCATAATTGTCTAATTCTTTGATATTTAAGGTTATTTAACCCTAGTTGTTTAGTTGTCTATAATAACATTTTGATGAACTACTTCGTTCATTGCATCTACACTACACACTGACTCTGGATCAGGTTTATTCAGATTGATGCAGGTGAACTCCATGTGCTTTTCTGATGATCTGGTTCAGACTCTCAGCACAAGGATGTTTATATTGACACCTAGTGGCGTGGATGCAGCATCACAAAGTCTTTTCATTCTGTGATGAAAACACAGATGTTGCTGTCAGATTCATTATTTCATTAATTGTGATTAATTGTGATATTACCAGAGTGCCCATCACATCATTTAAAAAAATGACCAAGTACTTTATTCATCTGACTAATGTCTAAATATCATTTCTTTATATGTAGAACACTTATGTGAAAAATGAAGAACATAAAACGTGAGCATGCAATAAAATCCGTTTTAAAAAAGACCTAAAAAATGTTGTATTACTTAATAGATGAAGGTGCACAAACAAATGGGTAATATTTTATACTTGTCAGGTTTAGATGCAATACAAAGACTGCAACTGACCTGTTAAAACCCATCAGAAAGAATTCATAATATTTAACCCGAGTCCAGCTTTGAACATCCTTATTTGTGTTCAGAATGCATGAAACTGTATACTATACAATATACTACAGTACAATGTGCTCAGTTGTTGTATTTTGTAACATTGCTCAGCGTGTGTATGATTGTGTAGAACTGTATTCTGGATACAATTTTATCTCACGTGTTTTCTTATATAGTGAACTATGTGACATTCAGTATGAGGTGAAGAGTGAATAAGTGAATAGGGCTTATGGACACAGTATGTGCGTTTGGATGAATGTCTCTGTGGCTGATGTTCTCATTTGCTCTCTTTGAGCTGTCTGAACAGTGTGATTGGATTTGAAGTAGTTCTCTATCATTCAGGACACAACGTGTATATAATGTCGTACACGAGCCCAAAAGTGTCTACAGCTGTGTCTGAATTCACTGTTTTATTGCTCACTTGTGGCACTCGCTCTGTAAGCCTGCATTTATGTTGTTTCTCTCCCTGACAGCTGCTCTCACTTATATTACAATGTTTTTAAGCATGTTGTTGACTCTCACATCACAACTACAGCAACCCGGGCAGATACTATTGACAACTACCCAGGAATTGTCTCAGTTCTCTAAAAGATCTTGAAAAGCGTTCTTGCATTAACCGTAGTAGAACGTTTTTTATGTTGTATATAAAAAATATGATTCTTAAGTCATTAGTGGAACACTTTAAAAACATTCCGTAATTGAAAGAATGTTTCAATAACGTTTTAATGCCCATGTTTAACGTTTAAAAAAATGATAATTATAACATTATTGAAACATTCTTACAACCTAAAATTTGCTAGCTGGGCATACCGTCTGAACAAACAGATTTAATCACATGATTTAATGATAATGAGGACCGAAACACATGATAAGGTCTCTGTGCACAAAGCCCAGACCTGAATCACACTGAAAACCTTTGAGGTGGATTGGAATGCTGGCTGTGTGTCAGAGAGTGTATCATCCATCACGAGTGTCTGTCCTCACTGATGATCTGTGCATGAATGACAGCAACTCCACACAGACATGTTCCAGCATCTAGAGGAAAGCCTGCAGAGAAGAGTGCCTAGTGGTGATAGCTGACAATTCACCTTAAAGGGACAGTTCACCCAAAAATGAAAAGGGTTCCATCATTTCCTTGCCCTTATGTCAGTCCAAACCTATATGACTTTTTTCTTCTGTGGAACACAAAAGAAGATATTTTGAGAAATGTCTCAGTGGTTTTGCATCTATACATTGGAAGTCAATGGGTGCCACCGTTGTTTGGCTACTAACGTACTTCAAAATATCTTCTTCTGTGTTCCTCAGAAGCAAAAATAAAAAAAATCATATTTACATTATCAATATCTATTTACTGAATTATGATTATGAAATAACACTGACTGTAAATATGCTCTGACACATTTTTTACAATTGTTCGTGTAAATTCCCCCCACCCAAAAAATAATTTTAATGTTGTAATTTTAAATAATATATAATCTCTCGCATATTCTCTCTTCCTGCTGTATCTCTCAAATCTTATTTATATTCAGAAATCCTGCATGAAGGCGTGACAGTTTGTCGCCTGTAACTTACCTTTAATCGAGTGTTGTTTTGTCTTACAGTTAGACAATATTCCAGGATTCCAATCACTGCATGAACTGTTGAATGAAACATCTTAGCTGGAATTTGAGCAAACACTGTGTCTCTCTCCTGCACTGATATGAACACAGCTTGTCTCAGCAGTTCACTGACTGTGCATCTGTTCTCTGTGTGCTGGGATTACACTGAAACTAATTTAGTGAGAATCTCTATTGATCTGCTCCTGCTGCTACCTGCTGAATTGTCATGCTTCAGTGCTGACCATTCTATGAGATAATGAAATAAAAAAATAGTTATTTTAATTATAAGGAATATCTTAACAGAAGATGCAGTGTGGGTAGAAAAGCAGTTAAGCACAAGAAAGTCTATAATAGCTACCTGAACCAAACTGTAAAGCATATTAAATATGGTAGTGTAATAAAATATTTACAATATGTAAAGCTTACTAACTATGTATTTGATTTTATATGCATTGTATATTTAATTATATAATTTATATAATTCATTATTATTATAATATCCCAGCTAACAATTATAGGTTGTAATGTTCCCACTAAGTAACAAAAACATTACAAGCATTATTTTGAAAGTTCTAGGAATGTTTTCAGACTCTGTACCGTTAGAGAACATTACAGCTAATGTTCTGAGAACGTTCCCTGTTAGCTGGTATACGGACACTTTATCTTTTAAATGGTCATCAATGCAAAAGTGGGTCCAAAGGTGTATATGAGGTTACAACATCTGCCACCAGGGGCTAACTAGGTCATGTTAACTAGCCACACTCCTTCATCAGCCAGCTAGGCAGTTTATCTATAAAGTCAGACAGGCATAGAGACAGATAGACAGACAAACAGAGTGACCAACCATATAGTGTGATGCATCTGGAATCTTCTCCCACAGCAGGTCTAATTCTGGCCCTGAGAGTATTATGGGCTGTGGGAATAAGCCATCAAGCTTAAATGACTTCCTGTATGCCATTTACAGTTATACAAGAGCCATACATCTGAAGAAAGTCTGCTTACTCAGCTGATCCAGTGCCAACAGTAGCCCAATATGTTACATTTAATGTCGAGAAGAAGACAGAAAGGCTTTAGAAATGTTCAAAAGATTTGGGCAGAAAGACAACAGCCAGAGAGAACAAGACGGAGAAAGGCAGTCTGCTTTTAAATAAGTAGCACTGTGAGATTTCATTACACAATCTGTAACTTACTTGTGCTACTGAAAATGCCAAACTAACGATGGTTTAGCTGATTCAATAGTTATTCCGGAAGTCTCCATCTCAGACCCCCCGATTCATACTGAGCACAGAAATGGAAACAGCTGTGGAAAAAGGAAATGTATTCTGTGGATGTATTCTCTGCTCTGGTATTACTGTTGCTATTTAAATACATTATAAGGGACAGTTTACCCAAAAATGAAAACTCTTCCATCATTTTCTCAGCCTCGTGTCATTCCAAATCTGCATGACTTTATTTGCTTCTGAGGAACACAAATAAAGATATTTTGAAGTATGTTGTTAACCAAACAACAGTAGCACCCATTGACTACCTTTCATTTATGGGTAAACTATTCCTTTAAGATATTACTTTGAATGTTTTTTTATGCTCTAATGTTCCCACATTTTCTTGCCTGTTTGCCTCAACGTCAATTCACAGTATAAATTGGCATCCTCAGTTCAGTTGCTTTTCTTCTCAGTGCTTAATGAATCCATCACCCACCATCCTGATCCACAACCCTTTATCTCTATTTCAGTTCTTTTTGTCTGCTCTTCAACCCTCCCCTCACCCTCTTCCCCGTGTCTGTTTTCATTTTGTCTCTCCAGCTAATGTGGAAAACAACTAGCGATAACGAACAGAAGCTGCTAGTCGATTCTGTAAGCAATTTTATCGATGAATGAGGGTGACAGTTGGACAGTCCTCGACTCTGCTGGATGGGTAGAAACTATTGTGTCACCGTGAAAGATGCCAAGAGCCCGTGCCAAGCTTAAAACCCTGTGCACGTTTGGTGCCCACAACAGGATGGTGTGAGGCTGCCAAGCTTGCAAATGAATACTATTAAATAGGACGGAAGGATGCAGCAGAGGTGGGAGAAGACATTATCCAGCTAACAGGGAACGTTCTCTAAAAATACTTTTAAAGTTAAGAAAACACTCTTGCAGTAACAGTAGTAGAATGCTTTACAAACATTACATGTTAAAATAAGATTGTTAAACTAAACAATAACATTAATACAGCATCTAAAAACATGTTAAACATTCTTAGAACTTTCAAAAAACATTTTTAATGTCTTTGTTACTTAATGGAAACATTCAGTAAACGTTCTTACAGCCTGAAATTGTTAGCATACGTTTCATCACATTGGCAGATTTGGTGGACCAGGACTGAAGCTTAAAAGGAGAAAGAGCTTCAGAACAATCACCTGATTTGCATGGCAAGGCGAGCGGGCTGGATGTGTGCAGGCGCACATGAGGACAATGCTGTTTAGAAAGAGCAAACAGCCTTCAGATGAGAACGACAGCTATTATGTTAATACAGAGCAATGATAAAAAGACTGTGCAGATATCTGAAGCCCTGTTGAAACACGGAGAGATGAATTCACTAAAGAGCTTTAACACCTGCCTCTTATTTACTAACCACCCACAGGCCAACTAAATCAGACATTACATGCGCCAGTTCAGCTGGTCATTGGCATTTTTTAAAGCTGCAATCTGTAACTTTTGCCTCTCTGTCACCATCTATGTCTGAAACATAAAATTGCAGGTTACTATATGTACTGTTCTTTATGTATGTTGATATCAAATGAAGCCAAACTGATATTATCCACAAAATCAGACCCGACATCAGTGTGAGGAGACACAGATTTAAACACTGATCTGTTATGTACTTGCTCAATAACTGATTTTTGTTGAACAAATTACTGCTTTAACACATTCAGAGCTTATCAGTTGTGCCGTATTCACTAAAGTCAGGACTATTTGCTTGATGTAAGTGTTCCTTTAGTGAATCAGGTGGAGAATGAACGCTGGCAGTGTGTAGAAATAAATAATGTTATCAGTGAGTGCTGTTTATTCTGAATGATTCCCTATAGAACAGCTGCTCAGTCTGAAAAGTTCCAGTGTCCTTCACAAGCTCAAGGAAAGAAGGACATTTAGATGGAAGATCATTTGAATACAAAGCTGCACTGCAGACTGAAAATGATGGAAACCAAAATCTGCACTCTCTGTCTGTCTGTCTCTCGGCTGGCATGACATATTAATGTAGCTGTATGAAAAATGTAAAAATGTCAGTCATCTATCTATCTATCTATCTGTCTGTCTGTCTGTCTGTCTATCTATCTGGTTGTCTGTCTGTCTTTCTTGCTGTCTGTCTGTCTATTTGTCTTTCTGTCTGTCTGTCACACAGAAAACATTCCCATAATGCATTGCTAAAATATTTTTCTACAGGAAAAGTGTGTTCTTTTCTTTTTCACATCTGCCATATGCATGCATGCAAATGTACTATGTGTGCAGTACAGAGCAAAGCTTTAGATGAGCACTGAATTTTGAAAGGAAATCAATTTCACTGTCAATCTATAATATTCAGCCTCGTCTGTCTCTGCATTTACTGCCATTAAATTGCATTTATTGTGGAGGAAAATGTGAAAAGCTACATTACACATAAATAAATAAGAATTATTGGGAATAAAGAATAAGGAGGAAATGCTTTACAATCCCTTCACGATTCCATAATGGGATTGCTGAAGTATGTGTGGGTGAGACAGAGAGCGAGTGAAATATATACTGTTGAAATGAAAAAGAAAGGTTTCACTTCAGATGGAGTTAACAACAGAACAAGGTCTCTACATCTTCTCTGCGCTGAATCTAGTGTGGATTCGACTGAAGTCAATCTCACTGTATACATGATGCGTGGGTGTAGCCTGCATGCTAAAGAGAACTAAGAGCCAAAGCCAGGTTCACAAAAACAGGCGCATTTATAATGGCAGGCAGGTCTCTGTCAGAATGTTTTCAAAAGCTCTGTTAAAATCCACTTGAACGTATTTCAACAGGCTAATGGGCACATACTGTCCTTCACAGATGAAGCTCTCAAACCGTGCTGGTCAGGTTATCTATAATCAAAGAGGAAGAAAAGATATATTCATATATACATTCATAACATCTGAGCACAGTACCACACCCCAGTTCTAAAATAATTGCAATGTCTACAGTAGAAACATCAATTGTGTTACAGTAACTTAGAATAAAACACACTGTATTACAGTAATGAGAAATGGTTAAAAAATCAACTGGAATAATTTATTACGGCACTTTATTACCATCATACACACATACTGCATACATATACAAGTCCAAACCCTAAATGAACATCCACACAGGCACAGTTCTTGCACATCCAAGATATTGCACAGTTCATATAAACTAATACACAAAAGGAAATCACTTCCATTCAGGTCTGGAGATGAAAAAACTATTGAAATGGCCTTTATGAGCGAGCCCACAAATTCAATTGGAGCTATTCACAGATACGGCACAATCGCTGGAGAACGGATATACGGCTGTAGAACTCCATTCAAATGAAAGAGTTACTCAGCTGTGTCTAATACCACAGAGTTACAAACTGTGGCTCCACTTTCTTTATTAGCTTGTAAGCACAGTACAGGTTTTAAGTGTGAAGATCTTACGGGAACAAAAACACCAGGCAGGGCTTGACCTGTAATAAACTATAGCCTCGTGTTTTGGTCTTTGGAGATATCACAGAAAATTAGAGATTATATTTCACACAACATCAGATAAAAAGCAGCAGGACACAATGCGGCACAATATCGGCATGTTTGTGTCAAAAGTAAATTATAACGGTAATAAACAGTATGGCAAAGAACGCTGGATGAACCTGAGATATTGATGCTGAGATAAAACTGTTATCTTATTGTTGAGGGAGGAACTCTGCGATTATTTGTTGAGATATTTTTCCCTCAGTATCCTGAAATCTTTCTGAGAGGATTTTTCTTAATAGAAATTGTGAGCTTGTGATATTGGAAAGCACTGCTAAAGTGGCATCCCAAAAAAACAGCCTAAAAACTTCTTCAGCTGTTTAGCAAAGTGCACAAACGTTCAGTAAACGTCTGTCAGATGGTTTAATAAACACTTTCATACTATTTGTTTCTGAAACACACATCACATGACCCTTGCCCAGCTAACAATTTTGGGTTCCCCTTATGTTTCCATTAATAACAAAAACATTAAAAATGTTGTTTTGAAAGTACTAGGAATGCTCAAAATGTCCATTTTTTTTAGAATTTGTTGATAACATTGATAGAACTTTGCAAGAACTTTTAGAGAACATTAGCCAACATTATAAGAACCTTTCCCATTAGCAGGGAAATGTGTTTTGAGCCTAGAGTTCACCAAAAACATTGTAGTGCCGGTGTTGGTGTAGCATTACTGTAATGTTGTTTGAAACCAGCATTTATGCAACAGGCTTTGTGACAACTTCCCCATGGACAAGAAGCTTCAGTTTCCCCTGCAGCCTTTCTAAAACATATTAGACTAAACACTTTCACTGCTTAACAACCAGAGTCATCTTTACACAATTACAACAACACAGATTAAAACAGATTAGATTATTAAAACAGTTAGCACAAGAGCATTTACATAAAAAGTGATCATTTATCTGTTTATCCTAAGAAGTTTTGATTGCAGAATGATTTTATAAAGCAGCCATCTTTTTAATTCTGGTATACTCATGAAAACATCGGCTGTTTAATCAACTTTCACCAGTTTAAAGACAACTCGCCTCCTTAATCATATTGACTACAGCCATCAGAAAACATCAGTCATTAATACACATGCATTTCTGTCAACAATAAAAGAAGGTTTCTTAAACCGGCTATAAACATGAGAAAGCAGATGTCAAGTCAAGAGAGTTTATTGTCATTTCAACCATATACAAGTACATAGTGAAACAAAACAACATTTCTCCAGGATCAAGGTGCTACACAAACACAGAACAACACATAACAAATACATAATTTATACATAATGTATACATAAATTATGTATATGTCCAAAACAAAAGCCCAGCTCATAAGGAGTGTTTTCAGAACATTGTCTGACGTTCTCAAAAAAGATCTTTAAGCTATCAAAAAGTTCTTGCAGTAACGTTAGTAGAACATTTTTTACATTATATATCATATATTAAAATATTATACTTAAGTCAGTGGAACGTTTAAAAAACTTTACAGAATTAAAAAGAAAAGTTATATAACGTTCTTATAACCAAGCAATAATGTTAATACAACATACAAAATGTTCCTAGAACTTATATCATTTTTAACATTTCTGTTACTTAATGGAAACATTAGAAAAACATTCTTACAACGTTCCTAAAATTCTTTGCTATGAAGCTTATCAGACAGGAGTGTTTATATAAACAAAAAGCAGTCTGTTAATACAACACAAGGTGGCACTGTTGATTCAGGGAAGAGTTTGATGCCTCTTGCCTTTAGAAGAGAAAATCAAAACATTGCAACACTATTAATAAACTCCAAAGCACTTGTTTCTGGGTAAATGATGCTTCCTACATTTAATGGAAGCATATTTACCTAAATCCATCATTACAAGACATGAGTGCATGAGCATGTGTCAGTATTTTAAGATCTGGGTGATGACTTTAAAATTGTTGAACTCATAGATCTACATTCACAGATAATCATGAGATTTAATAAGAACACCATGAAACACATACAATCTCCAAGACCTTCTGTGAGCCATATGAAAGTCGCATGAAAATATCCAATACAGCTGGTTTACTGTGTGCCTGTCTGCTCACAACATCCTGGGCTGGCCAATTAAAACCTGACTGAAGTAGTTTTGCTCTTATCTGAAGACTGTAGACACGTGCCTCACATGGATGGAGAAATGCGTTAGAAGATGCAGCTGCAAGATTTTTTTAGCCTATTTATATAGATAACCAATTATATAGATGCATTTCTCACATGGATGTGGAAAGGAAGACATTAAAAGTTCTGAGAAAAATAAAGCTTTAACAGAGAGGGATTTAACATCTATTTCTCTGCTCTTTAAAGATTCATCTTATCAGGAAAGAATCATAAGGCCTGAGCATCAATAATACAGCCAACATACTTTTGTGATGCTGCCCCATTAACTGTGATGTTTACAAGCTCTGATTGTCAATTTCAGAACCGCCATTTCTGGCTTATTTGTTAACATATTTTACTTTAATCTGTCATTAACATTCTCATCTCAGAAACATATACAGCCATAAGCCTATAAGTCAAACATTCGGATATGTAACGCCAGCTAACAAGGAACGTTCTTAGAATGTTGGCTATGTTTTCAGAAACATTAAGTTGTAGAAATAAATGGAAAATAAGAGAAATAAAAATGTGTGAACAACGTTCTTATAACCAATCTATAATACTAATACAACATCTAAAAAACTGGATGTTTTGAACATTCCTAGACCTATGTTATTGTTACTTAATGGGAACATTAGGAAAATGTTCTTTCAACCTAAAATTGTTAGCAAGGATGACACTCAAAATGAAAGTACTTGTGAAAGTACAAAAATAGATTTCTTGAAGGCTTTCTTTTGGTTATAATTTTGCACATGTATTCATTCAAGTGTTTCACCGTGTGTAAGTGAATGAATCGAGTAGGACAACAGCACAAGTCATTGAAAGTGATTGAAAGTGAGTGAGAGAACCAGTGAGTTTGAATGAGTGAGTCAGGTATCAGAATGAGTCAGTCTGGTGGGTGGGGGCAATTTCTTTTAAATGCACAGCAACTACCAAACGATAGATTTGTGTTCATCATTTTGTGAATAAGTGAATGAGTGTTCAGTGAAATAGTGACTAAATCAGTGAGGGACTGAATCAGTCAGCGGGTTAATTTGTGTTTAAATATACAGTAACTAGTAGGGCTGTATGATTTGATGAAGGAGAATGTGATGTGATAACCTGCTTAATTTGATATATGATATAATAAAGTTTTACATTTGTAAAACCTATTTTGTTAAAATTATGTTAAAATGTATTGAAAACTTACATTTATAAAACCAACATACATGTTTCACAATCTTTCTGGAGAAGCTTTAGTTAGCATTAGTTAGTGCTATGAGAGCTTCACAACTTGTTGACCATCTTGCATTCACAGGTATCCCAACTAAAATTCCCTTGCCAGTCTCTCTCTGCATTGACCTAAAACTTATACTTACTGACTATATATAACTTTTGAAAGTTATAACTTTTGGAATCATTTGGTTATTGCAAACTATTGCAAAATGCATATTGCAATATGCACATTTGCAATATTTCAATATATTTTGCCAGAAGATATAATTTTATTCTTAGTGAATCTGTGAGTAGGTGGTTTAGTAAAAGAGTGACTCAGTGACTGAATAAGTGAGTGAGTGAATCAGTGAGTGAATCAGTGAATCGGTGAGTGAATCAGTGAATCAGTGAGGGAATCAGGTAGTTTTTCAGCATTTTTCAGTAATTGCCTACTGTCAACTTCCTTGTACATCTGGTGGAACATTTACTTGGACAGAGAGAGACACACACACACACAGAGAGAGAGAGAGAGAATATAATGCAGAAAAAAATAAATGCAGTCAGTCTTCCAGACTCCTGACATGAAGCCTGCGATAGCAAACACACCTTATAACTTCTGGCAATCACAGAACACTCTGTTTGTGTGGCATGTTTACTTTCACTCTTTGCCACAATATGGCTGTTCATTTGTCATGCCGTCTCAAATACCCTCCTCATACACACTGTGATGCTGTATCCATTAAAAAGGTGTTTCCCTTTTGAATAAAACCCTTTATCAGAGTTTTCCAGGCAGAAACGCCATTTGAGTTCAGTCAACCTAAATATAAAGAGCCAATATTCTGTTCCCCACTAGTTTTTATTATTATCACGCAATCTGTCTTTTACATTTGCTCTGAATAGGAACTATGATATTAAATGTATGCATTAATAATAGCCACCTAGCCTGAATGTGGAACGTTTAACTGTCGTTCTTTATATTCTTCTGTTTACAATGATACATGCATTTAAAAATGCATAACATATAAAACAAGCAGTGAGCTCCCTGTATGTTAATACAGACGTATAACCGTATCTTTAAAAAATCGTATGCCATCCACACAATGTGCAGGAAACTCTGCTCTTCGCACTATGCATGTTATTTTTCCCCCTACTGCGTCAAATCTATGAGATTTCTCCTTTCTAGTGCCCATCATACTGTCTGTTTGTCACAAGCAGGTCTTTCACACCTGAGTGATGCTTTCTCCCAGAGCTTCTCCAGTGAGGCAACAATATAGCAGCATCAGCACAATTCATTTCAGCTCCCGGAACTTATTTACACCAGTTTTAAATGCTTCCAGTTCACCTGAATGCAGCGATATCTCCAATAACTAAAGAGTCATTTATTAGCCCTCCTGTTCACCACAATAACAATTTCAAATGCAGCAAACACGAACTGAAACCGGCCATCACAGAAGATGCCTTCCCAGCTAACAGGGAACATTCTTGCTAACAATCTCCAAAAGTTCTTTTAAAGTCATCAGAAAAGTTCTTGCAGTACTGTTAAAAGAACTTATTCTCTTAGTTATACATCATATATATCAAAAATAGTGTTTGAATGCTATTGAATAAAAATTGAATAGTGTTCTTGTTACCAAGCAATAACGTTAATACAATGTCTAAAAAATGGACGTTTTGAATGTTCCTAGAACATTTTTTCTACCTAAGGTAGCGTTCTTACAACCTAAAATTGTTAGCTGGGTCGTGGTGTCATCAGCCAACAGCCAACCCACAACCTTTGTCCTTTAGTCACATGACTTACACAGCCAATCAGTGGTTGCCACCTATTGGCGTAACAATAAATATTAATGTACAGAAAGAAAATTTTAATTCCACTTTCCACTGCTAATTCTTCTTCTTTAGCCCATTCGAATTTAAATAACTAGCTTAGAACTGTCTCTAAAAATGGCAAACCGTATATATTTGAGTCAGTCAATTCAGTGCATAATTATCTCCCATTACAGTCTGTTGGTGAGCCTTTAGAGGCGGTGTGTGAGAATAAAATGTCAGCTTTACTCATTTTGGGGTCACGCTTCTAAAGCAGACAGCCCCTCCCCCTGGCCTCCCGCACACAGGCATTAGAGGAGACAGGTGCCAGGAAAGATCAGGGGATGAGGTCCAGTGACCAGCCTCTACCTGGAGATCAGAATGACTCAATGTCTGGGTCGGGGCAAAACGAGGCACTCGGTTGCGTACGAGCTCAGGGATTAAACCAGCACGTGTGCAGAACCCAAAGACAGGAGGCAGTCTGGAGAGGGTGCGAGGGTGCATGTACAATGTGTATGAACAACATATAGTATTATAATTAACACAGCACTAGGAAACAAATGAATGTGTTATTTCAGGTTTTTCTTTTTAATAAATTTACAGACATTTCTAAAATTCTGTTTTCACTTTAGCTCAGGTACACACCCATTTTTGTGTCTTAAACACTCATGATATTTTAATCTTCCTATTAAGTATTCAGACCCTTTGCAACCCCACTTCTCCCATTTCTACAGATGTTTCTACACCCTGACTGCAGTCCACCTGTTGTAAAGTACATGACTGGACATGATTTGGAAAGGCACACACCTGTCTATAAAAGGCCTTACAGCTGACAATGCATATGAGAGCATTGTTCATATAGCTTATGTAAATACATTCATTAAAGTCATGAGAATGTTTCTGAATACACATCCAGTCTGGCTGCCTGGAGTATACACTCAATGTAACCTTCACTTACACAACAGCTTAACCCCCAGATTTACAATTACATATATACTCTGTGCATGTTTATCAAGCCGTCATGCTGAGCAAAAAAAGCATGAGCATCCCTTGAGCATTTTCTTCTGCACCCTTTGTAATCGCAAACAGTAGCTGTGAAAACAATTCACTCCGGTAACACCTGCATTTCTGGTTCTAAGTGGTCTGCGGTAGGTCATCGAGACCCCCTTCTGCTTCTGTCTTTCCTGCATGCTATTTCTTACCTCAAAATGTCAGTGAGGTAATCCTCACAACCTCAGTCAGGTTACCGTTAACTGGAATTAAGTGTGACGGCTGGAGGATGAGGCCGGTGTTGCGGAAAACTCCCAGAATCCCTTGCTCTTCACTCTGCCAACAGGTACCTCACTAATGGGGCAAGTTTTACCAGACCGCTGGGCTGTGAAGGGCCACGCTCTCCTTGGAGCTAAGCCTCCAACTCGTCCAAACAGAGGCAGCCGGTGTTGAGAGCTGTCTGAATTGATGAGATGGACAAACAACCATGCAGGACACATTTGGTTGCCCTCCACATGGACAAACACGACCGCTGGCTTTGTGCACAAACACGTTTACATTTCCAAATGTATTTGCTGTTAAAGAATCAAATGTGTTGACTACAGCAAATGTGGAAATTCAGCTGTTTTAACAAAATGACAGTGTTTTTCTTTCCTTTTCAGACAAAAAAAGGTAGTACTGCTTTGTTACTATAATAAAACTGGAGTAATATACCTCACATTATTAGTGGTTCCTGCTAAGGCAGGTGTCACATTTACTAGGACTCATTGTGAGGTGAGGGACTCGAGCAAACCTCAGAGCTCAAGTATTAAAGTTGACATGCAATTTGCCCTGCACACTTTCTGCTGTAGACATGAAATCGCACACACAGAAATACATCAAATCATGTGGCTTGTTAAAGAGAGGTGTGATGTAACTTGTATATGTAATCAAACAGTTCAGACCTAGTGAAAATCACACAGACTTACAATGAAGGAAGGATAGATCCACATACAGTGAACAGTATATCACAGAAACGTAGGGGTGGAGCTCTTTTAATTCAAACATTTCCCTTTTTTTTATTAAGTAACAACAACATTAAAAATGTTATTTTAAATATTCTAGGAATGTTAAAAACTTTTTTTGGATTATTAATTTATTGCTTATAAGAACGTTATTCAAACATTCATTGTAGAACATTTCTAAAACGTTCTTAACAACTTGCGATATTTATGATATATAACGTTACAACATATGAAACATCATTCTACAAATCTACAAATGCTCTACAAACATTACTGCAAGAATGTTTTTTGATCATTTTTGATATGAGAACATTTAGAGAACCTTCTGAGAACGTTCCCTGTAAGCAAGGTGATACTTATCACATAATCGCAACAGGTTACTTGTGAATATGTAATTTCTTTATTGCTCTTTACTGAAGGCTTTTACATTAGACAGGTCAGAGCCTGCAGTCTCTCGGTGTAATCACGCATGCCGTCGCATTTACGATTATGGCTTGATGTCGCTGTGCTCAATTAGCCTGCCTGCATACTCCCTTTCTGTTTGTCAGGTGATAATGTGAACAAGATCCCCCTTCAGATAACCTCTGATACAACTCTGTCTACCCGGTGTGACGGACGCTGCGCTGCATTGCCTGCAGATCCACACATCTGCATGCACTGTAGAAAGAGCCCAGTATTCCACTACAGCTGTGCATTATGTCACAGGACAACATGAAGAAAGCATTTTAAAACTCTTCTTCATGTTCTTTAAGTTTTAATGAAATCTGGAATGCATTATCTGCTGCGGTTGCCATGGCAACATTCTCAAAGTCAAACGTGCAAATTTTAGATAATATTTCATGTTTTAATGATGCAAAGAAATACATAGTGACTAGAACTTCAATATTTCATTTAGAAATATGCACAATTTACAAATATTTAAACTCAACTGGTCAGTGAGACTAAAGCCCTGCGGCAAGTTTCCCATATTATGTACTATATTTCATAACACTTCCCTACTGTATCTTCATCATTAGATTTGTAAACTAATTGTTATAATATTTGGGAAACTATAATCTTTTACATCCCTTCAGAAACTGTAGTTATGATGTTACACTACTCACAATAACTATAGAAAGTGTAGTACTTTGGTGGAAACCATGGTTACCGGTTGAAAGTCCATATAAACATACATAAACATACATTAAACATAAATGGATGTTTTTGATATAGTGTCTATGCAGGAACACAATAGATGTTCTCTTTGGTTCTCCAGGAGTTTGAATAAGTTTAAAAGACAGCCCTGTCGCAGCGCTGGCATCTCGGCTGGACTTTTCCTCTCTAACCCGGTACGCTTAAACAGGAACAGCCTGATCGAGAGTGTTATTTAAAAGCAAAGTTACACAATTTTCTTAGTTTTACCAGCATGTTTTCAGTCATGAAGTGACTGTTTGTAGCTTGGGAATAGGCAGCTGGATTCGATTCCTGCTGAATAACTGCATGATGGGATCTTAAGCGGAGCGTTAATCAAAGATGCCTGTAGCTGTTCTGGTATAAAAAGTTGTCCAGCATTGTGAAAACAGCTAAAAATAACATTGTAAAATAACAGTCGTACACCAGCAACTCGTGTCCCAATGCAGTTCTCAGAATAGCAGTAAACATTACAGCTGATCTTATATACACACTACAGCCAGATCTCAACTTTTTGAACAATAAAGCCCCTCCCTTACAATAAAATAAACACCTAACCTAACACTAAGAAACACGTTGGTTTGTAGTTGCTTTAGCTTACTTTACGCGTGTTTTGTCTTTTTTTAAACAATTTCAAGTCATCTTGAGGCCCCCTTGGAAGTTTATTGAGACTGTCTTTTGGGCCTCGGTCCCCTGATTTAGAAACACTGCAACACATTCACAACGAACCAAAATCACATAATGACCACACAATTTATTTTGTCCCTCTTCATAATTAAAGTGATTAAAGTATTATGTATAAATAATAATATGAAATAATGTAACAGTATATTTCTCAAAGAGACTCTAAGCAAAAAAAAAGTTCCTGGAGTATAACATTGAACAAACATTGGTAGAACTTTGTTTTATATTATATATCATAAACATCAAAAATGTTACTGTTAGGTTGATAGTGGAACATGTTAAAAACACACGTTAATACAACATCTAAAAAAACTGGACACTCTGAACCTTCCGAACATTCGAAATCATATTTTATGTTTTTGTTACTTAATGGAAATGTTAGGAAATGTTCATGTTAAATCAAAACCGTAAAGCAGTTTAGCCTGAGGATTTGTAGAAGAGGGGGCGTGACAGCAGCCACGATCAGTTGTTTTGGAATCACCGGAGACGCTTGTGTACAAACACGCATGCATGAAAAGCCCTTTCTTTCACTGATGCTCAGCTGCAGCTCGTTCTCCTTGTAGTCCCTCAACGACTCCCTGTGGTCCAACTCCATCTCCATTTCTGATGCTGTCTTCTGTGCAGGAGTGATGTAAGAACTGAGCAATGCAGATGAGCAGAGATGGTGCTCTACTGGAAGTCTATCATGTTAAAGGTAAACAAAAAAAGACAGGAAGACTTATTCTTCAACACAGTTCTGGAGACAGGAAACTCCCTCTAGTCCTGACAGCCGGTGTAGACGTCCAAGATCCAGGACAGTGTGGAAGTGTCCAACTGTATCATTCTAAGCTTGTGTCTGAGCTGAAGAAGCAGGAAGTCTGTGACCCTGCCAGTGTGTGTCACACCAGCCTCACTCCATCACACCATCATGTGCTTGCCTAGCTAACAATTTAAGGTTGTTTTATTAAGTAACAAAACATTAAAAATGTTCTAGGCACATTCAAAAGGTCCAGTTTTTAGATGTTTAATTAAAGTTATTGTTTGGCTATAAGAACATTTTTCAAACATGTTTGATATACATGATATATAACATTAAAAACGTTCTACTAATGTTACCTCAAGAACATTTTTGATAAAGTTAATAAAACTTTTAGAGAACCTGTTCCCTGTTAGCTGGGTAGGCATGGCATGCAGATATGTAGATTCAGATCTATAAACAAGGAACGTTCAGCAGTTCTTTAAATGTCATGTTGAGCTCATAGTAAATGCGCAGTAAATTTTGAGACATGATGTCTTCCTGCAAAGTATTTTGCATGAAAATGACTTTCTGAGTCCATTAAGTGAATTTAGGGTAGAAATGATTTGTGCTTGTGAATATAAATGCTCATTTAACATGGATTCACCTGCAAGAGCTGTTGCTTCTCAAGCAAAGTGTATTGAATTTGATGCATCTATTATTTGCTTTTATAATCATAATGCATTGATTTAAGGAGTGAATAAAATAATACAAAAGCAAACTCTTTTAACAATGTTTTTTGTAAAAGGGCCTTCATTTAATTTTACTTTTTTTATTTAATAATTTGAATAACTTCTATCACCATCCCAGAATGAAAATTAATCTCTCATTTTGTTTCTCAAATCTGTTCCAGCAAAATAAAACAGACTTGAAATTTGTATTTGCCCCTGTATCTTTCTGATAGCTATTCTGAGAGTTATTTCATTGCCAACATGTGATGTCTCAGATCTAATGAGCAATGTTGTTTATATGTCAGTTGCACAGAACATGTGTGAAACACCAGATGAATCCGAGCATTCTGAATAACATCTTTCACAGGTGTTTCTTTAGCTACAACTGCTTCAGGAGAAAAATCTGTTCGGTCCACATTTGATTCTTTTCATTCAGGAATGGTGAGCAGACCTACTGGACACATTAAATTCAGATTTGTAAAGTGTTATTATGAACATGTTTGGTCGTGAGGTCATTCAAAAGCTATCCAGCTGATATCCATGCTATTTTGCTAGTTGGGATATAATTATACACTCCCAGATTATAGACATTTTCTGTTCAGCAAAAAAAGATTTAGTAATACTAAACATGTCTCCAGGGTAACCTCACATCCAAGCTACCCAGCTAACAATTTAAGGTTGTAAGAACATTTCTCTACAGTTTCCATTAAGGTACGTAAACATTAAAAATGTTATTTTAAACAAACAACCAGTTTTTAGACTGTTTTTTTTATATTAAAATTATTGTTTGGTTATAAGAGCGTTAGTCTTTTTTTTAATTCTGTAACCTTTTCAAAATTTTCCACTAGTAATTTAACAGTAACGTGTTGATATATATGATAAACGTTAAAAAGCATTCTACTAATGTTACTGCGAAAACATTTTTGAGAACTTTGAGAGACCTTTTACAGAACGTTGTGAGAATGATCCCTGTCAGCTGGGTAGAGTTGGTTAAATCGGTAAGTGTGACCAAACTTAAGTCATGCTGGGTTAAGGTTGACAAGTAATCGTGCGATTTATTTCAATGTATTGTGCTCATGTACATGTGCACTTTATGCATTTATGCAGATTTGTTTTGCATTTTCTGTTAATTTCCCTCATTTTAAAGGCTGTCAGTGGAGCAGAAATGACTTCAGCTTTAGAAACTGTTTATTTACACTTCAAACACTGCACTCAATTTTGCTTTGGGAATTTAACACAATACAGAAAAAACAGCCTAAGAGAAAATAAAAACAGGCGACTGACATACACCCACATGGGTCCACACAGAAAGAAGTGCCTTCCTGTGTATCACAGCAAACAGAAGCTTTACACTAGTTAATGAAACACAGCACCAACAAAATCAGCAGCAGCACTGCAAACAAATATCGGTCTTGATGGCGTGGGTGCATTTGATGCAGAGACGCATGTTACCTGTAATTGATCAAGACTAGTGTGGGTCTGATCCGACCTCCAGTGAGAGCCCGCAGATTAAGACCTAATCTCCCTGAACTACAGCAAAACTCCTGCAGAAGTACTGCATACTTAGCAGCACTAAACAGACATCTCTCCTGTTTTATCATGTTAAACTGGAGTGGACATTAAGCACAGATACCGTTTGCCTGTCACATAATATTGGTGCTATCTGAAATCATTATCTTTTGTTTGAAATCGCATCTTACAATTTTAGGTTGTAAGAACGTTTCCCCCAGTGTTTCCACTGAGTAACAAAAATGTCAAATACTAACAAATCTAACACATATTATCAAAAATGTTTAATGTAAATGCACTGTAAGTTGTTATAGATAATAATGTAAATGTAGTTTTTTATCATTTAAAAGATTCGTCAACAGAATAATTAAGGACTTGTATAGAATTGTAACTTTCTATTTCTACTGCCGACTACATGGAAAGCTACAGTTCTGAAGTCAGAGAAGCTCCAGCAGAACTCATCACCAGAACTGACACAGCTGTTCTAACCGACTGCGTATTGAAGCTGAATCATGCTCCCCTTTCAGCACAGTACCAATTAAATAATCGGGAAATGTCAGATGAACAATATTTAAACTACCTCAGATGACATGAGTATTGACAAATGAACATATCACAATCCATTTTAATACAATTGTGTTCATGCAGGCAATTTTAATATCTATGTATAGATTCGAGCAGCAGTTTGGTCTCTGTTACGGCTCGTGTTTTGGTCATCTGACTGCATGTACTGTATGTTTCTGGATTCATACAGCTTTTTATTAAATGAAACTCTAAAGCTCCTGCTATTTTTATTGTGTTTTGCTTATTTAGAACTTGTTTGTTCACACACACATTAGGACGAACTCTACTGTAAATTAAACGTCCCTCATGGACGGGGTCATTTGTTTTCCAGTTCAGAGCCCTCAGGATATAATGAGTCACTAATGCAGTAAACACACTGCGTCTGTTCGGCACAACAGAGGAAAACAGTCAGAGGTTGCTTCACACATTCGTTATCAGAAAGGTTTATTGTGTACATATACCACATGTCCACCTGCTTACTTAACCCCCCCATACGACTGCATTTATGACCAATGCTAATTACCTCTGCCGGCGTTTCTGCAGTCTGACTAAACCTGCCTGAAGATAAATAGTTCACCTGACAACACAAATGATGTCAACTTTTATGTAACCTTATGCCATTTCTCCTGTGGACCACAAAAGGTGAATGTTTATGAAGAATATTCTGTCCACTCTTTATCGTGTAATAAAAGTGAACAGGGGCTGGAGCTGTCAGACTGCAAAAAAAATATACCTTTAAAAGTTTTAGAGGACTAGATGTACAATGTTCCAAGAGTGAGGAACAACCTAAAATGGTAAAGTTGTTATTCACTTAATATTTTACAGTCAAAACATTTTACAGTAAAATTCAGGTCTTTTTGTCTGCCCCTCAAGCTATCTGTGGATTCAGAAACTTTGGAACGCAGCAGAAGGTTTTGGAGCACTTTCGTGATACTTTCAGATGCTTTTATATATATTTTTTGACAGCCCCATTCCTCATTCACTTTCATTATATAGAAATAAGTGGACAGGATTTGCTTTCAAAATTTAAATGGAAGGAAAGTTGTATGAGTTTGGAAATGACAAAAGGTTTGAGTGAAACTATTACTAATGTGCTTCACTGCAACAACAAGCATATTTTACTTTGTTTGCCCTTGTGAAAGACCGGCATGAATTTTTCTGGTTTAGGGTGGCTGGTGCTGGTTATGCACTGGTCTAGCTGGGGAAAAGTGCCTGACTAGATAATTGTTGTGGTGAAGATGGTCAGCCAAAAAAGACAATGCAACAACATCCAAAACACAACATATGCTGATGAATCGCAGAGCTGGTCTTAACCAGGGCAGACACGGAGGTCTACATTAACAAATATAAAATTTTAACTCCATGACCTACATTCCAATGCATTTGTGTTGCAAAGCAGAAAGTGTGACGCGCTGTTGACTGAGGCGTGAGACGAGATAAACTTTGCATCGCCTGCTTTATGCGGCAGTTACTCTAACTTTTAAGCTCCATGGCGATGGCTGTCTTCCAAACACTTTGCAAGTGTTGGCAGTTCGGCAGACTGTGGAGGTGCTTAGCATGCGCTCCCACATACTAGAAACCTCTCGTGGGCTCTCAAGAGTGAGGCGCGTGGTCAAACTTGTGGTGTCAACCAATTAGGAAATGATTCTCTCCTCCCAAGAGGAGGCCTGACAACAAGGAATTCTGGGTGGAGTTCTTGTATAGAACCGTGTATGTGTGAAGTTTGATAAGTTCTCTAAAGGTTCTCTCAAAGTTCCCTCTGAGTTATCAAAAAATGTCCTTGCAGTAATGTTAGTAGAACTTTTTTAACGTTATATATCACATTATATCAAAACGTTATTCTAAAGTTGTTAGTAGAACATTTAAAAAACATTACAGAAGTAAAAGTTTGGATAATGTTCCTAGAACATTCAAAGTAACACTTTTAATGTTTTTAAAACATTACGATAACAATGTTATAGCCTCCAGTTGGGAAATGCTTTCTTCTGCAAGCTAATGTGTCTTTTCTTGAAAGCAAGTCACGTCTCTGGTCATAGATGTGGCATCTGGGATTCAAAGCTTCTGTGAGAGTCATGCTGTAACAATCTGGGCTTTGATCAGGACACAAGGACACGGTGACGACAGTTCAGGGATCATCCCTTCTACACACTGTTGGTTACCAGGCCGACAAGTCTTTAACCTGTAGGATAGTGGTTCTTAACTAGTGGGTCATGACCCAAATGCTGACAGCAGAGAAATAACAATGTCAAAGGCTAACTAAACAGTCTTAATAAAATCTAAACGAATCAACTTTTAAAGGGAATGAGAAGCATTCTCTCCTATATTTCGCTGTTGACAGTTAAACAATTATTACAATAACAGATTTATTTGCAACAAGGATAAACATTTTTGTTTGTGCCACAGATTCGTGTTTGGTTATTTAGTGCTTGAAATATTTGTATTAATTACTTTTTTTATTTTACATTTTAAATAATTAACAATAGTACGTTAATGTTTTAATTCAAGGACATTTTGGTTTACTTTTGTCCAAAAAACAATTTAGATGCTGTGTGCGGCTAAAGTCATGGTCGTGATGCAAAACTAGTTATGATTCATAACCTCGGGTCATGTATGGCATTTGTCAGGAACAAAATAATTGATTTTGTTGTACTATTGATTATTAAACAACAGCTGTTTTGAGTAAAAAGCTCACAAAATGTATTTTTAAAAGCTTTTTTTGGGCAGTAGATATAATGTAAATTAAAGTGCTACACTGAACAATATTCACCAAACACATAATACACTAACACTAAATCAATAAAAATACTAATTAAAAAATTATATTAAAGTATCACATGACAAAATTCCCCTGCATTATATCTGTGAGGGAAAGAGACACAACCCGACTCTCCAGCGTTACCCAGTCCTCCGGTTACATCATGCTGTCACATGTAATCATTTCAGCCAATAGGAATGTCTCCACCATCATAAAACTAACTGATATGATAATACAGTGCTTTGCCTTCATTTGCCTCTCATACCTGACTAATTCAGTGGAAGCGAATATTTTTAGAGCGTCGCCTCCAGTTGGTTTAATAAAGGGAAGTGTGTGTGTGTTTGGGGGGGTGTTGAATATTGTTGAATATGAGCATTTTTTTTCGTGGTACTTCCTGAATCATTAGTTCCAGTGAGGGAAACGCGGGTTAAAAGCAGGTTAAATTTCTTTGAATTTTTTAGATTTATACCTGAGAAACACACTGACTCACTGACAACCTGGACTCTGCCGACTGCTATTCTTGGGTCACCCAAACTCAAATGGAGAAGACATTATATTTATGCAGATCTGTGCATACATATTTCAGCATTTCTATTAACTAATCATAGCCTCTTCTGTTAGGAAACAGACGTGATGAGTAAATAGAGATTGTGTTAATTATTTATACTGGGTTAACAAGTTAACACAAATTAATTTACATAGTAATTTAAAAATACTTATTTTAAATTCTACATAGTTTTAAATAGACAAAAAATGCACACATTGTTCTGCACATATTTAAAATGTGTAAATTTATGTGTTTATGTGTAAATGTGTGTGTTGTTACATATAAATCCATTTGTTGTTTATTTACAGTGCTTTGTAAATATGTGCAGAACACATTATTGAAGTTGAAGGTTATTGTTGATATATATAACTAATCACCACTAAGCTCAATCTAAAATCGTAAAAACATGGCCATATAAATCTGGCTAGATAACCATCAATATTTCATTAACGTGCTTATTCAGTCCTTTCACAGGACGCATTCTGTTAGTGGAAAATAGCAGGAACATTGTCAACAACTCTGAAATCTCTGCACATATTGAAAACTCTGCACATAGAATCTTTGACCATGAATGCACGGTTTTGATTGATTTTTCCCGGTGCAGCAATGCAACATTTAAAAGCCAATAATAAAAGAGATGTAGAGACAACATGCACAGGAGATATCAGATGATTGGTTGGTGTAACAGCACAGCAGGTCAGTCAAGGTGAGTGCACACAAGCATGCTGCTAATCCCATTATACATGCAAGACAGCAGCCATTGGTGATTTGATTACCCAACCTGGGCACAGTTGGCAAAAGTATGAGCTGGATACAGTCGGGAATCTGTGTAGACTGAGAGGTGTGAATTACAGGGAACATTCTTAGAACATTAGCTGATGTTATCTAAATGTTCTCTCAAAGTAATCAATCGTTCTTGCTGTCACATGTAGTAGAACGTTTTTAACATTACATATCACATATCAAAAATGTTATTCTTAAGGAACATTTTAAAAATGCTACAGAAATAAAAAAGGGTCCTAACATTCTTATAATCAAACAATAATGTTAATACAGCATCTAAAAAACTGGACGTTTTGAACATTTCTACAATTTTAAAAATATCGTTTTTCACGTTTTTGTTACTTAATGGAAACATTACGCAAATGTTCTTACAATCTAAAATTGTTATCTTGGATGATCTGTCTTGGTCTTCTCATTCATCTAAGGGTAACAGCAGTGATGGTATTAACCCACACACTCTTGTTTCTTCAGCGCAGTCTAAACTACTCAAGATAACAGGAGTCATGTTCATGCCCATCCCTCACGGATGCTTAAATCAAAATGAGATTACAGCACAGCCTTTGAACAGCTGCTGTACTGAGTGATTATGGAGGTCAGATTCAAACACTTGTCTGTGTCGTGATAAATGAAAACCTCTGTCATATGCGTCGCCACGACAACAAGTGACTGACACAAGTAACGATGGATCTGTGTTACTATAATAGCTCAGCTGTTCCTTAGAGACAGAAATGAGATTAAATGGAGAACAAATTGAGACTTTTGTTGAAGGCTTTTATCTCTCACAAAGGCTCTCTCACATGGGTCTCTCCTGGAGTTTTAGAAGAGATGTTTCACAAACCGTGCTTAAGTATATGAAGCTACCGAGGTCAAAAGTCAAAAAGTCAGAAAATCAGGACATTTTTTCATAACAGCCACATTATTGGTGTTATTTGCTCAGTATTACCTTTGCTCACACAGCACTCACACAAAAACATTTTTATCCAGGGGACGATGGAACAAGTAAAAAAAATCTCATTCAATTACACTGAAGGAAGAACCAATATATCAAAGAGACTTGGGGCGGAGCTCTTTCACTCGGACCAGAAAGCAACAACCCAGAACATCGTATCAACGCTATAGAAAACAGTTTTTGCAACATTCTGGAAATAGTATAATTCTCTGAGCTCTGAGAACCAGTAACATTTTCCTCAGAAAGTGTAAAAATGTATCTATGCAGAACTATGCTTTCCAAATGTATTTCTTCACTTCCATTGTATGTTAACAAATTAATTTTAATATGATTATAATCATATTATAATATAATATAATAATGATATAATATAAAATGATATTATGATATAATTATAATAATGATTTATAATCTGAGCTTTTGGGTCTGATGTACTGGAAATGTCAGTTTGGCTTCATTTGACTTCAACACAGCAAAGTGTGTAAAGTAACCTGCAATTTTATGTTTCAAACAGAGATGGCAGTATAGAGGCAGAAGTTACGTATTGCAGCTTTAACATACTGATTTTTCATGTTTTTAATACCATAACTTATAAGTTTGTGTTTGATTTGGATCTTTAGCTGCCTGCTACATTGTAGATCATTGTCATAATACAATATTTGTTTTATGTGGCATTGATAGAAACCCAACAGAAAATTATATGCAAATGAGTCCGTCACAAGCCTTTGAGCTGAGGAAGAGCTACTAAATGCAGGGGCAGGTTAGCATGCTATTTTCTGACAGCCATAAACAGATGTTTGGCTATCAAGCACGCGTCCCTATAACCCTTTCCTAGGAAATGACACCTACAGGGCCTGTTGTAATATCTGCTGTCTTACGAGAAATGGAATAGCACGGCGTGGCTGTAGTGGAGGACTTATCTGCCATTATAAGATCCCAACACCTGGAATGTGGTCTGAGTCACCACCATTGCAGTCAGATCTGCTCATGAATAATGCAGCAGCTCATTAACTAGACTCATTTGCCTACAGGCGATCCTCCATGTCAAATTCAAAAATAGCTCTGTTTGTACAGTCCGCTGATGTATGTAGATTAGGACCCGTTTGGAAGTGCATTAAATGGGTATTTTGCTTGGTTAGATGTACTTCTGGAGTCAAAGTCTTGCACAGCTTAACTGAAGAGCTGGCAAATAAACATTCCTGGTGATAGTTGGACCATTCGTCTGAACTTTTATTGCGGATGGCTGTAAGGTGAACATTATCAAAACATAAGCGTTAAGTATCGCCCATATGCAAACAGTTAGACAAATGTGAGTAAAGCTGCGTAAATGTTGCCAGAGAGCCGAGATTGTTATATAAGGATTTTGTAGGTGAAAACTGTAATTGAATTGTAATTTCATGGTCTGTGAAGCTGAAAGGAATTTTGATAAATATAGTAACTTTCCAACTGTAAGCAAAAACAATGAGAGGTAATACTATTACTCCTCTTAAAGCAAAGGAATGTTTGACAACAAAAATCAACTACACAGCTAACAATTTTAGGTTGTTTAGGAATGTTTCAGAACGTGTTCAACTTTTTTAAAATTCTGTACATTTCTGAACATTTTTGATAACTCTGAGAGAACTTTTACAGAATAATAGCCAGTGTTCGGAGAATGTTCCCTGTTAGCCGGTACTTTAATCTGCTGGGTGTAGAACTTCTTTAATCTTTAAGCATGTCAGTCCAGCAGTTATTTTCAAGAAGAAATGGTTATTAAAGCCTGAACTTCTCAATGATGTTAACCTTAAAGATGTCCGTGCATATGAAAATGTAACTTCATTTACATAATTAACCAGCTCATGAGCAAAGTTGACTTAGACCGCAGAGATAATTATTATTGGCATGGTGATATAGAGATGATACACTGATTTGTGTGGCTTCTTAAACAGTGAAAACAACTTTATGTCACGCTTTATATGAGTGTTCATGTTACGTACTTAATTACATTTGTGACTGCTAAGTAATACTAACGAACAACAGGTGCTTATCTATTTCCTGTTTGTCAAACTGCTAAATATTTTGTTACGTACTAAGGCTAGAATCATTATTGTTTATGCTAACAGAAATTTGACCCGACCTTATGAATTAAATCCGCTATGCATTGTTTGTACCACAGACCTGAATGTTACCTCAAAGTGTGTAACTTGAGAAAAGATTGTTGTGTTGGTTACGTTTTTGTTTCACCTGGCGAAACCTTAGCATCCACTTAGAAGCCCAAACAACTGCATAGCATATGTCACATTAAAATAATCCATCCAAGCTTTCGTTGACTTTAAATAAATGAACCAATGTGTTGCTTCTTTACAGACATACAGTTTGAGTATTAACTGTTGACCTATACAAATATTATGGGAGAGTACAAATTCTTAACTAAACACCTCAGATGAAGCTCTTCAGAATCTCTGCTGGCTGGTTTGTGACACATTAGAAAGTATTACAGTCTCAGAATCGTCTGTGTCGGTGGATCTGCTAAATTGCAGGACTAACCTTCTAATATCTGGAGCTATAAGCTATTAGTGGAAGTCACAATATACATAAATCCAGCCAATTGGATTTAAGCTTACTGTTTCATTAAAGGTCTTGCATTTGCTGTGTGGACAGTGTATCCATGGATAGTGTATGGATACACTATCCACTATCCACAGTATCCATATAGTGTATAATGCATATTGTATCCAGTGTGCTTTACTGTATTTTTAGCAGGCGATTTCATAATGCACTTGTTTAATTGTCAGAAATGAAACACACAGCAAATGTGACAGGACGGTCAAAGAAACTCTACAATCATCGGAGAGAATCAGGAACTGCGGCCTCACAATAACTCCAGAAGCAGCACGACTGACTGGCTGAAAATGACCTGCAGGAAATCTCCCTGTTATCTTTAATTCTAACTCAGAGTGACATCAATCTGAAAACCAATGACCTTTTAGCCAGCACTGATGTTTTAAATAAACAGAGCAGAATTATTTCTGTTTGCCAGCACAGGTTCTCTTCCATCCGGTGGACTAGAAATAAGGAGAAACTTTCTGACTTCTACATATTCTCTCTGTCTCTCTTTCTCTCTCTCTCTTTCTTTTAACCCCACCCCAACCCTCTACACTGGACAGCAAATCAAAGATCTGCTGAGGTTGCGCTACTTATTTGTTCATCTTTCAAGGATTTCACAAATTTCACAGTCAATGTCAAAAACATGAACTTGAAGATGCATATTTATGAGATGCACATCTGAGCAGTTACTTCAATATAAATGGCAAGGGTTTATTTATTTTCCTATTCATGTTTTATTCAGAGGCGTTTTACGCTGACAAAAATGGTTACGCAGTTGTTTTTTCAGAATCCTGTGTGTAAGACAGGACTTTAGGGGAATGCTTAAGAAATCTTGAAATTCATATAAAATGAGATCAAAAATTAATCAAGGCCCCTTTAAGAAAAAAGGTGCGCAGACAGGAAACAATACCAGCCTTAATAATATATGTGCTCTTGTAGCATATACGAGCATATGAAAATTCCAAGTTTAATCTAAAGTTTTTTTAGTTTTCATGCAAGTCTGTTACCTATAACAATATGTTACAAATATAGGTTGAATTTTTAAAAAATCAGTTTGAACAGATCACAATGAAGCTTTAGTTGCCCTTTTTATAAAAATATGGGAACCTTATGGGAAGCTAACAGGGAATGTTCTCAGAATGTTGACTAATGTTCTCTAAAAGTTCTCAAAAATACCAAAACGTGTTCTTGCAATAACGTTAGTAGAATGTTTTTACTGTTATATCAAAACCTACTGATATATATATATATCAAAACATTATTCTTAAGTTGTTAGTTAAACGTTTTAAAAATGTTACAGAATTTTAAAAAAATTGAATACATTCTGTTATCTAATGGAAACATTGCAGAAACATTAGCAACCTAGCTGGGAACATACTTATACATATACTTGTTGTCTGATAAATGTGATGTGATAAACTCACATATTCTGTTCACACTAAGAGCTGTAATCATTATCAAATGACGCTTTTCTCTTTTTTTTGACTGTCAAGCCTTGAGCTTTTTACACACATTACAGCGTAATTTAACAACTTCCTAATTTCCGTCTAATTGTTTAATTTAAAAGACATGCAACTTTTGACTCCATCCTGACACCGTCTCACTGACATAATTGCCTATGAAAAATAGATCAAAACACTTTTATTCATATGTAGATGCGTCCTGGAGTTCGTCTGTGAGATTTTAAGGGTGTATGTGACAATTTTCACAAAGGCCATATGCTTGTGAACACACGTGCAAGCTCATTCACGATACAACAGCTCCCACACTTTGTACGAAAAGAAGATTTTGTGCCAAAGAGTAATAGTCTGCTTTTTACTAACTACCCCGAGTGTCATGCTTCCCGTTTTACTTCCATGTTGCCATGGAAACTGACTATGCACACAGACACGGCCATTAAACACTGTACCTACTAAAAGGCTTACAAATCAAAGAAAAGATTTAAAAGGAAGAATCAGCGCTGGCACAGAGCAACAGTCTGGCGTGTCTCCACAGTCAGTGGCCGTTTAAAGATTATCTTCATTTTAGCATCGCTGTTTGAGCAAGACTGCTAGACTATTGTTTGTTTCCTTTGTTGAGACACAAAGTGTTGCCTAGCATATGTTCAGATAATGTTCGTGTAAAGTGCAACAGTAGAACTAAAGAAAACCCTGAATATTTTCTCCATGGAGAAATTAAATAGAATAGAAGCCATAAGTCTGTGTGATTTCAACTTTTTTGATCAGTTGTGTTTGATTGTCAGAATCCTGGCGAAAAACTGCATTACCCATAATGCACAACATTACCAATCAGAGAAGTCGCATTACCCATAATGCACAACATTAACCAATCAGAGAAGTCGCATTACCCATAATCCACAACATCAACCAGTCAGAGAAGAAGACAGGAATCATGCCAGAATAACTTTGAATAGCTTAGACTGTCCACTTCCAAGAAGCATTGTGAAGGTCTCCCTACACTCTTAGACCATTTGCATATGTTTTAATAACAGTTATGTTTCATAAATATGGTGTTTTATATTTATAATCAATAACTTTTACATTTTCAGTCAACTGTTTGGTCTTGCAGGTCAACAGTATTGCAGGTCAACAGGTCAAGTGATTCAGCGGGTAGCGCTGTTGGCTCACAGGTTTCTGGTTCGAGTCCAGTCCAGTATGGGTGCTCTGGTTTCCCCTGCAGTCCACAGACATGAAGATTGGATGAACTGGAGTTAGAAAAAATACACAGTAAGTGTATCAGTGTATCAGAGCCTTGCAATGCACTGGCCATCTATCCAAAGTGTTTCCTATTTACAGCCTGAGATGCAGCCACATCACATCCTCTCACAACTGTATGACAACACTCCTTTTGCTGGTGCTGTGGTAAAGTGGTTAAACCTTTGTGCTGGGGAAGTCTGCAGGTTCACACCCTGCAAAGGAGTGATTTGTGAGCTATCAACCATGTGCAAGATACTTAAACTCAGATAATTGGAAACGTTCTTAGAACGTAGGCTCATCGGCGAATATCTTTAAAAAGTTCTCTCAAAGTTCCTCCTTCCAAAAAGTTTTTGCAGTAACATCAGTAGAACGTTTTTTTAATGTCATTTATAACATATATCAACACCTTTATTCGTAAGTTGTTACTGAAATGTTTTAAAATGTTACAAAATGTAAAAAGGTTTTCCAAAAAAGTTGAAAAATGTTCTTATAACCAAACAAACCATATAATACAATATCTAAAAACATGGTTGTTTTGAATGCTCTCAAGCATTCAGAATAACATTTGTAACACTTTTGTTACTTAATGAAAACTTGAGGGAAATGTTCTTACAACCTAAATTTGTTAGCGGGGAACCTGGTTTGCTCCAGGGATTTCATCTCTTTCATAGGTCTTCTGTAAGTCACTTTAAATTAAAGCCTTTTCTAAATTATTACTTACACTACAGGGAGAAAGAATGTGGGTGCTGCCTTCTTATTAATAAGTCTGACTAGAACCCTCATTCCAGTGAAGTAATTTTAATGCTACAGCGTACACTGAGATTCTACAAAATTGTGTGTGTTTAACCATAAAGAAATGATTTATCGAGTCTGGTGTGGAATTACCTGATTGGTCTGCACAAAGCCCAGACTTGGACTCTATGGATTGCCTCTGGGATGAATTGGAAAATGTACAGGAGTCCATCATTCAACACCAGCCTGACTTCACAGATACAAATCTCTCCATCCATGTTCTAACAGCTAGTGGAACAACTTCCAGAAGATTAGAACCGGCTAGAGAGGAACAACCTTCCTCATTACTAGTGGTTCTTTGATGAAATGCTCTTAAGAGTATCATTTTTGATATATATGATATTTGACATTATATAAAGTTATTTTTTGATGACTTTGAGAGAACTTTTAGAGAATGTTAGCCAGTGTTCAGAGAATGTTTCCTGTTAGCCGGGTAATGTGTGTTTCCTTTATAGTGTACTTACCGCTGTATTTATATGCCTAGTATTTATCAAGGTTGAATCATGACTGAATGGAATACCATTAGCTTTGAATTCAGTAAACACCTCTTACATTTCTCTTTTAAAAGGTGCATGCACATATTTATACATTAGTTCACATATTTACCTTCTCATGAAACTTTTCACTGAAAGGTTGCAGATTCAAATATGTTTTTATGTTTGCTCTCAATTTATAATAGCTGAGGTGATGAAATCACTATGTAAAACAGTGTTTTGATGTGTTTTGCTCCTCCAAAAATCTTACTTACTAAATCATGCAGTTGTAGGTTTTAATAGAGAAACGATGTCAAAGAGGTTTTCATAGACTAGAAGGCCAAATCAATGCCTGCTGTGACATAAAACACAAGATCTTATCTAAAATGAAGCAAAAGGCACCGTTTATTGGTTTGCTACACATTTCTTCATCAAGAAATGTTTATAAATTAATCATGGCATAATATATATGTTCAGCCTCTTGCCTGATCAGCACCTTTTGAGAGAACATTTATCTGCAGGGCAAAGTGACTTTTAGTTAACCGCTCAGTGAGATGCATCGCTATATCTGCATCTTATTAGCATATGTTAATTGACTTGTTTCATTCAGGCAGCAGTTAAGACGGCTAATTTACTCTCTTCTCAGTTAAATTATCTGCAAATCAAGCAATACCAAGAGGAACGCCTAGCTGGCAGAGATTATTAACATGGTCGCACTTCCCATTGGAGTCAGCTGGTCAATTTTAACGGTTCAAATATGCTGAAAATGATTCCCTCTTCTGCATATCAATTGTGATTCTCTTTATGTCTTTGTATTAATTTTGTTTAATTGCCCCAAAACTCCTGAATGTCAAAATCTGCATGTCTGAGTGAATACCAGCTAACACTATTAGAACTTTCTGTAACATTTACATATAGTAACAACAATGTTAAACATTTTCAGATTCTCCAGTTTTTTGACATTGTTTTATTTTTTATTCTTTAATGATTTTAAAACATTCCCCTAACTTCTAAATTAACATTTTTAATATATCACGATATATATAACGTAAAAAGTTATAGTAATGATACTTCAGAAACGTTTTTGATAACTTTGAGAGAACTTTTAAAGAATGCTAAACAGTGTTTTGAGAATGTTCCCTGATCGCTGTGATGAGGGTGAGAACGTGATGATAAAATTAGAAATTTTACAGTAAATGTTAGCCTACAGTAAACTAATGAAATACTGATTAAGTACAGCACAGATTAAGTGGCACAGTATAAAGCTGCTAGTAACTGCATTGTGTTGGCACACAACGACCATCATGTTTAACACCACTAAACTCTTTGTAGCTTTTCTCATCAGTTTCCTTCCTGAAATGGTTGGAGATATAGCAGCACCAGGAGGCTGTACCTACCTGTAATGTGAATACCACAATACACCGAAAATAAATGTAAATAATAAGATACATTTTTAAAAATGCAATTACGTGGGATTAGGAATGCAGAGTTATCAGAAGGGTAGCCAAGCATACAAGCTTACGGGGGTAATCCAGAGAATAAATGGTCCTGCTTCAGTCCCCTTGTCTAATGATGCTAACATATGCTGCGCTGGTGGATAAAAGAGAAAACAGAGATGGAGAGAAGGTAATTAAAGTCCGATTCTTCGCGAGCTGCTGAGACATTGTGAAAGCACTTATTTGTAATGCACAAAGACAATCCTGGACCTTTTGATTTAAAAGCTTATGCTTAAAAGCTTTACATTAGTTTTGTAAACACATATATGTTTTTGTTACTTAATTGAAACGTTACGGAAACATTCTTACAATCTAAAATTATTAGCTGTGTGTGTGTTTATCCTGTGCTATTCCTACACTGTTCCATGTTGCCAAAACACAGAAAACCCTCCAAACTCTCATGGTTCAAATTTTTGGACAAGATTCGGTCATTTGATCTCTCCCATGATTTACAGCTCTACACCAGACAAGGGAAAAATGAGGGGCTCCTACGGTGTGCAATTTTCCTTCAGTGTGCTACAATCACTGCACCAAAAACATGGTAGAGTCAGCTCACCTGCCTTCCTCAAAGCCTCTACAGGTGTGGGAGAGATCTGGAAAAGTGTCATCAAAACATGAAGAAGCATAGAAAAGAGGGAACGAGATGTGAAGATGGAGAGAATAGACGTTAGGCCCACCAACTGTCTTGACACTGAAATGATGTGAAAGCAGGGACGATCACACACTCTGAGAGCTATTGAGTTTCTATGAGTCTCTTTCATAGCATCTTCATTGTGTTCTTCAGAGGCCTGAACAGTGAAAACATGTCCAGGTCCAATTCGGCCTAAACTGAAGAGCAATATGATATATTCTTTTGCAAACAGACCAGCAGGCTTAATTTTACAACACATAAGATTTGTTTTATCTAACATTTTTATGACAATTGATACATTTTCATCCCCAAGTTTTTGTCATTTCCATTTGGAATGTTGAACTCATTACTGTAATACAATAAACTGTAAACTGTAAATCACTTTAATATAAAAAACGACCATAAATCTATATTTTTTTATAAATATTGTTATTAAAATAATGCCAAGAATCATAATGGCTCTAAAACAGACTGCATTTTATCAAAGCAAATTATTTTTTCTTCCTTTAATTTCTATCTTTTGGTTTTGCATGAAGTGTGACCCAGATAGATTCTTGACAGGTTTTGTGACAAGATGTCTTTTGAAAACACTGTTCTAACAATGAGAGTGAGACTCACAATAAGACTTTACTGTCAGAAATCAGTTCAGTCACAAGAGTTCATGTTTATGTGTCATCAGGGTATGAAGTGATAATCCCGTGAGTCGAATCTGCTAACTGCCTTTCATCTCTCTCTCTCTCTCTCTCTCTCTCTCTCTCTCACACACACACACACACTTGTTCTCTCTCTCTCACTCTCTCTCTGTCACCCTGTCTCTCTCTGTTAGTATTTGTCTCCCTCCCTCATTCACTCCCTCTCTCTCTCTCTCTCTCTCTCTCTCTCTCTCTTTCTCTCACACACACACACTCGTTCTCTCTCTCTCACACACACACTTGTTCTCTCTCTCTCACTCTCTCTCTGTCACCCTGTCTCTCTCTGTTAGTATTTGTCTCCCTCCCTCATTTACTCCCACTCTCTCTCTCTCTCTTTTTTTTCTCTCTTTCTCACTCTCTCTCTCTGTCACTCTCTCTTTATCTGTTAGTCTGTCTCCTTCCCTTATTCTCTTTTTTTTCTCTGTCATTCACTCCCTCTCTCTCTTTCTCTCTCACTCTCTCTCTGTCACTCTCTCTCTGTCACTGTCTCTTTATCTGTTAGTCTGTCTCCTTCCCTCATTTTTTTTTCTTTTTTTCTGTCATTCACTCCCTCTCTCTCTCTCTCTCTCTCTCTCTCTCTCTTTATCTTTCTCTCTCGCTGTCATTCATTCCCTCTCTCTCCCTCCCCCTCTTTATTACTCCCTTCTTCCCTGTTAGTGTCGTCTCTCCTTCACTCATTCTCTCTCTCTCATTTTCCCTCCCATACACGCTCACATATGAGACAGTAATGACGTCATATAAAAAGAGAGAGATGTGAAATAAAGAGGGCCTCAGCAGAGATTTCTCAGGCTGTTTGATCATAGCTTCACTGCTCTCTCTAATCTGTTTCATGTGCTGATGGTGCAGATGGCTAACAGGATCAGATCTCTCTCCAGAAGAGAATTTATTCAATTCCATGGCCTTACTGCAATCCTGTAAAACATCTCTCTTTCTCTCTCTTTCTTTTCTCTTATAATTTTTTCAATCCATTGTAGAGTTTGGCTCATAATAGTTAATCTAATCCAAACCCTATCAAACGTCTTTCATTACAATTCCGTATACGTCATTTGTATACTGATAATATTTTTAGAACAAAAATGTAATCAAAATATATTATATATATATTCCGTCCACCTGAAATTCAACAAACAGTTATATAACAGGATGTCCACACAACTGCCCAGCGAACAATTTTAAATTGTGGGAATGTTTCCATAATGTTTCCATTAAATAACAAAACCATTAAAAAAGTTTTAGGAACATTCAGATGTCTAGTGTTTAGACATAGACTTAGCGTTATGTTATTGTTTGTGGTAAGGATGTTATTCAAACTTTTTGTTTTAATTCTGCAACGTTTAATTAATTTTTATATATATGATATATAATTCTAGAAAAATGTTCTACTAATGTTACTGCAAGAACTTCTTGATAACCTTGGGAGAACTTTTAGAGAACATTAGCCCATGTTCCTAGAACGTTTTCCAGAGCACATTAGCAATCACACTTGGCATTTGTGATATTTGCACGAGCGAACACAATTTACACAACTCCATCAAACTCAGAAAATGTCTTGTCTGATTTTATTGTTGTTAATCTGAAAAAGCCAAATTATTAATTAAGTATAAATGTGTTTCTGAAGGTCACATATCTGACAAACTGTCATTACATTAATCTCCCAGACTGCTCGTTTGAGCAAATTAATGAGCAGATAAAACATGAATCTGTTTGTTAACTCTCTAGTTCTGTTTTGCCTTTAACAAGCATTTTAACCAGGTCAGTCCATGTTATCATGTTTGTTTAAATGTGATTAGTTCAGCTGAGGGGAGCTGTAATAGGAAAATGATAAATGTTATGAGTGGCCATATTTCTCTTCATGTCAGTAAAGTAAATAATAAGTGTGAAAAGAACATAAATCTACTGCCTCATTTATAGACACTGTTAATCTGGATGTTTATAATGAGACAATTATGAGCACAATTATTATGATTTGAAATGCATATACCCATAACATATCACAAACACTGCTCAGTTTGCTAAGTAAATGCAGTTCCCAGTGTTTCTGTACCTTCCGGCTGTTATTGAATCGTCTGTAAGACAATATCTTTATTGATTGTGGATTTGAAACAAACATGGTTTGAAATGAGTTTAAAGACCAACTTTGAACCCCAGAATTTCCTACAGCTGTTTCCAAACTCCACAATCTAATTCTCCCTCTACCACAAATGTTTTTAGAAAAGAATGATCGCGTTCTGCTGATGTGATGCAACTGCATACAAAAATGCAAATGTCTATTTATAAAAACTGATGATTAAATGAATGCTTTGCAAACAGTCTTTTCATTCCAAAAGCACAAAAACAATGTTTTTTAGTAGTAATAAAGTCTTTTAACACTGGGTGGTTAATTAGAATGATAATCAGTATTTGTAATAATAACATATTTCATCAAGGGCCTTTTAAAGAGACAAACAAAGTTGGAAATTAGTTTAATGTCCATCACTGAAGCTCTAGATTTTCTAAAGCCATTTTCAAACACCGTCTTCAGCTACAAAATTCTCACTGGCTAGACAACAAACAATTCTATAAAAACATGATCCAGTTTTGGTGATACGATGAGGTAACATAAAAATGCAAATCCGATAAAAGCCGATGATTTAATTAACATTTATTTATTGATTCTGCATGTCCATCACAAATAGTATTTCATCTTTTATTAATGATTTTTCCCCAGCATGAGAGGTGTGCCTAAACAGGTAAATCAGTGAGTAGATTTAATACTGGTGGGTTTCACAAGGGCCACTGGGCATCAAAGACAACAAAACCGCAGTGCTGCTCAACAGCAATTACTGAGGGTTTGTAAATGAAGCTAATTAAAATGAACACCTGCCTGAAACGACACAATCAGCATTTCTATCTGTTGTTATCACTCCAGGATGCCACCTCCTAATCGTATAAAGTGCCGATTCAAATCCTTTCTGAGTATCCCTCTGGAATTATTTGTAGGATCAATCAATCAGTTATTTGTTAGTTGGTATTTAGCTGTGAGATTTCTAAACGCAAGTAGCCAACAATCTCAATATGGTTTCCCTTACCGTACTGTGCACGGTAGCAGATGGCTCTTATCGGTTTTGAACGTACATATCTAGAGGTGTTTCAAAGGTTATTTTGAGAATGCATGCTGCTTTTAGTCGGGAATCAAGAGTCCAACACCTGAGCGTGAATGAATTTTAATCAAACACCATTTAAAGAACGCTTTCTGCATTTAGTTAAGTTTAAGTACAATATGATGCAGGAAATAAAGTATCATACAGAGCAGGTGTGAAATATAACCTACTCAGCATTTTAATGAAACACTTCTAAGTGTCTGCATTCACAAATGATACGCATGAAGGAAATTCAATGGAGTGGCTGTTTTAAATGCTACAGAAGTATTAATCTCAGGTCAACTGATCTAGATACAGCACGTGCCTCTTCTGGAACACAGGCAGGTTTGTTGACATGCTGTGCCACGTGTCTTGTCTATTAGGTGAGGGAATCAAGACATCTGTTCTACTGTATGTCACTTTGACTGGTTTTTACTGCAATCTTTTGCTGCCAGCTGTTTGCATTTGCATTCTAATTTGTGATGAAAAAAGAACTTTTGGAGGAGAGCAAACGTGTACCCTTTGGCAACTGGCTGATTTCCATATGGGACGCTCTTTCAAAATTATATTATACCTCTGTTTGGTAAATCTGTAATCCTGGATATCTCACAAAGTTAGTCATGACCATGCATGAGTTATAGTGCACCATGAAATCACAAGAAAGGAATTATTATATTTTTAAGAAAATGAAGCCTGTTTTCAGGACTGCTACTATATGTGACAACATGACATAAATCTTATTTTCATAATGCAAAGAAAAAGTTTTTGTCACAATTGTCTGTTCTTTGTATTTTCTTGTGTGTTGGTGTCCTTTCTTCCCTGACTTTGTTAATTTAGTGATTATCCTGTTACTTAATTAATCATTAGCTCCTCCTCTGTTGCCTGGTTTCTTATTGTTTTCACCTGTTTCTAGTTTAGATACCCCGTGTATATATACTCTCTGGTTCTATGTCAGTCTTGTTTGATTATGGTGTTTTATGTTCTCCTGAGTTTTGGTTAAGAAAAGTATAGTTTGTCCAAGTTTCTCTGGTACAAACAATGTTACTGTCTTATTATAGTAAAAAAGACATTAAATATATCTATTACATAAATATGATTTAGGCAACAAAATGTTATTTTAATACTGTAGGCTCATCTCTGTGTGATAAGCTATAATGGAAATCATAACATTCTTTTGTGAAGCAAAACCACTGTCAAACTGAGACTGATACACTTCACTTATAACCCAAATGAGGTTGTACAGCGTGAAACGTATGATTTAATTAAGTTCCGTTTGTGATATAGTCAAGAACAAGCTGTATTGTCATCGTGTCCCTGAGCGACACCATTGCGCCCCTGTAGTGAAATCTGAAAGAGTCCTGCAGTTCCCACTAAAAGAGGTTCAATCATGTATTAGTGATGTCTCTCTTCTGTCTGCTGTATAACAGACTTCTTTTATTAATGAGACGGGCAATGGCTCTTTCTGTAAAGTGCAGGCGTCTCTCTGTCGCATCAGAGCGGATGGACAGAGGAATCTATCGCCTCTGCTGGAAATCCTTTTCTCTCTGAAGTCACAGTGTGCTTCTTTGATGTCTGTATTAACCTTTCCACACTGCACATAAAAGCTTCTGTTTGTCTAGGTTTAAAAAAACACGAAATGTGTTTGTTTTTCACAACTGCATTTGGAAACGATCCTTGAGTCTTTGAGTGAGACAGACAGGCAGACAGACAGACTAGATGGATGGATTGATGGATATGGACAGACAGACAGACTGTATGGATGGATAGGGTGGATGGATGGATAGATAGACAGAATTTGATAATCAGTGAATCAGTTGTGCATCAATATAATAATATCATGTTTTTCTGTAATCTGTGGTCTGGGATATAAGACAGCAGTGAGAAGAGAACAGGAGTTCATTAGTAAGAGATGAATTCACTCATCATGTCTGCATGTAGTGACAGAAAAGATCAATCTCCAATTATGGGCTTCATTTTAAAAGAGGCAGTTCATCCTCCCTGCAGGAGATGTTTATGCTTTTGTCATCAGACTTCTGCAGGGGAACTCAGGCTAAAACTTGAAACACTCTCAAAGGAGAATGACTTATTTTGATTTACTAAAGGACTTTACCAATCAGGTAACAGCACAAGCACAACCAAAAAATGAATATGTAAAGTTTCCCATCTCACAGGCTGGTTCTGAATACTAAAGCAGACTGATGCAGTCTGGTATACTGTTCTGAACTGATCCGGTATTACATTAATCCACCAATGTGATCCAGACGCCTGATTGGCTGTTTAAAATGCCAAAAGTGTGCTGAACTACAGCACATGTCTGGATGAAGCCCTGGTTTATAATGTTCTTCTCCATCAGTTAATGAATTACTGCTGCCACAACCCCTTGAGAACGTGCATTAACTAAAGCTAACCGAATGTTAGCATGTTAAAAAAAGTTAAATAAACATACGATTAATAAATTCTGTAGAATCATTCTTCATTTATAGTTCATGTTAACTAAGATAGTTAAAGGTAAGGTAGGCAATTTCAAAGAGAAAACATAAGATCCCACCCTCCCTTCAGAGTGATCTCCAAAGCCACACCTCCTCCAACACATGAACATACATAGTTTACAGCAAGCAGGACATCCTATCATTGCATTCGGAAGATTTTATAGTCCTGCGCCCTCCACGGAAAACATACAAATATATTTACAATATTTACATAACTTTACTTAGTGATTGCTATCAGGATGTGAAGAGTTTCAACCAGCATAACAAAGACTGTTTTCTGAAAAAGATCACCTATCCTGCCTTTAACAAATGGCACTTTATGGTCACTTTAAAATGTATTATTAACATAAATATCATTATAAAAAAAAATATTTCCATACTCTTAATTGTGCTATCAACTACTTCAGATTAACCTCCCCCTAAACAGCACTCAAAAAACATGTGATTGATCTCTTTATACATTTAGATGAGTCTCTTCCTGTTTAAGTGGGCAGCTCCTGGCCAGAACAGGCAGCTCTGTGGACTTTACACCAGTACAATCAAAAGTCAGATTCAAAAGACTGTGCTTAAACAAACTCTCAGTGTTTCGATCTTAAACTGGTAAAACTAGCTTTGAATGTGCTTATCGAAGTAGGGATCATTTTCTAAACAGGTGCAAATACTTTCACACTGAAGAGAGAGCAAGAGAGATGAAACCTCATGACAGGCTGGAGTGATGCCATATTAGTCAGCGTACAAGATTAATGTAATACACTTTGCACACCGCGTGCTTTACGGAGGAGAGCAACTTTGGCAGAGGTTTGATATGAGAGGTGTGTTTCCAAAGGTTGACAAGAAACATTTCAGCTTAATGAGGCACTTGGCCAGAATCATCACAGGAAGGACATCTGAATCAGAGGAGACGGGCAAAAGAGAGAGAGACAAGGCTATGTGGAAAGACCCAAAGAGGAAACAAAGATAAACAGACCTGACAGAAAGATATGTTTGTCTTTGAGGTGAAACTGCTGTCCACTGACCCAGCTAACAGAAAACATTTTTAGAACGTTGGCCAAACATTCTTTCTAAAATGTCTCTCAAAGTTATGAAAAGGGATCTGGCAATAACATTATTTAAATGTTTTTTAACGTTATATATCACATATCAACAATGTTACTCTTAAGCAGAACTTTGTAGAACAATTTAAAAATGTTACAGAATTACAGAACAAATGTTTGAATAACGTTCGTATAACAGAGCAATAATGTTAATACAAAAGTCTAAAAAAATTGATGTTTTGAACGTTCCTAGAAGTATATATATAAATAATTTGTAACGTTTTTGTTACTTAATGATAATGTTAGGGAAATCTTTCTTTCAACCTATAACTGTTAGCTGGGGATGAGCAACCCTTGAGGTGGCTGTCTGTTTTTTGTCTCCTGACATCCCTCAACTTTTATTCTTTCTTTCTGTTTTGTTATAGTGTGTAATAAAACTTATGAAGCAGCGCTAAAAATAAAATGTGTGTGCAAAAGATTCATGGGGTGTGTTAGTGTTCAGAATTAATGGATGTTTGGAGCAGAACGGTCGATTGGTCTGGAGCGTCAGAGGTTAAAGGTGAAGTGCGTAATTTCTGCACCATTAACATTATCAAACTGCTTCCATTTGTCTGCCTCCTGAACACGTTCCACATCTGCCATTGGTCAGTTATACAGTCTGAATGGATGCTATTGGTTGAGCCGAATGTTCAACATGTTGTGATAGTTCCAGTGTTAGCAGTTTTAAGGGGAATCAAAATACCAGTTGTGTACTTAGTTATCTTTGCATATTAATCTAGAACAGTGAATCTCAAATTGTTTGAGTTCAATTCGCCCATCCCCTTTGTCCTCGATAACATTTAAAAGCCACCCCACAATTAATCTACCCAATAAAACAGCCCAGAGCTTGACATGACTAGAAAGATGTAAATTTGCTATAAAATAATCTCTAATAATATCTAACACTTTGGAATATCTTGTTTGTAGTTGTTTTAGCTTGAAGCTGTGCGACAGCTTTGTGTGAGGAAAACACCTGCAATTTCCAAAACTTTCACACACCTGAGCTCTATTCATCCCAGCTAACTATTTTATGTTGTAAGAACGTTTACTTTAGATAACAGCAATCTTACAAATGTTATTTTGAGAGTTCTAGGAATGTTCAAACATATCTTTAGACGTTGTATTAATGTTAATGCTTGGTTATTAGAGCGTTATTCAAACATTTTTTAAATTCTGGAATGTTTTTTAAATGCTCCATTAATTACTTACATTCCTAAAAAATGTTCAAAATGTTCTACTAACTCTGAGAGAGCTTCCAAGAATGTTAACAAACATGAGAACGTTTCCTGTTAGCTTGGTATATGCCTACAATATTTACAGTTATACATGTATTCATTTAGTAGATGCTTTTACCTAAAGCGACTTACAAAGAGAGAGAGAGAGAGAGAGAGAGAGAGAGAGAGAGAGAGAGAGAGCATTAAACACTTTGCCCTAAGAACCACTGAGCCAAGACTACAAAACTACATTTACAAGTGGGAATCACATATGAGTAAATATAGTGATTTTAAAGTTATTAGATAGATGGTGTTCACAACACATAAACCTCTGTTTTAAAAACACAATTCAAGCCCTTGACCTACAGTACACTTCCAATGTTTACCTCCAACACTTCACGGTAATAAAAATGACAAACTTCCGAAGTACTCTCTGTATTTTATATGAGAAAATGGGGACATTTTTTACATCTTCCTTCATAACTCACAGACTACTACAAACCTTCATGCCACCTTGTAACAGAAACATTTATGTGTGTCGAAGTAACTGTAGTAGTAATAGACCTACAATAAGAAAGACCACATATCATATCAGACTTAATATATGCAGTCAGAGTGTTACAAATGACCCTATCAAGGAGACATTAGGAGCAATTGTAATACTTGAAAAAATAAATTATATTAATCCATTTCATTTCAAATAAATGTCAACCTCAACGTAATAATATCATTCATTTAATAATTATCAGTAATATGAAAACATATATGGAACAAATTCTTTTAGCTGTCAGAAAAATAATAAAAGTCTGAGCTACATTATAATTATCTGAAATGAATTTGAATCCAAGGGCATCAGCTCTGTAGACAGCAGAGGAGAAATTTCACAAACATTATGTTAATTGTCTCACAATCAGTTTCGGGCTAATCGTTTCTTTTTTTGAGAGAATTCTACTGGATATATGCTGTGCTAATCTCATTAATCTGATTTATTTGTGATTAAAGACATTACTTTAACAGCATTGCTATCACCTCCTGTCACAACTGCCTCTGGATGTACCCTACTGAGCAAACTTAGATAAACAACTAACCAGCTAACAGGGAATGTTCTGAAAACATTTTTCATGACATGTTACATGTCATAAACCTTACTTTTGAGTTGTTATTGTAATGTTTTAAAAAACAATATTTTACAATAAGTTCAAACTTCTTAGAACATTCAAAAGAGCGTAACATTTTGTTATGTCATGGAACGTTAGGGAAACATTCTTACAACTTAAATTAGTTATTATCAGTACTTAGGGACAGCAGTAGGTTTGGTCTGAAGGTTGGTAGGGACATATTGCAGGGAGGCAGAAAACAGACCAGCAATTAAAGTGTTGAGTCACAGACCTAGATCACATTAAAACATTTGGTGTTTAAAAAAAAGCCATTGCGTGGATGTGTGATACCGCAATATAGATAAATAACATTATTCCTACATTTCACAATGACTTATGAACATTGCTGACACAAATACAGCACACACAAAATCCGAGAAGCTACAGCAACTCTTGTTGCCTATAGCAATGTTTTGTTGGCTAAAATAAGATTGAATATCTATTTCAGATAATCGCTGAAATTTTAAGCTCCACTTTGTACAGAAGACAAGCTATTTGTAAAAAAACAAAAAACAAATAGCTGTTGTGGAAGACAGAAAATTGTTGGAAAATTGTTTGTTCATGAACCACAGCAACAGAGAGGGAATTATGAGCTATTATTCTCTCCATTGTGAATGAACATTACTCATTTTCCTTTTTGTTAACATTGTTATAGTAAGTGATGAAATATTTGTTAAATCTGAAATCTGTAACTTTTTTTGGATTAAAAATGAACAAAAATCAGTTCTCAAACACGTACATGACAGTGTTCAAAGCGCTCTCCTTACCTAACCCTGATTCACAACGGTAAGTTTCCATTTATAATTTGAGTTGTCAGGTCCAATTTTCATGCAACTTGCAATTTTATGTTTCAAACAGAGATGGCAGTAAAGAGGCAAAAAGTTACAGACACTCAAACAGTGAAAGATATAATGAAACTAAGAAGCTACGCCATGGTTATGTTTCAAAACTTATTTCTAAACTAGTTAATGTCCTCTGTAGTTTTTCAACAGGCAGTCACCGTAACCAGGATGTCGCTTTCCTGTTGCTCCACAGGTATTTGTCACATGAGCATTTACTGATCAGTGATTGGCTGCAAAATAAAAATTGGCGATGTGCACATTGTATACCGTGCCTCCGTCCTGGAGGAATGCATAGCTCTCTTCAGGTGTTATAGCAAGCCTGTGATGTCTTAAATGCAAGTCTTAAAGGTACGGTAGCAAACAAAAATGACTGAAACATAGGAAAGAAAATGCTCATGTAGAACTAAAAAGAGGAACGAAGTAAAAAAAGGAAGGTAAAAAAGAAATAAAATGATGTATATGAAGTATATGAAGTGTATGACATGGCCCCTTTAAATTTCATGACATTCTCTGTTGCTGACAATCCCTTTCATACATCTTTTCCCTGGCCCTGAAAAACGCCTCTGGGCTGACTGCTACTTTTGTGTTGGTCTGTCAGTTTGTTGAAAGAGAGCCTGTCTTTCGTTGTCTCTGTGTTCTGTGCCTCTGTCTTCTCTTCGTCTTCTCTTCTGTCTCTGGCATTCTGTCACAGCAATGATAGCCCACTAGAGCCCCAGCGTGAACGCTGACCCACCTGTCAGACAGGAAGCGTCTCGAGCCCCCGGATAATTCAGCGGGCTGAGCCATGCGCTTCACTTCAGAGGAAGAACCAAAAATATCTGCTTAGACCATCGACACAGATAAGGAGGTCTCACGAAGAAAAATTCACCTACCATTACAGATGACAAGGAAATAATGGAGACAGTCTCCCAGGCAACGGGATTTGGATTTTGAGAGCTAATTTTACAGCTATGGAAATTTCAGAATTCCAGTCTTAAACTGTCAATAATGGAAATATAGAGGACAAATGATATCCACAGCAGAAAACATCACATGAAATGACCTTTAGTGATTTTCAATCTTTATTCAGTCTGAGTTGTTGTGTCAGATAATGGGCCAAGGGCTACCCCAGCTAACAATCTTAGGTTGTCAGAGCATTTCTGTAATGTTTCAGTTTAGTAACGAAAACATTAAATGTTACTTTGGAAGTTTAAGGAGCATTCAAAATGTCTAGTTTTTTAGACACTGTATTAATGGTATTGCTTTATTATAAGAACGTTATTCAAACATTGTTTAATGCTGTAACGTTTTTAAATGGCTTCACTGACAACTTAAGAATAATGTTTTTGATATATAATATCACATTTTATATTATATATAACATATCTGTTAAAAAATTCCTGCTAACGTTACTGCAACAGTGTTTTTTGAGAACTTTGAGGGAACTTATGAAAAATATTAGCCAATGTTCTGAGAAAGTTCCCTGTTAGCTGGGACTTTCCTTAAAATGAAAATTCACTGTATTAATCAAGGTTTGTAGGTGATGTATTGAAACACAAAATGAAATCAGAAGGTGAATTTTACTGCCAAACGACTAAAAAAACAGGTCTGTAATCATCTGTAATCATCTTCCAAGAGCGGAATTATTGTTGTCATTTTTGGAGCTTGGCAAACAATTTATTGACAAAATTTGTACATATAAACAGAGACATTCTGAATCTTGTTAAGATCTTCTTTTGTGTTTTACAGTCGCAGAAACAATACAGGACTGAATACATGGGATGAGCACTTTTCTTTAAAATTATGTGCTCAAAATCACAAAATGCATGATTGAACGCCTGCTGGCATATATTTCGCCGGGCAAGGGCAGACCCCGGGCTAGGGCAGGCTTCTGGGGGGCAGATGAAATCAGGAGGCCATTCCCAGTGAAGTGGGAGATAATTTTGTCCATGCCCCTTACTAGTGGATGAGTGAGCGACCAGGGGCAAAGCTTTGATTGGCCTGGGAATAAATGCAAACAGAAATGCTGACAATCTTTCAAGAAGCTAGCAGACCCACACGGGTGCACTGCTCAGAACAGTAATGGCCGATTCCTCACAACTGATGCCTCTTGAAAGATACTGACAACTGCTTGAAGACAAAACAAGCACACAAACACTCACTCAGGCTCTGGATGTGACTGTGGCCGCCCTTATTCTCATCTAACACTTTTAACACATTATTTAAGCATTTTTTTAGTTCTGTGACCTTTTTAAAACATTCCACTAACAACTTAAGAATAACGTTTTTTTGATGTGTATGATATATAACATTAAAAAAGTTCTACTAACATTACTGAAAGAATGTCTTGATAACATTGACAAAACTTTAGAAAACGTTAGCCAACATTCTGAGAATGTACCCTGTTAGTTTATTATGACACAAACCTGTATGACACTGCAGGAAGCTCAGAGGATGACCCCAGCTTCACGATAATTAGCAGGTAATTGTGTGTTGTCAGACTCTGGGTAGTTTATAACACTGTTTTCCATACTGTCCCCTTTTGTTTTGCCTGACAGAATATGCTTGAACATTGTGCCAGGCTTCACTAAAGGTTAATTGGTAATGATCCCAGACAAACCTTCCAGGTCGTGCTAATTCAGTGGTCATAATTGCTCAGCAGAGGACAGCTAAAACCGGCACAGCAAACATGTTTCTGGTATCGCATCTGAGTGACCTTTAGCTGCAGCAGTATCTCAGATATACACCATCAACAGAGAGAGAGCCAGTACAGACACTCTGAATTGTCCGATGAGCCTAACTGAAAAGCTTGGAAAATGTTTTAATAAGACATTGGATTCATCTGTGTGCAGTGCTATTGACTGGCACAGAAACATCTCATACTAAATCAAACGTCTCCGTTTATATACAACAGTATATAAAAGTTTTCAGAGTTAGGCTCTTACAGTGGGAGTGAGGCTCTTGCATCACCCTAAAATCAAAGACAAAAAACAATTTTAATTGTTCAATGAAAAATATATTTTAAGTAATAGCAATACATTTATTTTGTAAAGTCAATTTAAGACCATTTCTTTTGCATTGTAACATTATTTTCATGACAACAAACATATTTCAATAACAATCCCTCAATCATCAGAAACCCTGCAATTTAATTTTTTTCATTTTTATGGCCCCCAGTGTTTCTAAAATTTCTAAAATAATGACTGAGAAAAATGTTAATCATTTTCTGTGGGAATGGACACCATAGAATTTAAATATCTAACCCAGAATCATCCTGATAAAGTAACTTTAAATGCCTCAGCGTTTCAGCACGTGTCTCAGTATAAATACTCACTGAGTTTCTGGCCTTGTTAAGTTTCACAGATATAATTACAGTCTATTTACAGCACATCTACTTTACAGCCTGATTTAAGAATGTTTCCCTAACATTTCCATTCATTAACAAATATGTTAAATATGTTATTTTGAAGGATCTAGGAATGTTCAAGTTTTTAGACGTTGTATTAACATTACTCATTTTATTCAATTTTTTTTAAAACCTTCCACTAACAACGTTTTTGATATATATCTATACATATAACATTCAAAATAATGTTCTGCTAATGTTACTGCAAGAACTTTTTGATAATGTTGAGAGAACTTATAGAGAACCTTCTGAGAATGTTCTCCATGTTAGCTGGGTACAGGGCCTAGTCCTTAAATAATGTATGTCCATTATTATAAAAAAGATGTGTTCTTTTACAGTAAGACGTTTGGAAATTCATCACAAAAACACCATACTTTGCTGTGGAGCAGTTTCTGATTATAAGACTTGGTTTAAAATTGTGTGCTTGTCTGTGTGTGAACACACCTGTATGTGTCTTGTTTGGGTTTTACAAAACTCATTTCAGTTTAGTTATTTATTTACTTATTTTAACATTTCAGAACACAGTTAAAAGGCACCACAAGCCTTTCACAACAGCAGTAAAACCATGAGGGAAATTTTTTAAGTTGAAAACATCGGTCCTGCCCACTTCACTTTTAATTCTTTGCACCCGTTTGCAGGCTGTTATCAGCTTTTCTGCTAAGTACATATGAAATGCACTTTCATGTTTTCCCATTATCATAAACATTATGTAAAGCTTACGGCTATGCTGTGCGATTCATTTTGAGATTTCAGAGTGCATGAGTAAAGACTCCAGCACAAATTCAGAAAGCGAATTTGCTGGGCGACTGGTGCACTGATCTAACAGAACTGTGATGTTACGTGAGGTTAATGAAACCTTGTCCAAGACATCAGATTAAAGTCATGAAGTTCTGAAATGAAGAGCATAAACAGACACTTATATGTGTTAGAAGATCCTTGTTAATCTAATATTATATATTGATTTGGCACATGACCAGTTTATATTTAATCCTACATTTAAAAGTGTAATAGCGTGTAAACATATATACCAACACAATCTCATGGAAATTAGTAACGATTTAACGTTTTAGTAGATTGGTGGATAAGTTATTCAGATCTTATTTACACGTTTTCATACATCATTTATACATCTGTTTTTACATCTGCTTTTGCCCACGTGACAAATAGGTTTGGGGTGGGGTGAGGGGTGGTAACCGTACGCTTCTGTATTATTCAAATCACATGAATTCATACATAATGTTTCTTTATATAAAGTTTGTTATAGTTCATCCTTAGTTCGAAGATTTCATTTCAGTCTTGGAGATCCACTGTCCTCCAGGGTTTAGCTCCATTCCCAGTCAAACACACCTGAAGGCATCTAATCAAGGTCTTTAGGATCACTGGAAAATCACAGGTAGCCACAGAAAGACACAATCCAGAGCTAAACATGTTGGAGAACATTTCATCTTACAGTGACCACCGTTGAGTCCATCAGAAATCTTCTCAGTATGTGTTCTGTTAAGAGACATTACGTAACACACAGGGTCATTAAATGTCAACTTATTTGTTGTGTCTGAATATAATCAAAACATCTCTTCACTGAATTTTGAGGGGTTGAGAAAATACATGTTTATTATCTTTATTATCGCTAAATGATCTTTCCAGCCATCCTAGACATTCAGAAAGCTTTTCTAAGGGTTGTGCCCTTAGTAACAGATGGGACACCTCCACATGTTCTGATCTACACCATCTGCCGACTGCCGAATGAACAATTGGTGATGACAAATGCTTGCTTTGTGTGTCACATATCAGGTCTGTTCTAAACTCCCTTCAGAAAGCAGTTTCCCTGAGTTGTAATTATTCCTTTCCGTGTGCTGTCTCTCAGAGGATATCTTTGTTAAACACTCCTCGTAGAAGCTTCTCCAGCCCTAATACGAACTGTTATTACTGCCTTTATCTGCATCCATGAATCTTGCATTGTTTGGAGGAGCCTTGAGGCTTCTAGGGGAGATTTGATTATTTGGTGTACAGTTACCATATCAGAGGTTTACTGAAGAACATTAATGCTTTGTGTTTGCTTTAACAGTTTCTCATGGTGATATGTTCTGTTGACCAAGACAACATACTGCTACAAACCCAGCTAACAATTTATTTTGTAAGAACATTTCTCTAACGTTTCCATTCAATAACAAAAACTTCTGGGAACGTTCAAAACACGTTCTCCCAACTGATCAGACATTGGCAACACTCTAACAACCATCAACAACACCACAGCAACTGCCTAGCAACCATACAGAATCTATATTTCTCCATCAGGAATCTTTAAACTATATATATCTAACAGGAGACATTCTCCGAATTTCGGCTAATGTTCTCTTAAGGTTCTCACAAAGTTCTCAGAATCTGCAGTACCATTCATAGTTTTCTCAGTAACATTCATAAAACATGTTTAACGTTATATATCATACATCAAAAAATGTTATTATTAAATTGTTAGTGGAACTTTAAAAAGTTTGAATTACATTTTACAATTTATTGGAAACATTAGGGAAATGTTCTTACCTAAAACTGTTAGCTAGGACCTCACTTTTGTCAAAGTTGGTGCAAACGTGAAATCAAGATTTCTCAGGAATATTCCAAATCAATTCACAAACATTAATATTCTTCACTTTTCATTGAGACAAAATGTAATTGCTAAACCGTAAGTTCAATCTAAACATTACAGAGAAATTAACTTTTGATTTATATTTTCTTCTTGTCCAAGACCCCAATAATTCAGTCTGAGCCACGATTCATCTCAGCACTGATGTGTTCAGCACTTCTTTAATTAAACCAACCTGCTTTTAAATTGAGGGTCCCAATAAATGTTTTAATAAAACAAAAAACTTTCCCTCCTAAAATTGAGAAGCAGTTTCCAATTAATTTCAGACTTCCTTCTCAACCTTTCATAATCTCTCTCTCTCTTTATCTGTTTATATCTATTCAGCTGTTTTGTTGATGTAATACATTAAACATTGAAATATCAAATTATAAAACTGGAAATGTGTTTTTTTAACATTGTGGCTGTAGTTGTTGTTGTATGAAATAAATGTATGGATGTTGCTTTAGCACATGTGGTGGTCTTAAACACTGATGTCCTGCATGTGCAGTGAACTGACTGATGTTATTTATTTGCAGTCTTTGTTTCTTCATTAGTGTTGTGAGTGGCTATTAATTACACAGCTAATGTAGAAAATGAATGCATTTGTCATCCAAGGTTAATGATAAAGACTGCCACAGTGAAAATCATTTTCCCCATAAAACATGTTCCATGACCACATCCTCACCCTGATGAATATGTGCTTCATACTGAGACAGGTCACATACAAAACAACCAGGTACAATCTGGCTACTGTGTACACATTATATTTACATACAGTGGCTCTAAGGAGTATTTGGACATGTTAATGCATTTAAAATGTATGTAAAGGTGATTGTTGGATAATATATGTAGTTAGTTTCTCTTAAAGTCACTTGGATGCCCTGCAGAGTGACCATCACATAAGCTCATTAGCAGAGTGATCATCGCAAGAGGGTGCATCAAAAGCAGAGTGATCATCAAATATAGCAAGGGTGATCATTGCATTCAATACATCACACAACAGCAGAGTGATCATCAAATGATCATAGCAAAAGAGTGATCATTGCATTAGCAGAGTGACCATCACATCATCACACCAGCAGAGTGATCATAACATTATCATAGCAATAGAGTGATCATCACATTAGCAGAGCAATCATCACATTAGTGCATTATCAGCATGATCATTTCATTATCACATTAGCAGAGTGGCCATCACTTTACACATTACAATTTTAAACAAGGTTAAACATTAGAACGTTAAGGATTAGTCAGGCGTATGGGGAATATCTTTACAAAATGTCACTTGGTTTGATATTTTGCTAAAAAATGCTAGTATATTCATACGTTTTAAATGTGTCTCAAGTGTCTAAATACTTTTAGGAGAACTGTATAAATATGTAAACTCTACCGGTCAAACATTTCAACATTTTTTTGAGTTGACCAAAATAGTTTCATAAAAAATGGGTGACAGGCAATATAGCTGACCTATTGAGAAGAATATTAAGGTATAAAGGTTAAACTGGTTTATAAAGAAAAAGCCACCCACAGGTGCCCAGTATTCATGCAGAAATAATACAAATTAATATACATTTGAGTAACATTTTTTCTGGTCTATACATAGTTCATACACTGCACCATTTGAATTATGTTATACTTTTGATGACTGTACATTCTACAATGTGAAAATCTAATAATGAAAAACATTTCACTGGTAATGTGTGTATATAATTATATAAACTAGCAATAACATTCAATAAAAAATAAACACTGGCCACTGTGATAATATCACACATCACTTTCATTTTTACATGTATTTTTATGATTAGCAGAGACCAGCCATTTATCAAAAGAGAATCTGAATGTCTCTCCTGCAAAAGTGGAAATATTCTTCAAATGCTTTTGTACAAGCTGCCAAACATTCTCAAAAATGTCCATTTTACTGAAAATCACTATCATTCTGAAATTGAAGGCTCTGGGTTTTCTTTGGACTGTAGCCCGGCATAATCTCCGCTCCGACTTTCATATGAAAGGAGCATGTCGCTTCTGTGCTGCTTGGAATGAAAACGGCATTAAAACCTCAGCGCTGCGCAACGCTGTTGTGTACACTTGCTTGAAGTGCAATAATTGCATAAAAACTCAGCATGCTTTTGATGTCAGTTTATGCTACGTCTGTGCTTACTCTGTTTTATGGGGCCGCCGGGCCCCTAATTTACAAACCTTGTGACTCATTTCCAGCTATTGATTTAAAAAAACAATAATAAGGACTAAAACCACAAGATGAAAAATAAGCAAGAAGAGATTCTTAATTGAGGCCAACACTGCTGGAAAACCTTCAGCGAGCTCTCCGATTGTCAACAAGCTATAACTAAAACAGAACGCATCACATCTAAATCGAGAGCGACTTGATTTTTCAACAAAGAGATGATCTGAGAAACAGAGGCTGTAGTAAATGTTAGGATAGCATGGTAACAGAGAAGAGAGGGTACAGGAAGTGGTAAGCATGCTTATACTTACAGTAGTAATTGAAAAATTTAAGGCAAATTGTCAAGGGTCACTTCAACAACACAATTCTTAAGCAATATTTAATTGTTTAATTATGTAATTATTTAATTCAAGGCATAATTTATTAAAAATGCAGAAAATATGAGTGACATGCCAACAGTTACCATCTTGTATGATCTGCTTTACGTTAAATTGCCAAGGGTCAGTTCTACAAAGTTTGTCTATTTGACCATATAAAAAGTTAAACTGCATTTGATTAATGATTCATGCATTTTTAATAAAACATTAAACTGCATTCATCAGAGTAGCCATTTATTAAATCTATATTTTTAAGTGTCAAGGCATAATTTATGATTTGCTTAAAGCCCAAGTCTTCTGTGCATGAGAGGTTGAAAAAGTCCTTTAAAACTCGATATAAAAGCATAGCACTACTAATTAAGTAAGATTAGGCGCTGTCACTCAAACGCATTTCCCCTGTGTTCAGGTCAACAGCAGCAAATTACCTTCTACTTATCTCATCCATTATTGAGTACGCTGGGTGATAAGACTCTCATGATGTTTTCAGCATGATAGCCTCACCAAAAACAAATTGGGTCGGATCAGAAATGTAGATCTCAGATCAGTTTTCCAAATTGCCAGATCCTCACATGACCTGAAATAAAAAATAATCCCACTGATTTCAAATCAGCAAATCTGTGATGAGCAAATACCCCCTGCGATCACTCAGGGGCAAATTTTTTGATTAATCATGCAAAATCCTGCAACAGAACATCATGGGATGGGAATTTGGCCAGATAGTTTCTTGATTTAGTCTGTGTTCTTGATCTTCTAGTTCCAGTACATAAAGCACCAGAAAAATGTTTCCCTCAATAAAACTCTTAATTTCCATCCTGTCCTCACTTAGCCAGAGATAGAGTTTAGCTTACATTTTTAAGTTAACCTGAACAAAGTTCTTCACCCATACCCTGAAACCCATATATATACCCATATATCTGTATCCGACCTCAGCCAAGATTACAGCCTTTCCTGTCCACAGACTGTTTAGACTGTGGCCATCTGTACAATAAAACACTGTCTATTTTTAGGCGTGCACAGATACATGCTTTCACCAGATTACAAAGGAAGTGATGACAAAAACAAAATATGTACAACCAACAAATCCAAAACACATTCTTAAGACTTTTAGCTCCATGCAGGCAAGCTACAACAAACTGGTTCCATCAGATGAAAGTATTTGGGATACAGCATAAAAGAATCAACAAGGCAATCTTAACATATGTTTTCAAACAAGAAAACAAGAATGCACAGCTCAAACAGTCTAGCTAGAGGCAAGATAAGATAACGTGATCAAATCTCATCAGTCAAGTACGAGCTACAGCACAGAATTAGCATATACATTTCAAGCTCTTCTGACAAAAGTCCATGAGCGCTGCACTTCAGTCTAATGATTAGACACATGAATACTGAATGTTTTCTGAACATTATGCAAGTGGTGCTTGTTCACACAAATCTCAGCGCTGCAATGCTACACTCTTAAAACTACAGGCTCCTGTAAGGTTCTTTGTCAGGTTAAATCTATGATGTATTGCTAAGGTGTGCTAGATATTTTCTACAGTAGGTGCTAGACAATTAGCCACATCATTTGAGATACAGTATCATTTATGACACACTGTAAGATACAACCACATTAATCTGCTAGTGTGATACATTTAAAAATGACATTTTTCCCCTTTGAAACACTCTCCACTCACACTGGTGTTTAGCACACCTTCCCAGTCCATGTTAAAATGAGACAGTGTTCATTTGCACACACTTGGGAGGTTGTTGTCTATGTGTTGGCTTGTCCCATTGTGGACAAAAGGCTAAAGCGCTGGGAAAATTTATCCGGATTAATGTGGATGTAGCTTTAGGATTAAGGGTTTAACATAAATGTATGAGCAATAACAAAGCTTTTCTAGATCTAAATGTTGGGGGAAAATGACCATTTTAATAACATTTAAATAATTTAGCATTAAAGGGATAGTTCACACAAAAATGAAAACTTTTTTCCATTATTAACATCATTTGCATTTCATTCCAAATGTGCTGTTTATAACTTATCTTCAGTAGAACACAAAAGAATGATGTTTTTAGAAATGTCTCAGTGGTTTTGTGTCCATACAATGGATGTCAATGGGTGCCACTGTTGTTTGGTTACCAACATACTTCAAAATGTCTTCTTTTGTGCTTCTCAGTCACAAAAAAGTACAGATTTAGAATGACATCATGGTAAGAAAATGATGGAAGAGATGGAAGAATTTTCATTTTCTGTGAACGATCCCTGTGAAAGCTCAGTTTAAAAACTGCTGCTATAAAGACTCAAGGTATTTTTTATTTACCTGAATCATCTTGAACAGATCTGCTTATATTTATGTGTGGTAAAGAAGCTCAGAGGGGGCTAAAGTACCCCATGTGGTTTCTCCTACACTTATGTCAGAAGTTTTGATTGCCGAGGGCAGAGATCTGATTAGAGAGGCAGGAATCTAGAAGACTTTAAGGGCCTCCTCACTGTTCAATGACACCATGCAGTGACGTTCAGCACTCTTGTTATATTGTTATGTACAGGCGTATCGCTCTTTGCAACATTTGCACATTCTGAGCTGAAGTTGCTACGGTTGTGATATCTGAAGTGCAGCAAAACCTTGAGGTGAAATTCATTAAAATTCAAGTTGTCCAGTTTTTTGAAGTGCTGATAAGAACCAGAACACACAACGTGAACGAATATTAATCGAGGCAAGATCTATGTTGTCTATATATATATATATATATATATATATATATATATATATATATCAGAGTTTCAGACTTTTAAATAAAATATGTTCTCCTTGGTCTCTCCTAAACAAAATCTTGCTTTTTTGGTTTACAGATATTCTCTCTGTCTTTGTCTCTTTTATTAGAGGTCACTAATAGAATTTCAAGGAGGCCTAATGGTTACTAACAGAACTGCAGGTCATTGGTCAAAAACTGTGACCAGGTCTCAAGAAAAACTCTTCATGAGTTCAGAAAGCTGGACTTTAAAGTATCACTTCCATTTCAAAACCAAGGCCAAGGCACAAAGCTGCACAAAAGCTGAACCCAGAACCAGTGGAGAAAGCATTATGGTCCATTGAATCATCTTTCATCTGTCTTTCTTTACTGACAGGTTTATGTTAGCCCAAGGTTAAAGAATACAGTCTGGATGCCAACACTCATAGTGTGACTATAGTATATTACACATACTGTATCATATAGTACAATGAGTGCTCTAAATTGCAATATCTAATTAAAAGTAAGCCATTGTAAAGTGCAGTTGGAACACAGCAAACCAGCAAGAAAGTTTAAAATGTTTTAAATAACATTTTAGGATTTAGATGTTTTACACACATTTTTACACATATTTATTGCATTCTGAAAAATAAACAAGGAGTCAAAAAATAATTCGTATTTAGTACCTTGTTTAAAGCAGCCATCTCGGTCTGTGGGCTCCATGACTTGTGTAAATAAATGTTGAGCACCGCAGAGCACTCCCAACAGAACCGGGCTCATTAGTGGCAGGGCAGCCAGGACAGATCGGCTCTGTGGATTGAGGCTCTGAAACAGTCACAGAAATGAACAAACCTGAAATCCATTTACTGCAGCCGTGGAGACCGAAGGTCTTTGTGCTTCTGTGTGGCATCTGAAACTACAGGAAATACAAACAACATAATAAATGAAGATTGATGACTCACTCACGGACTCGTGACATTTTACTTTTGACCTGCACACTAGGTTAAGCTAAATCTACTGCTTTTCTTTTAGTAACAATATGTAATGTAAACATATTTTTGGGAGATTAAAAAAAAACATTAATACATCAGTACACTGCATAGTCATCCCGGCCAAAATTCTGCATACATAAATCTAAATTTATGAGGACACAGTAAGTAGAGTTGTTTTAAAACCTTTGACATTTATGAAGAGTAAAAGTGCCACTGCATTATGGAGCCATATGGAACGGTCTAATTTGGTTTATGTATAATTTTATTGCATTGTTTTGAGTTTATATATTTTGTTTTCCTTTGTTGTTGTTGCATTTATTCATGCTTTTATTTTTCACTATAAATGAGAAATGTATGTCTTATTGTCTGATAGTTTGTTTTAAAATGGAAAGTTTTTATTTTAATTAATGATTTTGATAAAAAGAATGTTTCGCTAAATCTGTCAACATGCAGACATCACTTGGAGGATTGAATCATTTGTTTTTATTTCAACCAACAGATATAATGTTTGTGTTTATAATATGTTTACTTCTCTGAGTTAAAGTAACCAGTCGCCAGGCCTGGTTTTCATCTGCATTCATTTTACTCCTACGAGATTTTTAGGACAGACATTTTTATCACATATTACACTGGGAAACAGACTGTATTTGAATGAATCCTTCTCAAATGTCTTTCTATATGACACCCCATCAAAGAGCCTCAGATATAATGTCACACCAAATCTGTCTCAACAGAACTTTACTTAATACAAATCTTCAGGATTATTGCCACTCCACCTTCTGGATCCTCTGAACAGGCTGAAATATTGATTGTCCACAAACATGTATAAGATGTAAAGATGTCTCTGTATGTACAGAAATACACTTGGCAAACATTCAAATCAAATGTTCTTGCAACTTGCTCTCCCTTCTGAACAATGAAATTTGTTTCTTTGGTCTGGCTACACAAATGTGAACGATGCAAGAGTTCTTTTCACATCTGTGGGCCCAGTGTCAAAACACATGATGGTAAAGACTGCAGCATCTGAACTGTTAGGTCACACAGGGCTGGAGATGCTCATGACTGTACTGCTTGCATGACCTGCAAACATCTGTATTGACATAACATCAACCAGAAGCAGCAAGCCAAGCCACCGTACTGCATGTTTCCATGTGTGGAGCAAGATTCATGACTGCCTCTGTGTGTGCATGTGTGTGTGTGTGTGTATAGAGAGAGAGAGAGAGAGAGAGAGAGAGGGAGAGAGAGAGAGAGAGAGAGAGAGCAAGCCAAGCCACAGTACTACATGTTTCCATGTGTGGAGCAAGATTTATGACAACTGCCTCTGTGTCTGTGTGTGTGGAAAGAGACGAATGGATGGACAGACAGATAGATGGACAGACAGACAGTCAAATAAACAGACAGCTTTTTTGCATTTTATTCTCAACAGTTGTGTTTGTAATACCAATGAGTGCTGGCATTTAACTTGCAACAGCTTGGGTGGTAAACAAGTTAATTAGACAATGACTTTAAAAAAAGATACTAGATAAGTCTGTGATGTGAGGAACTGTGTGTGTGTGTGTGTGTGTGTGTGTGTGTGTGTGTGTGTGTGTGTGTGTGTGTGTGTGTGTGTGAGTGGGACAGACATGTTTACCTAATTCTCTGTTAAATGAATTATATTGATTTGTCTAATGTGGTCCTCCAAATCTGCATCATCTGACCACATAGTTTAACTTGAAAACTTCCTGATGTGTAAAAGTCACATGACCAGCTCCTGAAAGACAGACGGTGAAAAGACCAATAAAATGCAAATAATTCCATTCAGAACAACAACTAATGCAGGTCATCTGAATGTAAACAACCATATCGGTTTATGATAAAAACAGATGAAGAAAGAGTAAACATAACCGACATCAGCATGTGAAACCATCTAGATGTCACAGGTATACAACTAATACCGCCTAAACTCTATAAAGTGCAAGGACATACAGAAATAGAGTTTCCATTTCTGTTTAAACTGTTTACCATACATTATACGCTGTAGTGTAGCTTGTACTTTATTTAGCATTATATGGACACTGTTTCCGCATGTGTACGTAAAACTGTGTTCAGATCAGGAGGAAGCAGATGCAGGTTTCTTCACAGTGACTTCATCATCAAATACTCTCAGCTGTAAGGTGCCACAACCCTGCTGACATAACTGCCTTTGCTCTTTTTCCCCAAGAAATCAGCAAACACTTGAATTAAAATGCAGTATGGTGATGTATTGACTTTTAACGCCGGGGCGCACTTGAGACACACTGAAGCAGTTTATACAGTACAGCTAAAGATAGCAGAACTAGAATGGTGATATGGCTGGAGCTTGTTTCCATTTGTTTCCCCGAACGGAGCAAGTGAATGTTTGGGCAGATAGTGACCAATCTCTCGACACCAGATGCATCTGCATACCTCCCATTTACTAGCCGAAGACACGAGCCTGGTGTCTGCATGTTTTCCCAGACCAGCTCTCAGAAGAGCAAAATCTTTGGTGACGTGTGAAAGCCATAGCCTGATAAATGATAAGAAATGTAATACAGTCACATACTCAAGAACTTCAATCAGTGTGCACGACTTTTAATAGAACAAGCGAGTGTTTAAATGGCATGCTCACGAAAATAGAAATAAATAATAAAACAATGCATGCTAATATTAAAGGAATACCCATTTCTTTCCAATGCCATTTCATAAGGGCTGTGACGTCGCCTGTGTGCGCATACTTTCTATAGTTTTGACGCAGTGTTTGTTGTGACCGTGTTGGAAGAGGGTTCAGCACACCGGCTGCACTGTTGCATGCACGGCGAGTAGTTAATTATTTTACCGCATTCAGCTGCAGTTCCCCGTCCAGCACACACACACACACACACACACACACACAGAGACGCTGAGAGGGGCAATAAGAAACCAGCTCAACGCAAACGACACCTGTGCTGTGTGGAGTACCTCTCCCGCTACCGAAAATGCGCGTCTCGCTTGGAAACTGTGCAAAACGGGAATATCGGGAAATGCACAATGCCGTCCACTTTTAAGACATTTGGATCGGATAAAGGAGAGGAGCGCGACGCGGAGTGGACTTAACGCCGTGCGCTGATGAAAATGAAGCCAACCTGAACCTTTGCACGGCTAACAGGACGACACATTGTCAACACTTTGCCCTGGACAGGTTTTTTTTTCTCCCGTCTCAAGCAAGCGATCTCCCATCCGATGGATGTGTGCCTTCGCAGCACAGCGGAGGGTGTTACATCTACCAGTGCGCGCCGGGCTGAAAAGTGCGGAGCCTCTCAGCAGTCGTGTTTGTGACTGGAAAACGTCCGTCGAGAGCCGACACATCCCGGGGAAGGCAACTAAAAAAGATGTAAGATTTACGGATTTATCAGTCGGCGACGCGTTGCGATCAGCGTCGGTGCGGGGTGTGATTTCAGCACCGCGGGAGAAAGAAGAGCTCCCGCGCCGCGGAGATATGAGATGCACAAGGTCAGTGATTTTGCTTGAGTTGAAGATGCTTTGAGCTTTCTGCGAGCATGCGATGGGGAAGTGATAAAAAAGAGGTCGATTTCTCTCAGTCTGGGTCTGGGCACAGCGCGCTGAGCATGGATATAATCGCAGAGTGCCCTCTGCGTTTTTAAAACGGAGTTAGATCTCGTTTCTTCCCCTCTCGCTGATCGCATTCATGTCTTGATGTCGGGGATGATTCTGTCGTATTGAAAATGCTGCTTTGGATTGTGTTGCTGAAGGCGGCTCTTTGTGTAGCTATTGGAAATGTTACAAGGGAGGTCTGTAAGGAGCAGATCTGCTCGTGCAATGCAATAGAAGGAGATCTGCACATCGACTGCGAGAAGAGGAGTCTCACCAATCTGCATCACTTGACCGGCCCGAGCTCGCAGTTTTATCACCTTCTGCTTCACGGGAACTCTCTGTCCAGGCTGTTCCCCAACGAGTTCGCCAACTTTTACAACGCCGTCAGCTTGCATTTGGAAAACAACGGCTTGCACGACATCGTGCCGGGCGCTTTCCTCGGACTGCAGCTCGTCAAGCGGCTGCACATCAATAACAATAAGATCCGCTCGTTTAAAAAGAGTACGTTTCTCGGTTTGGACGACCTGGAATATCTCCAAGCTGACTTCAACCTTTTGAGGGACATCGACCCGTCCGTGTTTAGGGACCTGAGTAAGCTGGAAGTTTTAATCTTGAACGATAACCTTATTAGCGCGCTGCCCATTAACGTGTTCCAGAACGTCCCCATTACGCATCTGGATCTGAGAGGGAACCGTATAAAAACGTTGCCTTACGAGGGGATTCTAGAGCAGATACCGGGCATCGTGGAGGTTTTGTTGGAGGACAACCCGTGGGATTGCAACTGCGACCTGGTTTCCCTAAAGGAATGGCTGGAGAACATCCCCCAGAACGCGCTCATCGGACGGGTCATCTGCGAGGCGCCCACACGACTGCAGGGCAACGACTTAAACGAGACGGCGGAGGCAGAGCTGTGCCCCTCAAAGAACGGCATGGATTCGAGTCTGGCTGCGCCCCCCACCCAGGACGAGACCCCCGATCGCGGCCCCCACCCCACGCCCTTTAAAACTAGCGGGGTAACCGAGTCCCATAATACTGGGGGAGGGCATAACAAGGAGCGTCCAAAAGCGAGGGAGAATTGGCAACTGAAAACCAAGCCCACGGCGATGGCAACGGGCACAGTTGAAAGAGACCCGCCATCCAATTCGACCTGCCCTCAGTCGTGTAGTTGTAAACTAATCGGGACCAGACAGGGTCTGGGGGTTAACTGCGAGGGCAAAAAGATAGAAAGCGTGGCCAACCTCAAACCCAAACCCCTGAGCGCGCAGGAGTTAAATCTGCGCGACAACAACATTCATAATGTTAAGAGGAATCAGCTCAGAGGCTACCAGAGCTTGAACTTACTGGATCTGGGGGGAAACAACATCAAGGGAATAGACAACGGCACGTTTCACAATCTCACCGAGCTGAGGTGGCTTTACCTGGACAAAAACTACTTGGATATCTTAATGGCGGAGATGTTTGTTGGACTTCAAAACCTGGAGTATCTCAGTGTGGAATATAACGACATACAACTCATCATGCCGGGCACCTTCAGCCCCATGCCCAGCTTAAGGGTGCTCTTCTTAAATAACAACTTGTTGAAAGCTCTGCCCGTGGATGTGTTCTCGGGCGTTTCTTTGTCAAAAATAAGTCTGCATAACAACTACTTCACGCATCTCCCGGTGCAGGGCGTCTTAGATCAGCTCAGCTCCATCATCCAGATCGATCTGCACGGGAACCCCTGGGAGTGCACTTGCAAAATCGTCCCTTTTAAACAGTGGACGGAGAGGCTCGGGGCAGACGTCATCGTGAGCGATCTGAAGTGCGAGTCCCCGGAGAGCTTCTGGAAAAGGGATTTCCGACGCATCAGAAACGATCTGATGTGCCCCGAGCTTTACGAAAAGATCCCTCCCACCTCCCTGTCCAAAAACAGCACTTTCCCCGCGGACACGGGAACGCGCCCCAACTCGTACCTGGAGCCCAGCAGGGTCTCCATATCGGTGCTCGTGCCCGGTCTGCTGTTGGTTTTCGTCACGTCTGCCTTCACTGTGGTCGGTATGCTCGTCTTCATACTGCGTAATCGAAAGAGATCGAAACGGAGAGATGGGAACTCTTCTGCGTCAGAGATCAATTCCTTACAGACAGTTTGCGACTCGTCCTATTGGCACAGCGGAGGATATCACCCAGACGGGCCTCAGAGAGGCTATGACTGTGGTGCGCACTCGCTCTCCGACAAATGATGCCCAAATGCGCAAAAACGCAAGCGGACAGATACATAAATAATGCGTTTCGTAAGTGGCAATGACAATGGAAGGCCAATCATAAACACTAGACCCCTAACAAGCCTCTGTGGGGAAAGTATCCTATTTTTTGTGCGCTTCAGTCCATGGATCACTGCAGTTGGGCCCCACGATTACATGTGTACAGTCTCTCTCTCTCTCTTCTTTCTTCCCTCAGTTCAGACTGCAAACATGATGAAAAGAGGACGTGGAAAGGTGCACGAGCGCATGAATGTAATGTAAATAACGGACTGTAATATATCTGCATGTTTCGCATGGTCTCACACACTGGGAGCCATTACCATAGTAAGGAAACCAACGCGACCCTTCTTTCGTGTTATTAATATATATAAATATAAAACTATATATATGACTATATCAAAAAAGTGCCATTTCTTCTATTTTTTGTCGGCTAGAGTTTGTATTTGCTGTTTCGTTTCCCTATCTCAAAGGCAGGCGTGCGCAAAGGTGGAGGAGACGTTGTAAATGCATGTAATTTTCTGTTTTATCGGTTGATTGTTGGTTGATATTGGGGTTATTTATGCTTTTTCGGAGCAGATTTCTCATGCATCTGCCCAGTCATCTCCTTTATGAATGTACAATGTGTTTATCTTACAGTGTGCCAACTGTTGACATATTCGGGGACGCGGCTAAGCACGACCCGTCAGATCACCGACGGGCTCCCGCTGCGTGTTCTCAATGTAGCCAGTGGGTCGTGATCTTGTGTGCTGGTGGATCTAGTATGTGGGTAAAGGACAACGCAAGGAGACTTTTAACTTCTTTAAAACGGCATATTTTGCAGAACTTTAAGGCTTTCAGCTCGGTATGTTCGACGCGTCACGGAGAGCACATAGATTAAGATGCCTTTTTTAATTTATTATTGTTATTTCTAGCGCAAAAAGTATTCCTTCACTAAAACCTGTTGTTATTCACTGTAAGTATCGTGAGCTTTTGTAAAGCCATCTAGTTTGTCCAAATATGAGAGCGGATTTAAACGCTTCGGTACTTGATGATGATAAGGCACGTCTGATCTTGTGACTGATGTCATCACGTCAGACTGGAGTAGATGGAATAGCTGCCTCTAGATGTCGCTGTCGCTTCTCATGCGTATGGAGAACTATGCGGAGAGGCAAAGTTCACCCATTTGGGTTTGGTGAACCCAAGACCTGCTTTGGCAGAACTAGGCCTAATCGAGTCACTGTGACGGATGAAAGTCGGATAGGACTCACAATCAGCGTACATGCAGAAGGAAATGAGTCGCACAGTGTTTCCAAAATGCCATTTTTACAAACAAGATGCAGGTTTCTGTGCAATGCATCTTACTGCTAGCGTTTAAATGTCACCGCTGATATTTTCTGAGGTTCCACTGTAATGATTTTACACAAAGCATCACAAAGAGTTGAAACATAATGGCTAGAATAACGGACTAACAAAGGTAACCCGCCATCTTTGTACAGAAATCGTGGCTTGACAACCTAATGTCCAGTTTCCAGACTGAAGACCATTCAGAACGTGTATCTTACATTATTTTTTTGGTTCTTGACTGTGATGAATGGATACTTTTGACTGAGTTAACTGAATAATACAATAAAAAACGAGAGAAATTCATGCTAGCCTGTAAAATGTCCATTCAATAACAACGGCCATAGTGTAGAAAATATTGGCAGAGGAAAACCCAGCTAACAATTGTAGGTTGTAAGAACGTTTCCCTAATGTTTAAGTAACAGAAATGTTAAAAATATTACATTGAATGTTCTTGGAACGTTCCAAATGTCCATTTTTTGAACATTATATTAACATTATTGGTTGTAAGAACATCAATCAATCAAACTTTTTTGTTTTAAAAATGTTACACTAACAACTTGAAAACAACATTTTGATATAGATTATGTATAGCATTAAAAAACGTTCTACTACCATTACGGCTAGAACATTTTTGATAACTTCGAGAGAACTTTTAGAGAACGTTGGCTAACGTTCTGAGAACATTTCCTGTTAGCTGGGAATGCTTTTCTCTCTTACCTGAGTTTGATTTAGGTTGCACGAAACAAAGTCATTGGAATCTCAACCCAGCAGAAAGTCCCCGTGGAGTTCCTGTCATATTGGAACGGGTTCCTCTAATGTAGAGAGAGATGTGCGTGGTGACTCACAGCATGTACACACATGCACAGAGAAAAAGGAAAAATGCATCAGTGCTCCCTCGATCAAAATTGAAGTGTGACCTTGTGGTCTATTATTTCTGTTCTACCGGTTATGGCTGTCCATCTTTTCAGAGCATCTCTCGCTCTTCCTCTTCATGCGTTGAATGGTAATTATTTCTCTGATCTGGTGAATTTTCCCAACAGTTTGTTTCAGAGTAACATTTCTATGCTTTGCTACATTTGATCTGCTTTATTTTGTTAAATAAAAACTGGAGGACGAGTGAAGTTACGGTACACTCTGTTTGGTTTGTGAATGTAACAGTGTGGTCATCTTTCAGACCTCTGTTAAATGCTTCTGTTCAGATGTGCTTGTGAGACTGCTGAAAGATCCATCACCAGACTATAGCAACGTTAATGCTTCACAGGCATAAAAAGTGAAAAGAGCTTTGTGGTGTTATCAAATTAATAAAAAGTTCTAATAGGGCAAACCCAGCTAACAATGTTTGGTTGTAAGAACGTTTCCATTAAGTAACAAAAATGTTAGCAATAGTATTTTGAAACATACATTTTTTTAAACACAGTATTAACATTATTGTTTGGTTATAGGAACATTATTCAAACATTTTCTAATTCTGTAATGTTTTAAAAACATTTCACTAGCAACTTAAGAATAACGTTTTGATATGATATACAACATTACAAAAATGTTCTACTAACATTACTGCAAGAATGTTTTAGTAACTGAGGGAACGTTTAGAGAACGTTACCTGTTAGCTGGGAAGCAGTTGGATGGTTTCTATTTAGCTTTAAAAAGGTCAGCCGGATGTAATGGGGTTATTTCCGCAGAACGTTGCACTAATTTTGTACCTTAAAAGGAAGGCATTTGCATGTGTTGTTGTAATTTAAAGTATTTCTATAACAGGAAGAGCAAGCCTTTCAAAAATACACTTCAGGCATGCTCAGGCACTTGGATGGATACAAAATGGATACATTATAATTTGATCAGTCACACAAGGATAAAAAAAAATGATTGGATGTGACATCAGTCATTCCTCAGAGAGAGATGGAGAGAGCACAGGTAGCTGTCAACTTCTGGAGTTGAACCTTTTGGAGGTTCAAGTCAGTGAAAAAAAGATATATATCCACACACTCACTTAAAAGATTATTCTCACCAGCAATTTCACAAGAAGCCGAAAAATACCTTGACAAAGGATTGCTGCTGTAGCACAGGTAAAATAAACTTTTAAGTAAGTGTGTCATTCTTTCTTTTTAAAATATTATTTGAAACCTTTTTTAAAACTTTTACAACTAGGCTTAATGATTTGAATGAAGAGTGAGACAATCCAACAAATACTACCAAACAATGCATACTCCATAAAACCAACACTTACTGACGTTTGTGCTGTTGTTTGTTGCAAGTAAAATGATGTCACTTCCTGGGGGATGATGTCACTGAAACTATATGATATATATAAAAATATATGATTTACATATTTAATATACGTAAAAATAATATATGTCAATTTTATGATACATTATATATAAACATATATGATAGACAAATGAAAAGATCCAGATGAGCTAAAGTAAAAATGGTTATAATGGTTAAAGGTGAAATGTTAACAGTGGTTAGTAAAGGCCTATAGTAAGAGCTTAACGGTTCATTTAACAAGTAGGGTGTAAGAAGAAAAAATCTGCATAACTGTTTGCATCAGAATATTCAAACTGACGTGTCAGAGGCAGTATTGCAGGGTTGTTATGCATATTTCTTTGATGTGAAATATAGGTCAAACTCTTAAGGCAATGTTTTCATCATTGCTGTTGAAACAGTCTGTGGATCACTGAAACAACAAACTCTGAACTCACATGCGAGGGCACACAAAGTCATTTTCTAAGTTTTGATGTGTGTGTGCGTATATATCAAAACATGAGGTCATTATGCTGATTTTCTGAGATGAGAAACATAATAAATAAATCAATGTACTGAATCAAGTCAAAATTATGAGACTGACAGGGTCATCCCTAATCTTCCAGGGTTTAAACACAAGATCTGTTAACAGCACACATCATCATCTCTGTTTAATTACAGCTGATACTGCACTGATAAGATTGTCAGTATGCAAATTTTCACAGCTGTAACATCCCTTGTCTTACAAATTCTTTAAAAAAACTGTTGACTTGCCAAGAATTAGTTTGTTATTGAGGATTTTCTGTACTTTAGCATTGTTTCAATATTGTACCCACCTAACAATTTAAAGTTGTAAGAATGTTTTCATAACGTTTCAATTAAGTAACAAAAAAGATATTTTGACCATTCAAAACATCCATTTTTTGACATTATTAACATCATTGCTTGGTTATAAGAACGCTATTTTATTAACATTTTTAATTCTGTAATGTTTTTAAAATATTTCACTAACAACTAAAGAATAATGTTTTTGATATAGATATATAACATTAAAAAGGTTCCACTAACATTACTGTAAGAACGTTTTTGATAACTTTGAGAGAACATTAGACAACATTATGGGAATGTTCCCCATTAGCTGGGTACTTTGTGGATCTAGGAGATGATTATTAGCTCTGGTTCTCAGCAGATAGCTTCTGCTCTGTGGTTTCATGATTTCCCCACCTTAGCAAATTAAGTTCCGTCACCTCCTGCCAGAAAGAGAAACCTAATTCCAGTGTGACACCCTTCATGTCTCTCACTGACGGGCCGCTCTTCTGGATTTGTTAACAGGGTTGCTGTTCCTCACTCATGCTCTTTGTTTAATGTAGGGGAGATTCACAATGTCCTTCTGTCACCTGAGAAAAAAATGTCTGTAATATGTTAAATAAACACTTTTAATCAAATTACATGACCTACATGCCAGTGTGGGGAATTTAGAACTCAGGAAGAGACATCATTTATTTTAAAACATTCTTGGCAGAGGTCCAGAGGTGACCTGATGCATCGCAGCACCAAACCTGCTCTTGAGTTTCTCAGAATTAGCAGAGCAGGTCACAATTTATGTCTCCAGTAGGCCTCGGTTTTAATACTCAGAACATGAGAAGAATATTCCAGCATGCTCTCAGCTTCACTGTACAGATGGCGATGGATAACAGGGGAAATGTTGTCCCACTTTATTCTGTATATATATTTAATTCTTGATTGTGATCATTTGTTTGACTGTGTGATTTTTTCATTTTTAGGTACAGTACGGTTCTACCTAACATTCTAAAGAAATATTCTACAATTGTAAAGATTTTTAAGTCACAAAAAAAGCATTTGGACTTTTCAAGGACGGTTATTCATATTTTATTTCATACAAATATTTTATTCAAATAAATAACTTATCACATTTCAATAAATCAACTATTGTAGTTAATGACTCAAATTAATTTTTACTCTAACGAAAAATAGTGTGAATAAGTGACTGGAGACTGGTATCATGCTGGTGGTACTAAGAGTTCATAAATGGTAAACATGTTAGTTTGATCAAGTAATTGGACTTGATAATATAGTAACTGATAAAATTGGACTGAATAAAGTATTACATCAAAGTACAGGCAAGTCACTGAAAGTACTCAGGCACCTTCTTTCAAAGAAAAGCTGATCCAAAGACCCTCTCAACTCCTTGGACACACAGATGGTTAGACTGTGACAAACACATAAGCATTATGGGTCTGTGCTCCTCCAGCATGTGTTTCTTCTCTTTCTGCTCTGACTGAAGGCCTCATTCATTGATTTTCCTTATTTTCTCTACCATCTCCAGCTCTGATGGGATTTGAGGGATTTGGGTTTGGTCCTTGATGACCAATGAATCAATAAATCATTCAGTAAGAACAAATTGATTGTTTCTTTTTCTCTGAACTGTGAAGGCTTCATGTTGATGGATTTGGTGTATATATAGAAGACAACCAGATAACATGGAACATTCTCAGAATGCTGGCTAACTCCTAAAAGTTTCCATGTTCTTTAAAAGTTTAAAAATGTAAAAAAATGATTTTATAGCCAGGCAATAATAAAAACTTTTGAATTTTGAATGTTCCTACAACATTTGAAATAACCCTTTTAGTGTTTTTGTTACTTAATGGAAACATTAGGGGAACATCCATACAACCTAAACTTGTTAGCTGGGTGCAGGCTTCATTTGGAAATCGAGGCTTTAGCTGTGTGGTTTTGCATCTCTATGGTTGTGAGTGTTGAGATGTTCTTATGCTAGAAGATCTAGGTCTATTCCATTAATTTGTTTGTGCTTCTTCTGGATGTATTATTTGTGGCAGGGCAATGCTTGTCCTAGTCTAAGAAACAATTTGTTATTCTTCTCACTTGTATATTCAACACTTCTTCTGTAATTATACTTCATTCTCCTCCCTGTTGAGTCACCAACCTGCTGCTGTCAGAGATGTCCATGTCTCTAATGTTCATCCCAGCTAACAATTTTAGGTTGTAAAAACGTTTCCTTAACATTTTCATAATGCAACAAAAACCTAATTTGTTTTAATGTTCTAGGAATGCTCAAAACATCCACTTTTAGGTTTGTATTAACACCATTGCTCGGTTCCTAAAAATGTTAAAACTTACTAAATTAAACTTAAAAATAACGTTTTTGTGATATATGATATATAACTTGATATATAAAATGTTCTACTAATGTTACAGCAATAATGTTTATGATAACCTTGAGGGAACTTTTAGAGAACATTAGCCAACGTTCTGAGAACGTTGCTGAGAACTGTTAGCTGGAATCAAGCTCTGTTTTGTTTTTGCAACGAATGCAGAATCATTAATGCTGCTGGTTTTAGGTCTCAGACGGCTCTCCTCATATGGGTTCACTGCTGTGAGCTGTTTTCAGGTTAAAGGCAACAGCCTCATTTCACAGAACTGAAGCAAAGACCTTAGATGCCTTTTTGAGAGCCATCAAACTGAAGAAAAGAGTGAGGAATTGCTCTGTGCCACTCGCTGAAGTGCAGAGCGTGTGAGTTATAATGGAAAGAACTCTATATGAAGATCACAGGAGGGCAGAACATTCTGTTGAGGATCTTTTATGAGGTTGGAAGTGAAGGCTGGTGCTGTGAGCGTGGTGGCTCTTATATATGGGACCTGAGAAAATGTTTAAATGTTTTCTTTAAAACTGCTTCGCAACAGGGAAATGCGCTGTATAAATGAAATTTAATTGAAAAATAAAGCTGCAAACACTTACTGTACATGCTATACGTAAACAGATTTTCTCATTCAAGCAGTGCTTGTTCATACAAAACTCATCACATTGATGCTAGGGTGATTGCCATGACATTGGTATGTGGTTGCTAATTAATTACTTACTGTCTTAAAGGGGCAGTTCACTCAAAAATGACAATTTAGTCATTATTTACATCACCCTTGCGTCGTTCAATAGCTTCACTGAAAACCCTAATAAGTTGACTGAACTAATCTGATGAGTAAACTCGTTCCCTCAGTTGAATTAAGTAATGGAGCCTCCCAAAACTTGCATATATATTTAAGTTTATATAACTTGGTGTGTATGTAGATTGTACCTAAAAAACTTTTAACTACATCTAACGTGGCACTTGGCACTAATGTACTTAAACTATTAAGTTCACATAATTTGATGTTAATTTGATGTATGTGCATGTATAAAAAGGCTCAAGTTTTTCCATTATGGTCATTAAAAGTGAAGTATTTGTCAATGTATGTTAACCTCGTACTTGAAATGTGAACACACACACCTGGAACAATGGGCATTCAGTCATTTCCTGCTAGCTGTGGAATCACACCTACAACCTTTAGTTTACAATGTTGGCTCTCTAACCACTAGGCCACGACTGCCACAATGGCAGGTTTGCTAAAAAATGACAACTTGCACTCTTTTCATGCTTCAAAACAACACAAAAGCATTATAAAACAACTCCACAGGACTCATGTCGTATATTTTAAGTGTCCTAATGTCATCTGAATGGGTTTGGTGTAAAAAAAATAATATATATAATCTATTATTTGAATAAAGTGCCTCTTCTGTTTTATAACATCCAATAAGGCAAACTGTACCCAAAACTGACATGTATTCTGTAGACAAATGTGTCCAAATACAAACTCACTGACATTTACCTAAAATAAATCCATTGATATGGGGCCCGAAAATGTCTATTGTTTTTCAGTGTCCTGAGTTTAGAGTTTGTATCTCTCTCAAATAAGGCCACAGCTGGTACAGTGTATATCTGTGATGATGCACTTTCAGCCACAGTAAGGCTAATTCCAGCCTCTGACCGTGAAAGAAAACAGCTTTATTTGTAATTCAGATGCTGAGAATGTTGTTACAACGTTGGTCTAATGGCTAAAAGATCAAAAAGACGTCTGACAGCTTTCTGGTGCTATTTTTCCTTTAGCTTCTCTGCTGATTTCTCTTTATTATGTTCAGAACGCTGAACTACCTCGCTTGAGGCTCCACATCATCTAAGAAGTGCCAATATTTAACTTATTCACAAAAAGAATAGTCTAAGGCTTCTGCTTTTTACAAATTCAGAGGAGCAGCGCACGGAAAGAGAAAAAATTACAATCGAGTTGGGTGAAAGACTGAGCAAGAAGATAATCTGAATGTCCAAAAGCTAGCATCACCATGCCCACCTCCCCTAAGGCCTGCTGACAAAGATGGAATGGCAAACTTCTGCTCGCTGTCATTTCTCAGCCGGTGGAGGTAATCTGAGATCTATCGGCGGGTTTCTTTGATCTGATGTTGATTGATGACTACAGCGCGCTACGACACACAGAGGAGCAGCCCGCAGATGTTGTGAGCTTTTGACCGAGAGTCGTGTGAAAGTCCCATGCCACTCTGTCAAGAAGTGATCCATCCATGGGGGCTCACAGACAGCGCTTAGCCTAAATGAAATTCAGTTTGAAAGTGATAGGGGCCTGTGCAATTGGATTTCAGGCCAGGGAATGAAATGAGATGACAAAGAGAATAGTGAGAGAAAAGAAAGGTCGAAATGGGGGAAAAAACGCAGGGAGTGGTCGCGAGTTATCAGCCTAGCCAACAGGGAACGTTCTTAGAACACTGGCTAACATTCACTAAAGGTTTTAATGGTAGTAGAAATCAAAAATGTTATTCTTAAGTTGTTAGTGGAACGTTTTAAAAAATCTGAATAGCATTAGAACCAATAGTGTTAATACAACGTCTTAAAAATGATTTTATAGCCAGGCAATAACGGTAATACAACACCTAAAAAACTGGATGTTTTGAACATTCCTACAGCATTCCAAATTATATTTTTAATGATTTTGTTATGTGATGGAAAAATTGAGGAAACATTCTTACAACCTAAAATTGTAAGCTGGAAAGAGATTACGGGTGTACACAGAAAGATCTGTGACGTGTGTTCTGGTATGAGAAGCCATACTCCTCATTTGACCTTTTATCTTGACCTTTTAAAATTATTTTTCCATTTCTGTTTGATCTTCACATGGTTTTCAGACTGGCATCTTCAAGCAATTATTACGGCACACATTTTTTGTACAACTATTCATTAAAACCAATTTATTTCAAAGTATCACCAGGTTTTAAACATTTTTACACATTTTTTGAATAGTTCACCAAAAAATAAAAATTAGCCCATAAATTACCACCAAGGCATCCTAGTCACGAATGACTTAGCTGTGGCGAACGCTAAATATGCTCAAAGTATTAATTTTTAGCTTTCAGCTTATTTTTAGCTTATTCACCCACTGGAGTTGTATAGAGTACTTTTATGATGGACGGATGCACTTTTTGGAGCTTTAAAATTGCAGGCACTATTCACTGCCATTATAAGCTGGGAAGACCCAGAATATTATTTCATAACTCTGCTTTCTTCATTTTTTGATGAACTATTTCTTTAAGAGAGCTGAGTGTTAGTTAAAAAATAATTTACTCTTATATAACATTGTGATTAAAGTCACTAAAGTTCATTTTAGTCCTCGATGTCCAGGTGGGTGAACTCTGTATGTAACTCGTTTACCAGTTTAATCCAATCAGGCTGATTTGCAGACTAATTGCAAACAGGATAGAAGGACATTATTGCCTTGACAGGATGACGAGTGCAATCAGCCAATCACACTGCCTCCCCTCATGTTAGAAACCTAAAACTCCTTAAAACAAGACACACTGACTTAAAAAGAATAAATAGTAAAATTTAACTTTGCTTAAGAAGCCAATAATATACTGAAGTTGTTTACCCACTGAATTGTTTATTTTTGCTTACCCTAATTATAAATTGCTCTTTCTTGTTTTAAGAAGATTTTTCTTGTAGATTTAATATCTACCACCTTTTTTCCTATAGATTTAATATCTGCTGCATTTCTCGACTAATTGTGTCTTGTTTAAAGGAGGTTTGGCGATACAAATTATTTATTTCGATCTGCTGGTCCTGCTTCCTCAGAGAAAACTGCTCTGAAGAAGACAGCACTCAGCTTACAGTAGATAACAACCTGAATGCTGGATAGGAAAACAAGACAGAAAAGATTCTATTGAGTGAGACGTGAATTGAAAAGGAGCGAGGAGCTGTCCACCTCCTGCATCTGCGGTGAACTCCTCTGTGTGCCTGGGATCTCCCACGGGTTTAATTTACAGCGTCGGCCGAGCTGCAACACGCATTTCAGCACGAGGGCCTACACGCTGCTGGCCAGCCTGTTTTCTCTCTGTCATATTTCCACCATCACACTCCAGCCCATACATCATTCCTCATTGTGAGATGGTGTGCTTACAGTTGTTGTCTCTGAAGCTTATCTTGGCTGCTACATTAATTTGCCATCAAATGGGTCTGAACTAGAGAAATAATATTCAACATTTGTCTCAGATATCTGTTCTGCTTCTATCCCAGCTCTCTAAAAGTTCTTTCAAAGTTATCAAAAAAATGCAGCATTAACATTGCAGTAACGTTAGTGGAATGTTTATTTAATGTTATATATCTCAAAAACATAACATTCTTATAACCAAGCAATAATGTTAATACAACCAGTAAAACTGGTTAATAAAAATGGGTGTTTTAAATGTTCCTCAAACTTTCAAAATAACTTTAAATGTTTTGGTACTTAATGTAAACATTACAGAAATGTACAACCAAAAATTGTTAGCTGGGCTTGAGAGAATGGAGAGATGATGAGCTCAGAAAATCGAGCGAAATGCAGCAAGAGTGAACAAACTGATGTGAGCAGAAAGAGTCACGCAGTGCAGAGCCCAGGTTCTGTTTCTGAATGAACACTGACCACTGGAGCGTGAACCTCGACAGTGTCACCACAAAGCTGATATGTCACATTTCCGTGTCCTCAGCCTCTTCTGCAGGAGCTAAAATCTTAAGTCTGAGAAACCAAGGCCAGCCGGTTTCTCTTTGTCCTTTGATCTAAAAATCTGTACTTCTTTCTATAAAACAACAAAGCTTTTATAATGACACGGTTTGTGTGAAACAAGTTATAATTTGCATTCATTGTTATTCAGGGCGATACATTATAGATGCTTTTGTGTTGCGTTCTTTACAAAGCTAGAAACTTTTGCGCTCGTTTGCCGCTTTTGGCATGCGATCCCACAATGCATTTTCAGTTCCAAGGATGCAGATATATCATTATGCTGTTGTGACAGAAGCCCTTTTCAAAAGTATCTCTTACTTTCTCTTTCTCTCTCAAACTCTCTTTCTTCACACCTCTTTGTTCTGCCTGCTGGACCAATTAGCGTGGCACTCTTGTGTCACCACACGTGTCAACCTCAGGAGATCGTGTCACCTCATTGGCTCGTCCCACACTCTTAAAGGTCCTGCTCTCCGCAGCCTTCATCCCCTCCTAGCACGCCGCATGCTAGCATGTGTCAGTTCGCTTCTCACTGATTAATCTTCCAGCATTACGGCTGACTAACGGATGATAGGTGTCAAAACAAGTCAGCCAACAGTTATTCATCTATTCTGTTCAATTTGTTTGGCCGATATCATGAAGTTCACATGGGACCTCCTTTGCTAAAGATTAATGGAGAACCTTTAGGAAAGAAATCGTAGAAAGACTTTGAGTTTAAAGAGAATGGAAAATGTCATGGAAAAACAGAATTTCCTTCCTGCTATTTTGCTTAGAAACTTTTTCATATGAAGGCATGAATATATATATAAACATATAAAGACAATTTTTACAACATTTTCATGATTTTTATGACTATTAAGCCTCCCATCTACAATTATCATAACTGTAATACAACATTTTTGTTGTGCAAAAATAAAAATAATTGAAAATCATGTAAATATACTAAAATAGCACATCCAGGAATAATTTTCGGATATACTTAATTGTCATAAAAATAATGCTAATGTTACAAAACATTCTAGCGGTCTAAAACCATTTTATTTGCTGAATATAAATGCTCTCCTTTTTCCTCCTTTTTCTGTCGTAGTAAAATGTCCTCCTGACATGTCTCTATGAGACTTGCACACGTCAGTGTAGAATGTGGCCTCTGTAAAGACAATCTGGTGTTGGAAGAAACACGGTAATACAACCACAATTAGCTGTCAAGGTTGGCAGGGTGGGTGGAGAAAATGTTCCAGAGCTGCAGGTAAAAGGCAGTGAGCCACCAACACTTGGCAGAACTACAGCAATAATTAACCACGACAATAACAGCACTGAAGAGACAATGTCATGTTTTAATGGAAATCATTTCCCACCGCTGTTTGTTGAACCCAGGGCCTTACACATCTGAGAGGGGCAGATTTTGAAAAAAACAATGATTATCCATGATAATCCTTTAATGAGTCTGTCTGGCATTAGAGCAGAGAGCTTCACCCAAACTTTTTTCTTATATACTGTTATTAATCTCTCCAGCAATACATCAGGATGTTTTCAACATCCTAGAAACATTCAAGGAACGTTCAAAACACTGTTTTTTCAGGCTTTTAATTAACGTTATTGTTTGGTTATACAAATGTTCCACTAATTGCTTAAAAATAACAATATATACATACATATATATGTGTTTTATATATAAATAAAATATATATATATTTTATTAAATATATATAAAACACGTTATACTAACAATACTGCACGAACGTGTTTGATAACTTTGAGGAAACATTTATGGAATGTTAGTCATTGTTCTGAGAATGTTCCCTGTTAGCTGGGATCGTCACCAGCAATCTTTCTGTGCAAGACATAAAACATCTCCACATCTCCAAAGTTTCTAAACTGAACAAATGCTTGGACCTCCTGCTGTGGAAATCTTGCTCTGTGTGTGGGTGAGGAGAGTCAGAGAAGGTTAATCCAGTTCTCTCATAGTTTCTAGTGGGCGAGTGGGCGGGTGAGGACAGAAGAGGGCTTCTCTTGGGGTGGGGGTATCATCTATCTGAAATATAACCTTTTATGTTTTATATGTTCAGATTTGTTCAGATATGTCTTGACAGTTTGGTCTCTCGATACAAGATAAGGGAAGTCATCTGGTCACCGCTGTTTAACAGTCCTAAAACAAAATCTTTTAAGTCGCACATCTATCTGAAAGTTAAAAACAACTTTCTTTAAACAAACTGACAGTCAGACAAACAAACCTAAGAGAGAACATATATTTACCTAACTAACTGATCAAGTCGAATATGACAATAACACCAAAGTTATTAAAACAGTCTATCTATCTATCTATCTATCTATCTATCTATCTATCTATCTATCTATCTATCTATCTATCTATCTATCTATCTATCTATCTATCTATCTATCTATCATCTATCTATCTGTGTGTGTTTGTGTAGCAGAGGTTCAAGACTGTGTGTTGTCTTCTGGTGCCATCAGCTGTGTTATGACGTCATTTTCCTAAGATGGAATGGGATAAGATAGGATTGCTAATGAATGGCTTTCTCTAAGTGTTATAGCCCTCTTGGATGGCGGCCATGTTTAGGTCACATGACTGGTTGCATACTGCTCCCTTTATCTAGTAACCCCCATTACTGGATGCTGTTGGTTGCAGAATAAATTAACTAATGTCTGTGAATAGAATATTTCTATATTTCTTAAAGCTGTTACTTTGATTAGATGCTGCATCCATGCTGAGATGTTTTGTTCACAAAGGTCCAAGACCCCTGTCAAATTGCCCACCTAAACATAAAAAAATGATTAAATACTTTGAGAAACCTTTATGCTGGATAAACAGTCCGTCATTTAGATTCAAGACTCAGTTGTCTCATTTTTCTTAAAGGCACAGTAGGCCATTTTTTTCTAAAAACATTTTTGTTATGCTGGTTGAAAGTCTTTTGTCCTGATAGCAATCACTAAGTAAAGTAAATAAATATATTTATTTGTATTTATGTATCTTCCATGGAAGGCACAGGACCATAAAATGTTCGTGCAATCATTGCATTCAGTCAATAGGATGTCCTACTTGCCTGTCAAACTATGTATTTACATACATCCGTGCACTCTTCTTGCACAGACGGTCTTCACTCATCAGTGTGTTTTAGAGGAGTGGTTTTGAAGAGTGCTCTGAGGGGAGGGTGGGTTCCTATGTTTTCAAAGCTAGCATGCTATTGTTAGCCTCTCTGAATATGCGTTCCCTGCCTGTAATGTAATATACTGTAATTGGGATGTTTTTATTTTGGTTCGGATTAAACCAATATGCTATTCGTGGTAATTCAATTAAGAGTCAAATCACACTGGCATAAAAAAATCAACAAGAGAGCTAGAAGTGATGTAAGAGGATTTCACTGGCTTACAGCTAGTTTTATCACATTAGGTATGTACAAATAAAAATATGACCATACTAGGATATGAGTAAGGCTCAAAATCAACAGCTTTAATCTTGAAAATCATTTTACTGTAGACTGTCGTTGTAAGTTTCCACACATGCTGGGATCAAATTAAACTGCTATTAAGAACTATATATTCACCAGCTAAATGTGTGAATATTTTTAATAATTTATTTATATTAGATTTATAATTGAATTCAACGCACTAAACAGTTGGGGCGTGTGGCATTTTAGCACAAAAAATTCTGCGTCTTATTCATTTCTCGCCCACAATCCAGCTTTAGCATGTGCAAAATGCAATATTTAAATTAAGTCATACTTATTCATTTCAAAACGAACACATCCAATTAATTTCAACGCAAATGCAGGGAAATTAATCTGTATTACATACATAATATAGAATGTATGTACAGCATGTCAGCAAGTCAGCGCTATTTTTGCTTGCATAATTAATATTTTGGACTAAATAGATGTCCCGGGCTCTCAGATCCCGCCTACAAGATCTGAAGATTGCAGTGTGCAATTTGTGTGTTATTGTCTGTGTTACCGGATTAGCACAGTCCTTTTGTGAATCACATGATGGCGCGCTAAATGAGTGCTTGAAACCACAGTTGTTGGAGTTGCTCACTGCAGCGTCTCAGTGGTGAATTTAGGCGCAGACCCAGTTAACAATGTCAGGTTGTAAGAACATTTCTCTAACATTTCTGTTAAGTAACAAAAATGTTAAAAATAAAAGTTGAAAAGTGGGCTTGAAAATTGAAAATTGAAAAGTTGAAAAATCTAGGAACAGTTTTTTTAAAACATTCCACTAACTACTTATATACCAAATCGTGTACACATCTAATATATGATATACAACGATAAAAAAAAACATTCTACTAACTTTACTGCAAGAATGTTTTTAATAATATTGAAAGAACTTTGAGAGAACATTAGCTCAATGTTCTGCAAATGTTCCCTGTTAGCTGGGGAAAACCAAGGAAAACATGCCTTTTTATCTGGATCGGTTCTGTGTTCATTACTACTGTAATGGCTTCTATTAAGAGCAACTAACCCCAAATCTCATCAGCGTGGCATCCAGCTGCCACCTGTAAACAGCAGCGCGAGAATTCGTTGCCATGGATATGACCATCTGCAGGGTAAATAAATTATGCAGCGTAGCGCTGGCATGCTGACAGTACTGCAGCAAACTGTTGCTCTGCTCTGTTGTGTTCTGATCGGAACCACATATAAGAGCACACATAGTATCTTTCCCAGCCTCTCTTCCTGTCTGTCTCTCTCTCTCTTTTGATCTCCCCTACCCACTCATAAACACACACAAACACGCACCCACACATAGAAAGAGTCACGGAATGGAGAACTAGCTTCCTGTCTGCTGAGTGCTGTACGCTGTGTACTGCATCCCAGCTAACAATTTTAGGTTGTAAGAGTGTTTCCCTACCGTTTCTATTAAGTAACAAAAACATGAAAAATGTTATTTTGGAGTTCTAGGAGCATTCTAGGGTATTGCTTGTTTACAGCTTTTTAATTCTGTAACATTTTTATATTTTTCCAAGCGTTCCACTAACAATTTAAGAATAAGTTTGACAGAACCGTAAGCCAACGTTCTGAGAATTCTCCCTGTTAGATGAGATACTGTCTGCTAAACTGCAAAGTGTGAAACATTATGCAATGATAAACGCTGCAGTAAAACGTTTCTGTGCAACTAGATTCACAAAATGTAGTTCTGTGAACAGCTGCTGAAATGGAATTTAATGTTGTCACATGATCTCATCACGTTGCCAAGCAAATCCATTTGAATTTAAAGCTGTGGATGCTAATATAGTTATCTTTATAGTTATTGCTTTTGGTGTGAATGGCCTTTAAATGCATTTAATGTAATTATTTTTTTCTAATTGCAGTAATGAAAACTGGGGATAGGGAGTTTATTATTGGTAATGTGGTGTAGTTACAGTAGCTAACAGCAGGGGCAGACTGCTGAAGGTAACGCACCACATATCTTAAAAACTAAAGTTAATTTGTATCACGTACACTATGCAATCACATTTTGTCAGTCCAAACTATAAATTCAATAAAGCCATAATTATCAATTACATTCATACATTCTATTTACTGCAGAACTGAGAGGTGACTCCTGCATGCCAGCAATACTGACAGTATCGTGCTGCTGTTTTAAGCATCAACGTTTATCTCCCTGACAAAAAAATAAATAAATAATATGCCATCCAATAATACAACAGCCCAGAGTCATGCTCAGACTCTTTCCCACAGTTGAGACAGAAACACGGTTATATAAATGCCTCTGAATTCATTACAATGGCTCTCTGTAAGAGCTCTGATCAAGCCTATATGTTCAAAGAACAAGTATAAAGTAAAGCCCAAAGTCTAACTGATGGTCAGGAACATCATTAGCTTCAAGACGCTAGTTTCCTGGTAAGCCGTGGGTTTGAGATTCATTAAAATGCTTCCCTACATTCCTATCTTGTTTCGGATCTTCTGTCATATTCCAGTACAAATGGTTTCACCTCAGTGTTTTGCAGGGTTTCATTACACATTAAAAGATGTGAACCCTGAAGATGGGTTAGACTCTCATGTAATATATAATGTGATATCTGGGACTGTTCTCCTTATAAGGTGTACTGAACACTCAGTTACCACTTACACAACTGAAACCCTAAAGCAGAGAAACATCAAAAATATAGTCGAGTTGAGTGCACTTTTTTTTAACCACAATTATGCTGCAATGCATAATTCTGTTCTGGTAATGTCCCTATTTTGCATAAAGGATCCTAATAATCATACAGTGTGAACACGACTTTACTCTGCTGGAGAAAACAGGCACCCAGCTAACAGGAATGGGTCTCAGAACATTGGCTAATTTTCTCTAAAAGTTCTTTCAAAGCTATCAAAAACGTTCTTGCAGAACTGTTAGTAGAACACTTTTACATTTTATACATATATGTAAAACATTATTTTTAAGTTTTGTTACAGAACTTAAAAATGTTACAGAACTTAAACAAAATTTGAACAGCATTTTTAACCAAGCAATAACAAATACAATAATAATTATACAATTATTAGCTGGGTAGCTAATTTTCTTGCTTGGCCAGTGTCAGACAAGATATTTGCAAAAACAAAAGAATAGAAATTAAATAATTTGTTAATGATTTGATTAAGTAGGAAACAGTGATCAGCAACAGCATCATGTGGACGGAGCACTCTCTACTCTCTGTCGAGATATCAAATGTGGTAGGAAATGAGTCAAACTGACTGTGAACCTGAGTCCTTTACATGTAACTCATACATCATCCTGAATTAGCTTTAATAGCAGAAAATCACTTTTAACACCTTTTTTTAAAACATTTCATTAACTAAATCAGTACATTCAATTAAGAGCCCCAGTATTTACACAAACAAATCTGTTTTTATTTACAAGGATATGACACTTTGAGCGCACACGTTAGTTTTTTAATTATGAAACTGTAAAATACTGTCTCCCCTCCTTCCCAAAGCAGTTTACATGATCTGTGTTGAGTTCAGGGCAGATGACACCTAACACAGCCAGATTGATGCCTGTGTCTCAGACAGGAAATACATTCTGCCCAACACAACCTATTAGAACGTTTGTGCCAGTTCATGGGGCACTAGCTTCACACAGCAGCTTGTTTTCACAATAATGCAAACATAAAAACTATTACGAATGCGCTAAAAGTATGATTCTCTCTACCATGATAATAAATGACACAGCTAAGAATCATGCAGTGTACATTACTAACATTACTGCAATAACTTTTTTGATAACTTTGAGAGCGCTTTTATAAAAGCTTCTGAGAACATTATGAGAATGTTCCCTGTTAGCTGGGTTGCCCCGAGTGACAGAATAAGACAGACTGGCCTTTATAAGGCTGCAACTGGACCAAATAAACACTTGGATACTTTGGAAGCACACCAATTCAATTTTCTTTTCTCCGAATTTTACTCATGAAAGAATGCCGACACTGAGAGGGCAAAACCCATACAGAGTTTAGTAATGACCTGCGACTGCCTTAGGAGAAAAAAATACAACTGAAACTCTTTCACAAATTAAGATAAATTTTCAGATAAATATTCTCATATTGGTATATTAGATCATCCGTGCTGACATAAATTATGTTTCTAGCCCTAAAACTTTAGGCATACTTTTAGAAAAACTGCAAAAAATGAACAGGAGCTACATTATTTTTCCTTGAAAGATTTGCAACTGTTGTTTAACTGAGAAAAAAGACAAAAAGATTTTATTAGCTCGTTGTTGTTTCTTTCATCTGAACCCACAGTTCTCCGAGCACAGATCCAGTCTGACTGATCAGAAGGAAAAATGTTCTTTTGTGTCAGTCTGAGGTTTGGCTGATGAGTTCCTCAGAGTCACAATCTGTTTCTCATTCAGTGACATTCAAACCTTTTTATTATTATTATCAGAAGTAGATTCCTTTGTGTCTATTCGCTTTTTAATTATGGATTCTGAATACAGTCTTCCTCTGCAGTGCATGTAGCTGCTGGTCTGAAGAAGTAATTTGTTTATTAAGGCAGAATGTAAAGAATGTTGTCGCCAGTGCAATTGACAAAATATACAGAAAATACTATAGAATCTTATTGTAGAGATTGAGGGATATATCACAGAGACTCATTTGACATAGCCCATAACATATTTGCAGCCACTCTGAGACATTATACTGTATCAAATGCATAGCAACACCCTAGCAACCACTTAGAGCACAGAACAATTTAGAAACCTCATAGCAAAGCCCTGGTAACTACCCAGAATGCCCTAACACAAAGGTGTCTTGTTTTTCATTTGCAAGCTTCACAAACACCTTCAGAAATGTAGAAAGCTAGTTGTGCATTATTACACTTATTCCCCAGTGCATTAAAAACTGCACAAACTTTGTTTTGAGACTGAAAAACTATTTTGACATCTGATACACCTACATACTAAAACCTAGTCTTGCAAAAAATAAATAATAATGCTGCAGTACACATGGGATTAACGCCACAAATCTCTTCAGTAAAACTGTTTTTTTTTAACATTTGCTTCCCATCTGGAAGTCATAGAGAGATACATGTCATTCATATCAGAATCATATGATATTGTGTTCATAGCATGTGTGGATCACAGAGGTTAAATACATTCTGCATAACTCAGTCTCACTCTTTAAGGTTTATACTACCTTTCTAGCTAACAGGGAACGTTCTCAGACTGTTGACTAATGTTCTCTAGAAGTTCTCTCAGTTATCAACAACATCCCTGCAGTAACGTTAGTAGATCATTTTTATAACATTCTATATTATATATCAAAAATGTTATTCTTAAGTTGTTAGTGGAACATATTTAAAGATATTACAGAATGAACACATTTAGGCATTTGGCTGATGATTTTATTCAAAGCAACTGTACATTGAAGTTAAACATTTTTCAACTTTACATTTTAGTGTGTTCCCTGGGATTCAAACCCACAACCTTTGCACTGCTAATGCAATGCTCCACCAACTGAGCTACAGGAACATGGCAACTGTTTGAATAACATTCTTATACTAGGCAATACAATGTCTACAAAACTGGACGTTTTAAGGTTCCTAGAACTTTCAAAATGACATTTTTAACGTTTTTGTTACCTAATGGAAATGTTAGGGAAACGTTATTGCAATTTAAAATTGTGTGGATGATGTTATTCATTTTTTACGCGACACTTTCTTACACAACCAATACAAATGAAACATGAAGATTTATGCAACCCCGTCACTAATATTCAAAACGCATGCCTAGCTGAGCTGTTCTGCACGTCCTCCTTTATTCATTTTACAACCTCTTTTTATTATTTCATATACTTCAGAACCAATCACAGCTCGTAATGTATAAGCCCATATATTAAGCGTGCAGTTGTGTAGAACAGAAAGTGTCATTTACTGAGTTCCAGATTCATCGCTGCCCTGACTAATATTACAGAGAGATCAAAAGGTTAGAATGACCCTTCCATATGGATCACTGGATTTCACTTGAGGCTATGGAGGTAGATATACAAAGGTCATACAAAAACATTAATCATCCATATAAAAACGACACTGCAAAAAATAAAATAAATATATAAAAATGCCCTTCCTGGAATCAGCAACTTTGTACGTGGCTATTGTAAATATTTATGCTAGTTTAAACAAGTAATTTTTCCTAACCCTTTGTCAGATTTTTAGGTGCATTCTTTGCTGTATATGGACAAATCTTTATATTAATTTATTTTTAGTATTTGAATATACAATATTAGTGTAGTATATTCAATATTTTATAGCATTTAAATATGTCAGATTTTCAGTGCAGGGAAGTGTGATTGCATAGAAAGCTGTTAATTTTGCTAGCTGAAAACCTAAAACAGCATATGTTATGATGGCCAGAGCCTGAAGCTTCTCCAGTTCACAGACTGCTGGAGTGCCCTGATCCTCTTAAGTGTGTCACTGGTTGTAGCCTCACCCACATGCCGTGGTATTTCTGGAGTTCTGCTGGCACTTAAAAGACAACCTGGTTTACACACTCTCCAATTACATTTAAATTTTAGTATGCAGCTCTCGGGTATTTAGTCTTATTGGTGATCCTCCGCAGAGGATGTTTATTGCTCAGAGACTGCGCTTTCATGTTTAATATAGTTTTTATTTATGCTCTGCAGTATGTAATGTCAACATAAAATCATAATCAAACCCACTTACTTACTAATAAACATTCCTGGTCTTACTGTAAATGAGTCATCTGTGCATGGTATTCTAACAAATAAATAACGTTGTCTTTGTAACCTTTATAAAAATGTTCTTATTTACAAAAATACAGCATACAATCAACTTCAGACTAATAAAATCAAGGCCTGCAAAAATCTTTTGTAATTTTATTTTTAACTAATTTGTATTCTGACTAAATTTGTACCAAGTTTAAGTAAGTTATAAGCCAAACTGATCAATCTGCAACTCAAGAGGAAACTTAGAGCAGCGTCTCTCGGTCAGTTTGTGTAACTGGTTTTCCTGTTGAATTTTCAGACGTGTTTCAATGTAACCTGAGCAATCGGTACAATAACATGTCCACCTTGCAGCTCTGTCTCATTGTAAAGCGTTAACTTCAGGGAATTCAGAGAAGTGCATTGTGGGTAATGCCTCTCAAGACAAGTTAGGCTGAGCTATTATTAATAAACACTTGTTTTGATAGGTGTCGTCTCAGTGCAGTTTGTTTAAAGGAAACCACAGAATACAAGAACAGCTAGTGTGCAACGTGGAGTGTACTGGAGATCTAGTATTCTTCACTAGCCCTCGAATACGGTAAGAGATATGTGCCTGTTTTGCTCTGAGTGTGTCAGTCTGCGGGTCATATTGGTTTACCTATGTTCTGAAACTAAAGCAATGCTTTTCACCACAACATCCCCAGCTAAAACGTTTAGGTTTTAAGAATGTTTCCGTAACGTATAAAGTTACAAAAACATTAAAATGTTACTTTGAAAGTTTAACGTAACAGTTTTTTGGGCTTATAAGAACATTATTTAAACATTTTTAATTCTGTTAAATGTTCCAGTTTAAAGTTTCAATAACTACCAGGTTCATGTGTTGGAGGAGGCGTGGCTTTGGAGAGGGCGGGATCTTGTGCTTTCAAAGCTAGCTTACTATCACTAGCCTCTCTGAAATTGCCTACCCCACCTTTAAACTACATATACATATGTTAAAATACATCTCGTGCTGTCTAGTCACAGCTCAATGGAAAGCTAGTAGATTTTCATTATTAATGTATTTGCATTAAATATTTTAAGCAGATAATTCCCAGTTAAGCTAACGAACACTTACTTTATCCCTGACTCTCATTATGCAAAAACTTTCCAGCATTTGCATAGATCTCTCACACAGAAAATCCCATCGCACATTCCAGAGGTTAACGATTTTTTAGCCGGCCCTAATGCAACAGCAAGTCCAATGTCATATCCAGCGTCAGGCACAGATAGGGGCCGTAACAGCCTGCAGCCGGTTGATTGGTATATTGTCTGGTGTCACATTCGCTCTCTGAAGAAACTCATCATGTTTGACTTTGGCTCCTCACCTGTCAGACTGCGACTGTTTCTGCTTGATTACATTTTACTCCCTGATTGTCCTTTAAAACAATACAACAATATATGAGAAAGTGAGAAGGCTGGCGCTTTGGGAGGCTGTGTACTCACTGGATGTATAAGCATGGCTACATGTTTCAAAATAAGGCTGTGTGTCACTCCAGCTAATAATTTTCGGTTGTAAGAACGTTTACCTAATGTTTCCAAAAATGTTACAGTTCTAGGAATGTAAATATAATGTAAATAGAGTAATGTAATGTATAATGTAAATACAGAATAAAATTCTGTAATGCTAAAACGTTCCACTTAAAACATCCAAAGAATAACATTTTTGAGATAATATGTAACATTAAAAAATGTTGTACTAACGTACTCAAGAACATTTTTTTATAACTCTGAGAGAACTTTTAGAGTACATTGGTCAACATTCTGTGAATATTCCCTGTTAGCTGGGACATTCTGTATGCAATTTAGTTTGGTGCTCTCAGGGGCATTTATGAGTTTTAGCAATCATGCAGGACAGAAGATCTGGGATGAACAGATGAATGAATCATTGCGTTTGTATGCCACTTTTCTCTGTTTATATGCCCATAGTGCTTTTCATGTAATTGCAACTCTCCTGCCACAACAAGCAGAGCCGAACAATACAACAGCCCTGGAATCTCCTGATGGAGGTTGTGGTGGGGTGATACAATGCCTGGAGGGTTTTGTAGGCATTTTTGCCTTTTTTATTTATAGCTACAGCAGAGCGAGAAGCGGTCGCTTGCAAAGATATATAATTGCAAGAAATTCAAGGTTGGTGGCGTAAACATCACACCAAACACAAGCAGCAGATATTTCAACATATCTGAAATGTGTCACGATTAAAGAGCCAATCACATGAATTCACTCGATGCACAAACCAGCACACGATTTAGCTGAAGTCTTCTATTAACTCAAATGTAGATGCTCTAGTTTTGATTTGGTTGACTGGGTTCTCAAACAGCCCCTTTAGCACTCAGTTGTGTGTGTTATGTTTATTGTGTGCATGTTTTTAGGCAGATTCATGCTCTTAACGATTGAACAGCTTCATGCGCATAACGATTGAACAATTTTCAATATCATTAATATGAAAAAAAAGATGTTTTTAACGTTCCTAGAACATTTAAAAGAGCATTTTTTTATGTTTTTGTTACTTAATGGAAACATCACGTAAATGTTCTAAAATCCTAAAATTTAAACCTAAAAATCGACTCCATCAGCTACATATTAAACGTTTTGATTTTGCTGCTTCATGCAGCATTTCAACTTTTTCGGCATGGACAGAAAAATCACTTCATATTTGAAAGCTGTCACAGTGCACCTGTTTAGGACACAGTACACACAGCTGTATGTTTTAATCTGACAGAAGATGGATGCTTCCATTCAGCAATACTCAGGATTTATACTGAGTTTTTCTTGCTCCACTGTGCCCTGGTAGCTTTTAAAAGCATCATTTGGCTGGAATATCGGGCAGATATGTAGGTCAAGTCAGTTCAAACCCTCTTGACACTAGAGATTACTCGACTTTCAGCTCATGGCTCATTTGAGAAGAGTTATCAATCGAAAACTGACAGCTGCCTGTAGAGCACAATGACACTTGTCGGCGTGAACTTTTGTTGAAAGTGCTTACCAGCTGTGCAGTGGAAGGAAAGTTTAACCCAGTTTGTCTAACACTACACACTCTGCTCTCTGTTCACTCAGCATGTGTTTTGGGCACACAGGTGACTTAGTGAGGCATCACTGACCGCTGATGTTAGGCTGTTCTATTTGTAGTTGTCTCTGTCCTTTTTAAAAAAATTCTCAGTTTTGTTTGATCAACAAAGTTGATTGTGTAGTCAAAATGTCAACATACTTTAATACTTTAATGTGTAATGTGCAGAGACAGACAGACTTTGTGTCAACTTGAGTTGGTAAATTTTGTTATTTCATTTATTAATGAAGATTTAATATGAACTCAAACATTTCTCATCAAATTGATCCAAATCCAGATTATTTAATCTTTGCTTCATATGCTTAATGTATTGTAACAATTGTCTCATTTGTTTCTATTTTTATTTCTCTTTTAGGAGAAACATCTGAGACATTAGAGAGCATTTTGTCATGAGACGTGTTGATATTTTGCTATATATTGTAATGACATTTGCAAATTTTTGAGTGTGGTGTTTTCGTGTCGCTGTAAATTTGTTTTTGCATGTCTATAGAAATGTGGCCCTGCGTGTAATTACGTTCCAAATTTCTTTATGCAAATTGCAATCAAGATCATGCAAACTCCCCAATTTTGTGGGCGTGTTTGCTCTATTATCTGATTTGCATAATTCATTTAGTGATTCAGGTGCTAAAACAACACTGATAACTCATGCAAATTCACAGTTTTTGACAGATGAAATTCATTCACAGTGAATTTACCCCAGTGACCACATTTCTGTTCAGTGTGAAGACAAACTTGTCAAACTTTTCTGTCATTTTTCATCTCGTAATTGAAGGAGAATCCACTGAGCTCGCTGTAGACAAACACTGAGACTGTAAATTGGGGTCGGCTGTGTGCAATCTTTAGCGCTCAATTTCCCAGACAGCGCGCTCTCCAGGGAGCCACAGGTGTTGGCTGTGATGGCCCTGAGATCGGTGAATACAACATTCCCTCAGATGCTATTCTGGCGAAGGGGAAACTCTGCCTTCCACAAAGCAGTCTGTACATGCCAGTGAAATTCACTGGGTGGTCAGAAAGTATCTTATATCAGTGACCTGAAATCAAAGTTTATATTCTATGTAGAACATACAAACACATCCAATAGGTCAGTTGAATTGGGAGATATTTATATATCTTCTGTGGAATGCACAGGACTACTACTGTGACAGCGGAGGCATGATTTTGGACAGTGTGCTGAAGGGAGGGCGAGATCTTATGCTTTTCAAGTTACCTTGCTATTGCTACCCAGCTAACAGGGAACTTTCTCAGAATGTTGGCCAGCGTTCTCTCAGTTATCAAAAATGTTCTTGCATTAGAAAATAAGTTATTTTTAACGTTATATATCGTGCATATTGAAAACATTATTCTTAAGTTGATAGTAAAACGGTTACAGAAAAAAAAGGTAATAATTCATATCATTAGAGAAACTATTTCTAAAACAGTATCTGCATAATTGACAATAATAATATTAACAGAAAATCCTTATTTAGAAACCTTTTGATGATCCTTCATCCAATCACAGTCGAGATACAGCATGCAGCTGTGAATATCATGACTTGTATCTGGAATTTAACCGGCGCGGTCAGGCGGATAATTATTCAGATGAGTGTTAATCTGTCTGAGGAGATGAAGGATTGTATGATGCATGCTGGAGAAGAGATGTTGCTTCACAAACTGGGTCATATGACAGTGGCTGTCTTTCCACAGCGTGACGAGAATGAATCTGTTGTAAATTTGTGCTACGCCCCAGCATTCTTTATGCGTTTTCCCAGCTAACAGTTTTAGGTTGTAAGATTGTTTCCCAGAACATTTCTAATAAGTAACATAAATGTTGTTATTGTGAAATTTCTTTAGATATTAGAGGAAAGAATGTTTTTGATAACTCTGAGAACTTTTAGAGAACATTAGCAACGTTCTGAGGACGTTCTTGTTGTCTGGGATGATTAATGTTATAGAAGTGCTTTCTGAATGGAGTGCTGTGTGTTGAGGGTGTTATCCAGTGCAGGATTTAACCAGCTTGTTCCATTTTTGTCACAACTATTCAAACGCATCATGAACTAACATTTCCCCAGTGACAGAATCCAGAAGAAACAATATGGCTGCCATGAATAATTCACACCGCTCAACATCTTCACATCTGCCGCGCTAATGTTTCTGTTGTCACCATACGACGCATAACATTATCCAGTCAAAAGAACGGCATGCTTCCAATTAAAACTATTTATTTACTGTGCAGTCTGTACTGTCTTATACCACACGCCGATGTTAATTTAATTTAAAAAAGCACATTTCATTAATTTAGTATTAATTATTTAATTTGTCTTCAAAACTGATTCTTTTATTTATCTAGTTATTTTGCAATAATTTATTAATTATACACATTAATCCATTGATTCATTCTCGACCTTGAAATAAAAAAACAGAATAAATTGCTTGTACAAGCTCCATTTCTCTTCCTGTGAGGCAGGGTAAATGAAGTAAGTTATGCAGTTACGCTTGTATACAGAAAATATGACACTCAAGAACCACAGATTCCTCACGAATACATATTCCTGCTTGAAATCAGAACTGACAGGTACAGTGAGACTCAATGATAACTCGACTGCAGCCTGACAGTCAGTTTTGGGAAAAGTTTTGCTGGCAAAGTTTTGTATTACGGTGAATATCTGTAATCCAGCTTTAGTTCAATTTCAGAAACTTCTATATGGTCAGCAAAAGCATCTCTTGCTTCAAGAGAGTCACATGTCATTACCAGCTGCTTATATAAATACAAACTAATGACATCACTTACCTTTTAACTTTCTCTCTGGAAAGAATAAAAGCCGACAACCACAGCAGCCTTTGGAAAGCCTCCATTTAATCTTTTCTCTGTTGTGACTCATGCTGTCAGTTTCTCACTAAATCAAAGCTATATGGCTATTCATAGCCCTAACTAAGCAGCGATGCTTTAATGTCTGTTCTTCTTGTTTTTTTGTCACAGGCGATGGTTTACTATGTGTTTCTGTCACTACATCCCCTTAGTACAAAAGGATGGTTTTTCATCTGAGGTCTTGGCTATTTTTAGCCATAGTTAAGCTGCCTCAAGTCATTATCAGTTAAAGACGACTGAATCCCACCTCTCCGATCCTTTCTGTTGTTTGCGTGTGATGAAGTAACTGACAGACCCTAAACAATGTCTCTCTGTGTGGGGAAGTTCTTAAATATTTCGTCTTTTATGCCAGGGGTGCTTGGTAAACCTCTTTTGTTTGTACAAATCCAGCTAATAATTTTAGGTTGTTGAACATTCCCCTAACATTTTTCATGAAGTAAAAAAATGTTAAAATATTATTTTGAAGGTTATAGAAATGTTTTTCATACTATTGTTTGGTTCTAAGACTGTTACTTAAACATATTCTGTAACGTTTTTAAAATGTTTCAATAACAACCAAAGAATAACCTTTATAATATATATGAAATATAGAATTAAAAACCTCTACTAATGTTACTGCAAGAATGCTTTTGAATTTACATGAGTTTCTTAAAGAAATAACATTGCTTTTTATGTAACCTTTTAATTGTGTAATGAAAGAAATAATATGTGGGCACAACTATATCTTTGTCTACAAAACTAAGTTCAAACATTTAAGCAAACCCTTTAAAATGAAAAGGTTTTTAATATCGCATGTCAAGTCACCATAAACTTTTGACCGCTGGTGTATTGAACTGGATCTAAAATTCACTTGTTGTAAGTTCAAATGCATCTCAGTTTGAGAGCCGCTGCCTCACTACTGAGTGTAATTGACTCAAAGAGGGTTAACAATAACTTCACTGTGAATTAATCTGCTGCTGTGTTTACATGAGAACAAAAGGGAACTTTTGAAGTGCTGAGGCAGTCGTCTGTGCATCTGACTGTCAAGAGCATTACTGTTTCATAAGAGCTTTGCAGCATTACTGCACTGCAACCTTTTGTCCTCATGAATGTATAATGTAGACTCACCTTTCTCTCCTATGACTTTGTAAACCATGTCAAAAGAGCTTTCATGCTCCATTTAACCCCATTTATCTGTGACATTTTGGCACGTCATTTGGTGCTTGGACGTCGAAACCCCCAACAGCAACGTAAACAAGTTTACAGCCCCAGCCTACAGGGAATGTTGTCAGAATGTTGGCTAACATTCTTTAAAAGTTGTCTAAAACGTACTTGCAGTAACATTAGAGGAACTTTACTTAATGTTATGTATCCTGTTGGATTTAATTAACTTTACAAAACATTTAAAAAAGTTTCTTTTTTTCCCCTGGTCCACTCCTTGGCTCTGTTCCAAATCCTAGTATGCTACCTACCTAGTGAACATGTCAGGTGTCGTAAGACAACTCTTGCATGAAAGCTCTGTTTGTATTTGCGAAGAGCGAGGCAACATCGCGTGTATCATTTGCAGATCCCAGAATTCTCAGAATGTCCTTCATTGAGGTTTCACAAATCAAACGCAGAGTTGTGAAATGACACTGATGTATTATAACTGTGATATACAGCTGTCACGGGCAGTTTGAGGTGTGTAAAATATGACCTGGGATGTGCTGAAACAGCAGTATGATTCATTTGATGGATGGAGGAAAGGTCATGACCGAGGATTTTTGTCATGGTATCCTTCAGGGACATACTCGAAGTGTGGGTGGGGTGTTTACTTAACCATATAAAGACAAAGTTGTACCCAAAAGTGAGCAGAACCTTCTTTTGGGGACGTCCTCAAATAGCTAAACTATCTGTGTATAAAAACAATAGGAATCTATGGAATATCAGCATTTAGGTAGATAAGTAAATGTGTTGGTATGTGTGTGTGTGTGTTGGGGAAGGGCATAAATCTTATCAGCATCTTTTCATAGGCATGACACACTCTGGTTGCCACGGATACACTTGTATAAGATACAAAGCGTAACCGCTGAACTACTCATCACTCATTTTTTGAGACAGAAACATCGGCTAAAAGATTGTTGTGAAAACTATGAATATAAAATGACACACTTTTGTCAGGGCTGTCAAGACGACTTCTCTGCTCAGTAACTTTTTGGGTTTATGAGGCGCACAGATGTGTTTAGGTCTTGAATATTAATATATTTTCATATGTTTTCATCTGATGTTTAGGATCAGAAATATACAGAAAGCACAAGAGATTTGACAAACTGCCCTGTACTGACACAACGCTCCACCTCAGATGATGATGTACATCTGTTTCAGCTGGAAACATAAACGTGTGACTTTCTGCAGTAAAGCTGTACAATAATCTAGCTTACATACACTACCAGTCAAAAGTTTGAAAACACTTTTTCTTTGTTCATATTTTTAAAAAAAAAAAATGAATAATAGTAAACTTATCAAAACTATGAAGTAACACAAATGTAGCTTTAGGAATTATGTTGTGACTAAAGAAAATTAAAAATAAGGTAAAATAGGATCTATTCTAGCATATTTAATATAGTAACCCTTCGTGACATTTTCCATCACCCAGTTTCTTGAGGAATCATCCTGAGAAGATTTTTAAAGAGTCTTGAAGGAGTTCCCCTCTATCCTGCGCTCTTATTGGCTGCTTTTTTCTTTATTATTTGGTCCAAATCATCTATTTCAAAACATTTTTAATTGTAGTTTTCTAATAACAAAATTATTTATTAAAATGAATATGTTGGTACAATTATATTATATTTTTATTTTTAACGTTTAATCAAATGTCTTTGATGTCTAATCTGACATTTCAGTCGAGTGTTTCCAAACTTTTGACTGGTAGTGTGTATGAGACTGTCTATGCAAGAATGATCTATGAAACATTAGTTAGAATGGGCAGAAAATTATTAACAAATAAATAGTTCATGTCAACACTTTTTAACATTCAGGGAGTTACATTATGATGTTGCTTTTATGTTTACTTCTTTGTAAAAAAGAAAAACTATTACTATAAATAATAATAAATGGGAAAGAATCATATCTTTGTAAAATTTCATAATAATTGCACGTGCAGTGGAATGACGTTTGAGAATTTATATAAGAATGGATGTACCTGTATATCACTTATGTAATGCCCTTTTTGATTGTGCAAAACAAGAAGGATGAGCACAGGTGTGGCTTTCTCTATATAGTTTCTATTTTGGTGGCCAGAAAGCCTGTGAGGGAAGGCTATAGTGTTCATGTGATGACACAGAGGAGGTAATCAATACCACCATCACCTCCTGTAATGATCGGCTCACCCTGTTTCAGGAGGTGCGTGTGGAGTGCTGTTCTCTCATCAGAGTCTTCTATTATCTATTGATTGGTGTAACTTGTATTTGATTTGACTAAACACTGGGCTCTTTGTGATGTTACCCTGCATGAAACAGCTACTGTATGTGTGCTGAGTTGTATCACTGTTGTAACATTTTTTAGATTTTTTGTATTAACAGTATTGCTTGGTTACAGGAACGTTATTCAAACATTTTTTTAATTCTGTAACATTTTAAAATCATTCCACTAGCAACTTCAGAATAACATTTAGAATATGTGATATATAACAGTAAATAACATTCTGTTAAGGTTTCTGCTGGAAAGTATTTTATAACTTTGAAAGAACGTTTAGAAAATGTTAGTCACCATTCTGAAAATGTTCCGTTAGCTGGGAATTGCATTATTTAAGATTGTATTGCTAATATGTTGTATCCTTACAGGTAGATGTAGTTACAGATAGAACAATTGGTAGAACATAGTGCAAGCTAGCCAAAGTCACGGGTTCCATTTGTTTCCAAGTGGATTGTAAAACCCGCCTGCCAGCCAATCAGAGTTTGTCAGCACAAGAAAGATTCCCGTTTTGTATGCAGCATGCATGAGCCAGTGGAGAGAAAGAGCTGTGGGTGTCTGTGAGCAAGCTGTCTGAAGACGAGACAACCTTACAACAGAAACAATGCTAGTAACAACTTCTCTTTGAAAATGAGGCTTTCTTTCAGAGGAAGTGACCTTCATGTGCACAGAAGCAGCCTTTTTAATTGTCAGTTTTACAGACGATGCTTTTTGAGGTTTTAATGTCTCCTGTCAAAGCTGCTTGTACATTCGGAGAAAAAAGCCAATTCATTATTGCTCTCTAGATGCTGAGATTCTGTGCCAAAACAAAAAAGACGTGACTTTTCCTTTCTGAGGTCATAACCCGGAGCTCAAGCGCACTAAAAGCTTTCTCAGACATAACCATCTCATTAGGTGTTTGGATGGAGCTCCACAAACTCACTGTGGTGCATCTTATGGTCCATTAATCTTATCAACAGGGCGATGGCAGCCAACTTTCTCCTCTGGGAACATATCCATGCACATTTCTTATTTTCTAATGCCAGCCATCACTGCTGCTGGCAACTAGAGCGTTGCACAAACATCTTAACCAAATGAGATGAAAACTATCGCTTTTCCTTCTCAATTTCTCCAAGCCAATGAAAAATGATCTGGATGAGCAAAAACTTTGAGGGGCAGGAGAAGCTTTTCTGAGTCACAGCTGAACTTTTTTTTTTGATTCAGAGCATGCTAGCCATAACCATAACCCAAGGAACTCAGAAATTCACAAGTCACAAGACCGGAAAAAGACAGTCTCTGTCAGCAGAGCCTCAGCTTTTTCCCAGCTAACAGGGAACATTCTCAGAACATTGGCTAACGTTCTCTTAAAAGTTCTCTCAAAGTTATGAAAGGAACATTCCTGCCGTAACGTTAGAAACTAAAAATAAGAAATTAAAAAAATGTTTGAATAATATTCTTACAACCAAACAATAATGTTAATACAACTGGATGTTTTGAACATTCCTGGAACTTTCAAATGAAAACATTAGGAAAATGTTCTTACAACCTAAAATATTTAGCTGGGTTACTTCCTTCTTCGATTTTTTTTAGAGGATTCAAGTCTCCATTGATTAACATAACATCAAATTTAGGTTTATGTCATGTTTTTGTCATTTTCCAAAATGCTTCTACTGTATATATTTATATTTTTATATGTGTACTGTTTTTTCTATGCTTATTATAGTATTAATCATCAGATGAGCAACATGCTTTCACCAAACTTTGTTGAAAATGAGCTGTCGATTATACACAACGTCATGAGGAATTCAGTGAGATGCATCACAGTGAATTTAAGGAGCTGTCTTTTAAGCTCCCTAAATTTTAGGCAACAGACAGCAAGGGAGCATTTTTTTGAAACACAGCAATAAAATCTTTGGTCTCCAAATGTAAATTTGCCAACACAAGCCCACAAAGTGTAATAAAATGTTCTCACGACGCATCTACTGCGGTTGATTTGAAAAGCAATAGCTGCAGTTTTGCACCCCATTAACTCTGGGAAGCTACATCAGTAGTGGTTAAGTACAGTTCTGGTGAACAAATGAATGTTGCAGGATATTTAAGCCCAGTGTGGCAGAGCATCAGAGAAACACGCCCCCCTGGGATACAGTAGCAGATGAGAGATGAATATCGCATAATGAAACACCCCAGAGAGCTAATCCTCACATCACACTGTTTACCACACTCATACCGAGACTCTTACTGTATGGAACGTAAAGTCGAGCTGAGTTAAAAATTTGTGAGTCCATCTCCGTTTCTGAGCTGCTTTAATATTAGACGTTACAGGTGAGAGAACACATTGCATTATTGTTATGAATGTACAGTTGCCGTGGAAACAAAAAAATCATGATGAAATCTTTTGAATATCAGGAATGCGATGAGATATGCCAGGGGATAGTACAGACAAAAATGAAAGTTCTGTCATTATTTACTCAACCTTCTGTCATTCAAAAGCCACGATTTTCTTTCTGTCAGACAGATATTACAGAATACATTTGATAGAATGTAAAGATTGTATTGGAGACCTATTTTAAAAGTCACTATATTGTAGATCTACTGAATATGATTCAGCTCAGATGTGACATCACTGACCTCAGACAGAAAAGCGCATTAGGGACAATGTCTGATATTTCTCTTTCCTGTTCCATGGAAGACAAAACCATCACACTTGTTTTAAATGATATGATGCTTTCATTTTTGGGTGAACTGTCCCTTTAAATCTTTGTTTTACTGCATGACAACAATTGTCCCATTTGTGTCTATTTTAATCTCTTCCCTGGAGTTTCCAAATCTCCTGAGTTCGGATAAAGCAGCCTTTAAACAATGACATTTTCCTTTGGGTTTTGGTAGGTATGTGTGATAACGTACATAGTTTAAAAAGTAAGACTTAAAACAGTTATCTTTTACAGTATAATTACCATAACCCCTTCTCTCAGTTTTCATAGAAGCACTTTGTTGCGGTATTCAGCTCTTACAGTGTTATCGTGACATACTTTAGTCTCCTTTCTAAGTCTGATGTTCTTATAATCCAAAAATAATCTGTCGTCAGCTGTTGTTTGAGGAGCCGTGTGAGGTCACAGTAAAAGAAAACCTAGAAAGTGTTCCTGTAGCTCAACTGGTTACACACTGCGTCAGCAGTGCAAAAGATCATGGGTTTGATTCCCAGAGAACCCACATACTGATTTAATGTACACCTTGAATGTACTGTAAGTCATTTTGGATCAAAGCATCTGCCAAAGGCAAACATGTATATGTGGAAATAAACTAGAAAGCAGTAAACTTTCAGCTGCTGTTCTTGCACCACCATGATGTATTTTTGGTTTATATCTGGTATATCTTGACACCGCCAAGATCCAAAAAAGCCAACGAGTGCGCTTAAGATTCAGTCATTTTTCAGGCCAGCTGCAGGAAAGTCTATGACAGAACACATGGAACTTGGAAGAAGTGTTCTGGAGCGAACAGAAGTCATATATTCTCTCTGATGCATTGCCATGCCACCTAACAGACATGTCATCCATCTCCATCTGACAAGCTCAGGCAGAGATATTTAAGCAGGGCTCAATTTAGTCTTCATATTTCATTTACCCTTTTCTTGCAGGGCCTGATCATGGATTATTCGTTTGTTAAATGCAGTCTGTGAAACCTCTGCTTCTGGGTTCCATGTCCATGACTGCAGGTCATTTCTGGTTTAATGCAATAAACAAACTATATTATTATAGTGTATGAAAGAGATTGTAATTATATTACCGCAAAGACGGCACATTGAGTTTGTAACACCAATCAGTATATTACATTCACATTACAGTATGTTACAGTAAAAACATTTGGTATTGCTACTAAACATGCATGGAAAATTAAATCTCATCTCATTTCTAATATAACCTGGACCTTCTTCTTTCTTTTTAGTTGCAGTGGCCACTAAAGATCACATGCATTTTGGATTTATAAAAGTTTTCGTTGTGTCCCAGATGTAATATATAGAGTAGCTGGCCAGAGGAAAATGTACACTAACTGCTTAATAATAGCTCTTTCATAGCTCAGGAGACTTAACTGAGTTCTCAGTTGTTTCATTAAGACAACTCTGATTCAAATGTCTCTCTTAAAATGATTTTAAATAATAAAATAAAATAGAGGAAATGGCAAGTTTGTTGAGCTATTAAATGTACACAGCATACAAGCAGCTCTTTGAATAAATGAGAAAATCTTTTCACCTCATCACAGACTGCAGCATGACAGCAAACCTGAGCAAAGATTGAGACTTTGTTGAGATTTCTTGTTGAGAAACTCTACAGGTGACACACAACTATAATCTGCTTCTTAGGAGAAAAATCAGAGACGCAAGAGAGTGTCTCTGTTTTCTTATCTTCTGTCATTGCTGTTCAGGAGAAACAAGAGATCTCATATGTGATGTTTCATTCCTATTATTGCCCTCTGTGATTTCCAATGGGATGTTTCAATATTGCTCTGCAATCTCTTTTTAATTGAGAACTCCTTCAGACATTCTTCCCTGTGCACAGAGATTTTGAAAGGACTTAAGCACCTCACTGTTTTATTGTTCTGACACCCGCATTTTCCATTTCATCAGAGTTCTCCATTAAACAGCCCTTGTGTCTTTTATACAGCTGTTGCAGACTCGTCTCCTTTCATCTTCATAACTCTTTGGAGAGGCTGTTTTTTAAACGCACAGGGGCCCTCAGGGTGGTTCTGCAATCAATACTTTTTTCAGCAGTTGATAAATCTGCAGTCAGCAAACCCTCCTCAGTGCTGCATTTGCCTCTAAACCGAATTTGTTGGATTTTTGTTCAAATTAAGGTGGTCAAGCTGAAATATGGAACCATCAAGGTCCACCTTAAAGTACAATTCATTCAAACATATTGCTTCTGTTAGTCCATCAGCCAGCACCAAGCTGACAATTTTAGGTTGTAAGAATGTTTTCTAAGAATGTTCAAAACATCAATTTTTTAGATGTTGTATTATTGTTACTGCAAGAACGTTTTTAATAACTTTAAGAGAGCTATTTTTACAATGTTCTGAGAATGTTCCTTGTTAACTGGGCTGTAACTCTTGTTCTTTCGAATGAGATGACAGATGTTTCATTTAAAACATCTTTCAATACGTCCTGCGACAGCACATCATGTCTTGCACATTAAATCATTTTAATGCACGTTGCTTTGTTATTCTAAAATTACCATAATGAACTCTTCAGACGAATGTTAAATTGATTTAACTACATTAATAAGTTAGGCGCATTATCTGTCATACAGGTGGCATATTGAGTCATTATAAATTGGCTAATCACCTCGCCAGGAAGTTCCTCCCATCGGCCTCCGCCTGTCTTGGCTCTGTCAGATTTCTGCACCCTACACGGTCACTCAACAGTTAGTGTGAAGTTAGCAGCAGCAGGTGTAAAGACTCTGCAGTTCTCCTTGACTGATGCTCCCCATATGTGCATTAAGGTGCTTCCATCACTTCCAAAATGGCAATACAGCAACATAGTCGTAATTAACTGTAAACAGGTGAGTTAACTGTAAACTCGCTGACAGTTTCCTCCTGGCATGGCAGGAGTTTTAGTGGAGGTTGTTATAAAAGTTGGCACAAGCTTAGCAGGCCCTAGTTTTGCCAGCCACCCAGACAGTGAGTTCCAGTGTGGTAGAGCTTTCAGTCTGAGAAACGAGATTTATGTACATTTCATCGGCTCGTGTTCACAGAAACAACGTTTTGGGTGCTCAGATTATCTTGATTGTAAACCTGTACTGAAATACTGAAACACCCCAGCTAACAACTTTCAATGCAGTTTTGTTAGTGCATGTTAGCTTAACATGAAAAGAATTCATATTAAAACAAATGATTTAAATCTTTGTAATAAATAAAATACAAACAAGCTAGTCAAGCATGTTAGAATAACCAGTCAAATACTGCCGATTTCACCAGTTTTCCAAAATTGGTCTCAGAAGGCAAAACGGTACAGTGCCCACCATCCAGTTTAATACTCCACAATCAAATGTCTTCTGGGACAATAAAGCTGGTGTAGACACAGCTGCCTTTGCCCTCCATTTCCTCTGCACCCTGTCCGTTCTCTAATACTCGCAATCAAATGTCTCATGAGACAATAAAGCTGGGTCTGACATTGCCATCAGTTCTCCTGACTGCACCTAATGCTCCACAATAAAACATCTCATGGGACGACGGAGGTTTTTCCAACATCAGTGGACCCAGCAAACAGTTTTTTTGATTGTAAGAACGTTTCCATAACTTTTTCATTAAGTAACAAAAACGCAAAAAAAAAGTCCAATTGTTCCATTGTTCCAAAATGTTCCATGTTGTATTAATATTATTATTTGGTTGTAAGAACCTTGTTCAAATATTGTTTAATTTTGTAACTTTTTAAAACACTACATAACATATATGATACATAAAGTAAAAATACTGTTCTACTAACGTTACTGAAATAACTTTTTTGGTACCTTTAAGAGAACTTTTAGAGAACATTAGCCAATGTTCTAAGAATGTTTGCTGTTAGCTGGGGGCCCGAGGTAATGAGCGAACGTGGGTGGAGAAGGAAAGAGTGAGACAGAGAAAATGAAAGACTCCTCCTCTTTCTCCCACCCACTTTCTCGTACGCCTCATTCCCTCTTTCACTCTCTGCCAGATAATTAGCAGGCTTTTACACCGAGAGCCCACAGAACACTTGCTAATGTGTGCTTAAAAAGTGTCTGGCGGTCGCCAATTTTCCAGCAGACGATCAGCGCACGTCTCATCGCTGCTGTGGTGTTAAGAGAGGCACAACATGCTAATGATGTTCCATCAATAAAACCATGTCTACAGGGATTTGTGTAAAGCGGGGGTGAGAGAGACGCCTGAGAAGGTGCTGTGTGCTAGAATGATGCTTAGATTACAGCATCACTTGCTGGTTTTACTGAATGGATTTTTTAGGAAAACATGTACGTTTAATAGAAGATAATTAGCTATTGTTAAGGTGTGCTGTTTATTTGTGTTGTACACATTTGGTTTAGTTTGTTAAACCCAGCTAACAGGGAACATTCTCAGAACATGGCTAACATTCCCTAAAAGTTAGCAAAAATGTTCTTGCTGTGACAGTAGTAGAGTTTTTTTTAAACGTTACATATCATATATACAGTATATCAAAACCTTTATTATTAAAATGTTGGTGAAACGTTTAAGAAACAGTACAGTTGTTAAAAACCATGTCTTTACATTTAGGCATTTAGCAAACGCTCTTATTCAAAGCGACTTACAGGGTGAGGAAGTAAGGAAAACAAAGAAGCGATAAATCATAAGGAGGTAATAACATCAGCCGTACATAGTTTCAATTTTTACCAAGAATACAACATCTCAATACTTGATAGAGGCGATACCTGTTGGGAGAGAGGAGAAAAGGTTAGTTTTTTTATAGCCAAGCCAAAATGTTCTGGACATTTTGAATGTTCCTAGAACATTCAAAACAACATTTTAACATTTTTGTAACTTGATGAAAACGTTAAGGAAACATTTTTACAACCTAAAGTTTAACTCTAAAAACTAAATTTTAAAATGTGTTTACTGGGAATCGAACCCACAATCTTTGTACTGCTATAATTTTTTTTGCTGCTTTAATGTTTGTTGTAGGAGTGTTGAGAGACTTATTTAAACTACAGTTGGCAGTGAAGTTGTATTGTATTGTATTGTACACAACTGCCTGATCTTCTCTGATGTCCCACAGAAGAAAATCAAACAGGGTGAAACAGCATGAAGGTGAGCCAATAATGAAAGAATGTGAAACTATTCTGTGTTATAAAAGAAAAACCTTTAATTGCTTGATTTTCGTATAATTTAGTTCTCACTGCAGTTTGTAGACTCAAATTGTTAACCTTTAGAATTCAGAGGATAACATATGAGACACAAACATAGAAAAACATTGTGCATCTGGGGCGCTCTGTTTTCAAACATGGCTGGTGTGAAAAGTCAGGAAAAGGTCCTGCATTACTCTAATGGCCATTAAATGACACAAAGATGTCCAAAAGCACCAGCTGGCCTGTCTACTCTTTCCTCATTATCATTTTCATGAGCCTGCCTCATGCTAGTCCAGAAAATAGCTGAGCACCTCAAAGCGATGGCATTTATATACGACACATATTCATCATGTCACCCTGCTAATCCCACTAATAAAACATGCGGCTTGCATGTTAAGTAACCGCACATGAGAACTGTAAGAGAATGAGCTGCATATGTCGAGTGTATGTTGCCATGCCCCAAAGGTTGCTCTGATTCAAATGTTGTTGATCGCTACATGGTAAGAACCCAAACAAAAATTTTGGGTTTTAAGAACGTTTTAAATTTCTGTAACTTTTTTAAACGTTCCACTAACAGCTTAAGAATAACGTTTTGATATATACGATATATAAAGTTACCGCAGGAACATTTTTTAATAAAGTGGAGAGATTTCTTTAAAGAACGTTGTCTGTGTTAATGGGGAACTAGCCGAGCACTTGTTTGCTGTATTTTAATTGAACAATCTTCGCTCAGCTTGTGTTATCAGGAGCAAGTGATGCTGTTATAATTTTGCCAGCATTCGCATCTTTAGATGCTACAGACTGTAAACAGTCAGTGGATCAGAGTGCGGACAAAAGAACAGGATGAATTACCATCTCATTTTACTGCGTGCACATTTCTTATCAGTTCAAGATCTTTAATGAAGAGTCATTAAAAAGATGCATGTATATTCAGTGCAGTACTGAATTGTCTCCAGATCATAAACACATTGTTTTTATTTTTTAATTATCACACAGAGTGTCACAATTTACGACCAGAGATTGAAGAAATTTTAATAAGCTGCATGTCCTTGCTTTGTAGTGTAAAATAAAAGGTTGATTATGTTCTGAATAGCATACTAACTGCCCTGATTTTAGTTTCAAAATGCATGGAATACCCCACAATGTATCCCACAATGCAATGTGCTCGACTTGACCTATACAGTGTAAACCACTCAATATTCCATATGTGGTAAGAAAGTATTTCATCTGAAACACATCAATATTCATGTTTCTGAAAGGAAACAATGTTTTTTGGACACTGTTTGCATATTTTTTGTGTCACATAAAGCTGAAATAAGTTAAACAGTATGTAGCATTATCTAAACATGCACCGGTAACAATCTGAGGCCTTGTTTTCTGCTCAAGTTTGTCAAAGTCACCCTAAAAAACTTTCTTTCAAACTCATTTTAATGTAATTGCACTCGCACAGCTCCATATCTCCAGGTAACACACCTGACACAATGATTTAGCTGCTGACGTTTCCTTCTGTAGACTAGGTGATATTCCAGTTGCAACAAGCTACAAGGCCCTTCTCAGGTCACATGGTGTTTCTCTAGGACGCCACAGAGATGGTGCGAAGGCGCTGCGTCGAGGTGACAGGGGAAGCCGATCGGCGGCTTAATTAACGTAGCTCCCACGGCGAGGGGAGGATGCGGTGTTTGTGAGGAGCTTTGAGGCCCGTACTGACGCGGTTATCTACTCTACATGTGTTGGTGAGGATGTAAGAGGGTTCACTGATTTCACACTGTTAGGATTGAGAAAGCTTAAGCTCCCATTTGAATGGCTTTTGGCAAGCATCCATGTCTCCTCGGAAAACGTTCTGTAAACTTTTCTTTTTAGGGAATAACGGTCACAATTTGTTGTTATTTTTATTATAAAACAAGTTTTTGGCTGTCACTCATAATGTTGTCTATTAAGAGAGCTCTCACAGTGGAGATAAACAGTTTGACATCAGAGTTTCATTTGTTTGGAAACTTGGAAGGGCACCAATGTGGTCTGTAATACACGGAGAGAGATAAATGAGCCATAAAAGCTAGGAACCGCAATAGAAAAAGCTTTTTCACCCCATAATGTTGTAGTTTTGTAAGCGGCTAAAATTTGACTTCCTGTTGAATCTGTATTTTTTTCCCCCAAATAATTTGTGAAGAAACATCTGCCCAGCCAACAGGGTTCTCAGAACATTGTCTAATGTTCTGTCAAGGTTATCAAAGGTTCTTTCAGTTACATTAGTGAAACTTTTTAATGTTATATATCAAACGGTATTTAAGTATTAAGTACTATTAAGTAGTTATTTAAGAATAGCTATTTTGATATCTATGATATATACAGGTAAAAAAAGTTCTGCGAACGTTGCTGCAAGAATGTTTTTGATAACTTGGAGAGAAATTTTAGAGAATGTTCCGTTGGCTGGGAAATAACTTGAATGAATTATTATAAACTATAAATTCATTTGAGCAGTTTGTATTTTGTATAATAGTGAACATTGATCATGAAGATGTTCACCCTGCTGTTTATAACTGGCCCACTGATGACCAGATAAGAGTTCATATGTCTCATCTTCACCAATCAGAAAACATCTATTCAGTCCTATTAAAATAAGCTCTTATGCTTCATTAGTATTCCTGCATTAGATACCAATCTGACTTTATATTGCTATAAGACAAATGACGGTACTTAGATTGTCAGATAAAACACATTTACTGGTGAAGATTACGACAATCTCACACTTTCTGGTTATCATTTGCTGAAGCTTTAAAAGCTGAAGAAAAATGCATCAAACATAAAATAAGTGCATTCACAAATTACCCAGAAAAGCAGGTAATGTGAAAAATAACCATCAATGAAAAAATGTGACTGAATTTACAACTCAAATACAGTACAAAGGGACCGTCACGGCCTGGCAGCCCTGGAGTTCTTCTGCCAAATCCTTTTAACTGTTGTGTGTATTCACGGTTTAGTCAAGTTAAGAGGTATTAGTTAGCATTCCTCACTGACTCAACACAACCAAAGCCAGCTTAATAAAGATTCATGAAGGGTTGAAACCAATCACTTGTTGAGTCTTATGTTTTTTCTTCTTTATTTGGTTGTTATTTTCAACAGGCCACCTTCTGTGAAATAGATATGCAAATGATGTTTAGTGAGTGTGAACGTCATAGGCAGAACGTTGAATTCAGAATCAGCATTTTTATGAACTTCGCAAGAATGAGATGAAAAATAAGTTAAGCATCACCTTTGACTGTATAAATACACCCAATAATACAGTGAATCTTTTGCTGGGTCAGAGTTCAAAATGGCTTTTCATACACAAGATGAAACATAATATAATATTAGTTCCATATATCCTCAAATCTGTGTCTTTTAGGCATCATTTTTTTATGAAAATGTTCTTTATAAATAGTAATATTCACATTCATCTTAATTGTAAAGTATAAACATTTATTACTAGAAACATATTAAACATAAAAAAACATACATATGGAGCATTACAACAACTGTGTGTTTACATGCAAGTGACACGATACACATACATTCGCTAACCTGGCTAACGTTTTAGAACATTGGCTAACATTCTCTACAAGTTATCTCAAAGTTATAAAAAAACGTTAGTACAATGTTTTCTCATGTTATATATCATATATCAAAAATTTTATTCTTAAATTGTTAGTGGAGTGTTTCAAAAACAGAGCAAAAATTTTAAATATTGTTCTTATAATATTGTTCTTATTACATTATGGAAACATTCTTACAATCTAAAATTGTTAGATGGGAAGATTTGTGCTAATTTTCCATCTCATCTTTGTCATTCCAGATAAAATTTACATTGTCTGTAAGGGCAGACGGACACACACACCGAACAGAATTAAGCGAGCGTAGTATTAAATTATAAAGCACAGAGGCCTGTCTGTAGTAAACTCTCCTGACGTTTTGTCATTGGATGTACCCAACAGGCGATGCAAGATGCTTTAAAGTCTGACAATTGTATTTTCTTAACGTCAAAAACAGTTCGGCTGCGCAGCTAAGCTGAAGTCTCCATCCACTGAAAGATATCAGTGCTGTTTATTTATGGACTGACTCTGAGCAATATAACATCGGCAAGACAATTGAAACTCGACATATTTATTTCCAAGTGTTCCCTGACAAAACCACATTTCTTACTGCAGGCGCAGAGGAAAGATGTGTGTATGCTGCTGTTTGTTCTTAATTTTTCTTTGATCTTGTGAATGCCTAAAAATCGTTCTTAAAAATATAAATATAGAATGTGGCTTTAATTTATTTTAAAGGCTGACACCATAAAAATAGTTTGTAATACAATTCACGTGCAATATTCAATGTATTCTGAGGTCATATGATACATTTTTTTCTACATTTCTTTATTGGAAATCGTATGTGTGTTTCTTTAAAGGAGGTGTAGGCAATTTCAGAAGGCTAGCTAGCTTTGAAGGCATAAGATCCTGTCCGCCCTTCAGAGCGACATCATACCAATGCAATGATTGGACGAACGTTTTATGGTTCTTTGCCTTCCAAAGAAGGTATATTTATATATAAATATATTTAGATTGACATCAGTATGAAGAGACTTTCAAGCAGAAAAACAAAAAAAGTTTCTGGGAAAAAAAATCACCTATCCGCCTTAAAACACATTTCTGCGTTATACAACAAACTGGATATGTTGTGTAATCTAATTGTTTTATCAATTTTTTCCTTCCACAAAAGGAAGAGGGACACGGTCATTACCTAACTGTCAAGATTAGGACTAGTTAGCAGATCGGAGCATCTTACTGCTCAGCAGCACGACTAGGTGACAACAGGATGAGTCTGAATGTTTAGGTGGAGCTCGGCGGGTGGGCTGATGATTCAATTACTACTGTTTCTGTCTCAGACTGCCAACCGAGCCCGACCAGTTACTCAAGATTGTGATTATGAGAATTTGCTGGTTTCACACTTACAATGTTCTTGACATAATGTTAGTAGAAAAGTTTTTAATGTTATTTTATATGCTATATATCATGTTACTTTTAAGTTATAAATAACCAAGCAATAACATTAATGCAATGTCTAAAAACTTGGATGTTTTGAACATTCTTATGACTTTCAAAATAACGTATTTGTAACTTAACAGAAATGTTAGGAAAATGTGCTTATGGCACAAAATTGTTAGCTGGGTTGATGGTGGTTTATCACTCCTCTGTAATCTTCTGTCTGAAAGAACTGACTCACACCTGCTGCCTGACGTGCTTTTGTGTTTATATGTTTAAATAGCGTGTCTTTAGACATTGGAGTCTTATCCAATGATTGCACTTTTGAATGAATGTAATTTTATAAAAACCATCACAGTTTGTTGTCATTTTAATAGAATAATAAAGGTAGGTTATTTGATACATTGTACAGAACTGAATACTGGCTTCAGATCTGTAAATAACATGTAACATTGTGTTCTCTTGTATGTATGAAAGTTTTTGCCATGCGTCTGTGCTCCTCGACTTTCTCTCTTGGTAATTTATGCTGTAATATGTGGGATGTGTTTGTGTCTGATGTGAAATGACTGATTGCCGTCTGAATCATGGCTTTTGAGCTGAAAATCATAGATGAGATGGAAGATCCCTTGCTGAGTTTACATTGTCAACATAATATTCAATATCTCCAACCACACAAGGGATTAAATATACTTCTATATGCACGACTATAACTCACCCCCCTTTGCCTCACATGCACTATGTGTGAATGAAAGTAAAGCTGATTTTTCTTGTTCTCTGTTGTGTTGTATAAGAATAACCTGTATCAGATTTTACAATAGCTGTGTATTAGGATGTTAAGATACTATCAAAAAACAACATTTGTTGTTACAAACCTGCATGTTTTTTCTGGAAAACACACAAAATATCTTTATCACGTAATTGAACGTTATTCAAACAATGATTCTGTAACATTTTTAAAACATTTCACTAACAACTTAAAAAACACATTTTTAATCTATAACTTTGAAAAGTGTGTTTTTTGATGACTTTGAAAGAAATGTATAGAACATTAGCCAACACGCTGAGAATGTTCCCTGTTAACTGCGAAGCTCCAGATACATCCTGATACAACATCTACACCTCAGTCCACACGTTACATGTTTAATTCTTTATTTTCATGTTTATTAAGTCAAGCGAATGCTTTGTTGTGCTGTTGATGCGGCATTCTGTCCCGGCAGATGCCATCACTGATTGGTTAGGATGAAGATGTACTCTGCTGATGTGGCAGCTTTGTTTTTTGCTGAGTTGAAACTCTGAGGTCTGGTAGCATTCCAAGCAAATTTGTCTGTGTTCATTTTAATTTGTAAACAACTTTTCTGACTTCAAACTAATTGTTAAGCATCAGGCAATCGTGTCCAATCCAAGCTTTGCCCCTCTGAGGAAATACTCAATAAACGTGTAGCCTGGGCTGTTTCTAAACTGAATACATCATCATAAAGAGATTCTACAGACAAAAATGTTAAAAAAACAGCTAACAGGGCATGTTCTCAGAATGTTGGCTAACATTGCCTAAAGGCTCGCTCAAAATGATGAAAAATGTTCTTGTTGTAGCATATATCATAGCACATATGTATCATATATATCAAAGATGTTATTCTTAAATAGTTATTGGAATATGTTAAAAACATTACAGAACTACAAAATGATTGAATAACGGTCAATAACCAAGCAAAAACGTTAATACAACATACATACATACAAATATTTCTAGAACTTTCAAAATAACATTTTAAACGTTTTTGTTACTTAAAGAAAATGTTAGGAAAACAGTCTTACAACTTAGAATTGTTTGCTGGGAAGCACATACACATGGTAACTATAGTACAAGTGTAATATTTTACCTGAGATGACAAAATTATTGAATATTAATGCATTTGCATGCAGCTACGATTAATTTTCAATAATTCAACAGTGCATCATCAATTATTGATTCTTAACAACAATGCATTTGTTATGAAGCCAGTGTTTGTCAGATCACACTGTGTGCGGGTCTGTCGCTCTGTAGATTTCCCCTATTGTTGTTCGTCCAATGAAATTACTTGAAAAATATGTTTGGCCCACCAAAGGTGGTGAAGTGCCTCTGACGTTTGTTTATGAGCATTTGTTTACAAACTGTTTTTGACGGCGTGTCTGAATGACAAATGAACTGGTGGAAGGTAAACAACAGATTGCTCGTTATGGCCGATACCATTTCAACAGGGCGGGAGGACGCTTACTGTGCAAGGCTCTCATCTGTGTGTGTGTGTGTACTCAAAGTTATCTATACAGCGTATATACAAATCCTCCTCCTCTGCCATGGGAAGAGGGATAGATCATCATATATCTGATATCATACATTTTACATATACGAACCCTACTATATATATATATATATATATATATATATATATATATATATATATATATATATATATATATATATATATATATATATATATATACATTTAGGCATTTGGCAGATGCTTTTATCCAAAGTGACTTACAGTGCATTGAAGTTATACATTTTCTTAGTACATGTACTCCCTGGGAAGCGAACTCACAACCTCTTGCACTGCTAACGCAATGCTCTACCACTGAGCTACAGGAGATACAAATATATATATATGTTTGTGATGGTTATTGTGTTGTGTAGTTGTTGTGCATGTTTGGAAATCATTTCATTTAAAAGTACAGAATACTTCAATCCTTTCTTTTAAAAAACAAACTTCTTTTTTCAGAATCCCCCAGAAGTAGTTTAAAACCAACCACTGAAAACATGTTTTTGAAAGCATCAGTACGGCGCTTGTTTTGTAGTGAGACTCTCTTGCATCTTCTAATACAACCCAAGATCAACATTCTTTAGCGGTACATTTTATCATTGTAATGCCAGCCTCTTCTCTACATGCACAAATGTCTGAACCCCAGACGATTTCAGCACTGCACTGCAATCTCTCTAAATGTAAACCCAGCTAACATTCTTTAAAGGTTCCTTTAAAGTATCAAGAACATTCAGCAAGTAATGTTAGTAGAATTTACATTTAATGTTATATATCATATATCAAAAACGTTATTCTTAAGTTGTTTGTGGAAAGTTTTTTGTGGAAACATTTTGTGGAAAAATGTTTGAATGACGTTCTTATAACCCACGCTCCAAGAACATTCAAAATAGCATTTACCATTTTCATGACTTAATGGAATGAAGAAATGTTCCTATAGCCTAAAACTGTTAGCTGGGAGGCCATCAACAGTCAAAACCATTGCGGCCATTGGAAGGCGATGTGGAGAGAAACAGGGATCAATAGGTGTCTCGGTGTGTGGACTTGAACCTGTGTGTCTTCTAACCCGTTTTTCTTGAACAATGTGAATCTCTCTCGCCTGTGACTGATGGCATCGATTGTGTATAAGATTAACCCACCTGGAAGTAAAGGGTGAAATTACTCTCTGCCCTGAGACAGGAGCTGCGGAAAACAATAACCTGCTTTTGCCTCCAAGAACACATTCATTTCTTTCTTTGTTTACCGGGATTTTAATTTACTGGGGTTTAATCTGCTTGACCAAAATTAAGGAAATCGTTCAATACATTCAGTTAATAATGAAAACGCCGGAGAAAGACTCAAACTGCTCACCATCTTTATTAAAAAGGCAATTCTGAGGTTTGAGATGGTACCCCTGCAAATATCAATCACTCAGAGATATCATTTGTGATAGAGCAACAGACTCTGAAGTTAATATCAGTGAATCACATATGAAGATGAGAGGGTCAGAGTGAACTGCAGGCCTGGGGAGAAGATGAGAGCTTTTCAAGGACTTCATTTCTTCAACAAACTTGTTCTAGGATTCTGCATAGATACTGATGATTGAGGCTTCATGAAGTAAACACACTAGCAAGGTTAGTCAGTAATGCTTTCTAAAACAAACAACAAAGCAGGGCCTTTATAAAACGTCTTTAAAACTCCTGTCTCGAGATAATACATAAACAGTGAGATGCACCACAACCAATGCACATTTTCTTACAAAAATAATTTAAAAGAGCACATATCCAGCTAACAATTTTAAGGTTTCTTTAATGTTTTAATTAAGTAATAAAAATGTTAAAATTGTTTTTTGAAAGTTCTGGGAATGTTTAAAATGTCCAGTTTTTAGAAGGCTGCAGCATGTCTAGGGACAAAACAGTTCACTGGTCTTGAAACAGACCTCTTATATTTCATATGATGCTACAGATTTGATCGCTTTAACGATTTAATTTTGATCATCACGTCATTTTGACTTTGCAATTAAGTTGCAACATCAGAGATGAAGTTATAAAGAACAGGCAGATCAAATGACAGGTCATTCGTCTTGTTCTGCTCAACATGTTAATATGAATCTCCACTCAGTCTGATGAGAAGATATGAAAGCTTTCATTGTCATTTTATTTTATTAATTTAGTCAATTATCCCACTTACGCACTACATGCTTTTATCAACAATCAACTGTCAGACTTTTTTTTACTATAAACAGAGGAACGTTCAATTGCTCAGAGACGCTTTCATAGAATAGAGACTTCTCAATTCTCAACATTGTGTGCAGATGTTTTTAGCATACATTAATGAAAAATATTTTTCAGGCATTTTTTGATATACAGTAAGACTATGAAACTATAATGGTAAAACTATAAAGTCATAAAGAAACTATAAAGTTCATAATGAAATTGTTAGACTTTTGACTGCATGTTCAGATCTCTTTAGATACTCAACATTTGGACATCATCTGTATACAACATATTGAGCCTCATGGTTTCTCTGTTTTGGGCCAGTTGGGCAATACATTGTACAAAAACATACAATTAATTGAAAAAAAGCAAGCATGAACTTCTGCCCCTTACCCCATAAGCAAAAATATACGAATAAGACTGTAAAAATCCACACAAAAGAGCCACTAATTTACTACAATCTGAAGTGGTTTTGAATTGCCACAACTGTGTTTGTCCAGAACACCCTGTTCTATAGCAACGGCACACAACACCCTAGCAACAAGGTGCCCGTAAGCAAAAATGCAAAAAATATTTTGACTGTTTGGTCTTGATTGGTCTGAGTGCCAGTGTCTGTACCAGACATGATGTCCTTCATGAGGCCACAATTATGACACATAAATGATGTGAAGTGCTCATAAGGTCACGCATTCTACACTTAATTTCACAATAAAACAAGAACATCAAGAACAGGCTTGTGTGTCATGATGACCTCAGAAATCAAGTGAGGGAACATCAGGTGTTCGCCTCAGAAAGTCTTTTCAAATGTGCTCTTTCAGACAATCGCCAAAACCAAATATATTCGTCATTTCCCAACAGAAAAGAGAAAAGAAAGAAATGAATAATTTCTCAGAGCGACCCTGAATCGTATATGAGAGAAACTCACCTGCCGACAGTTGTAGAGAGAGCACAGAGGGACGCGGCAGATACAGGCACACGAGTGAGGACTTCACCCCTTCCTCTCTTGGCAATCTCTTCATCTTTCTGCCCTGTTTTCTTTATTTTTTCACCGGAAGAAGTAGGTAGCCACTTGAGACCAGAGTCTAGCCTATGCACTTGAATTCATTAGGTGAACACCACATGTGTGGTACTTGTCAGTATTTATTCTCCGGAACGTCAGTCAAGTATTGACATCTGTGCGTGCGGCTCACCTTTGGGAGAGACTGAGTGATGCACATTAGCATGAAGTGCTAGTGCAGGACACATAAATAAAGGATATACAACTGAGGACAGAGAGTCTGTTTGCTTTTATAGCCACCCAGTGAAATTGTTTTCCATTGTATGATGAAAATATACAAACATATACATCAGAGGTAAAGTAAACATTATAACCTTATAACATCTATTTCATATTGTTTCATATCACGTCACTTTACCAAAATAAAGTGAGGTAAAAAAAGAAATACATTTGAAATGGCAAGCCTTTATCATGTCAAAGAGTAAAACGATAACAACGGAAATACTGCAATTTAACAACAGAAAGATAAAATATTAAAAGGAAGAGCAAACATAAGAATAAATAAATCATGAATTTACATGAGTGAAATAAAAAAATACAAAGTGGATAACAGGGTTGTGAAAACTACTAAATAAAAGTGATGACAAAAAAAGATATTCAAATATTCAAATGTTTCATCAGCATGAATGATTCATGAACTCTCAGTGCACACTTAGAGAGTTGAGAGTCAACACTTTAGTGTGCTTGTCACGCTACTATCAAAACTGTAATCTATAAGTACACAAGTACACAACGCATCACTATAACACAGGCCATAGTCATAACTGTGATTTTACAACACAAAGTTATTACTGTACACTTCAGTGGTTTATTGATCTTGATCACTACAAACTCAACGTATACAGTTGTTACTTAATTGTAATTGTGTAAATTTCACATTTTTTTATTTAATTTCATTGTTTTACAAATGATTTATAATATAATAAATACGTAACATCCATCTGACATATATAGTTGTGTAAGGCAGGTCCATATTTGGAGAACTTCCTGAAGAATCTGGACTTACTTCCTGTTTTCAGTGGCACCATTAGCCGTCCCCTCACAGGGCCCTTAACTTCACATTCAATAGGTCCTCCTCCACACAGCCCTGCGTCATGACCCAGACGGTTACTGTCCAGTCTGCTATCAGTCTATAATGAATCGAGTTGTTTCTCACACAGTACGTTTTGTAAGAGTCACTGCTTCTGCCCTCCATCTGCCCTGTGTCTCTAAAGGACACAACAGGAGAGAGAGGCAGCACGTTGGCTCGTCTCTTTAGGCTACTTATCTTTTTATGAGAAACACTGACACGTGGCCTCTTCATTTCCAGAATTCACAGATTGCAGACAAACACAACTAGGCGGTGTTTCATTCAAAGACACAACAGTGCCAATGGCTAAGAATTGACAATAAAGAAATAAAAATCAATACTTATAAAATATGAAATGGTGTTTTTCAAAAAAAGATATTTTGAAAAATGTCTCAGTGGTTGTGTGCCATACAATAGAAGTCAATGGGTGCCAGTGTTGTTTGGTTACCAACATACTTCACAATATCTTTTGTGTTCCTCTGCAACAAAAAAATGACGTTACATTTTTTGACTAATGGTTCATAAATAAGGTGACAGTTAATAATAACAGCTAAACAAAAGTTAGTAGCTATAAATAAAATATAGAAGAAATAGATTTTGTAATAATTCTGCTTTTGATGGATTGTAGAAATGTTCAAAAATACATCCCAGATAACAATTTAAGGTTGTAAGGACGTCTTCGTAACAATAAGTAACTGAAACGTTAAAAGTGTTCTAGGAACGTTCACTTTGTTTTTAGATGTTGTATTACATTATTGCTTGGTTATAAGAACTTTATTCAAACATATTTTTAATGCTGTAATATTTTCAAAATGTTCCACTCACAACTTTAAATTAATGTGTTTAATATATATGAAATAACATTACTGCAAGAACGTTTTTGTGACTTTGAGAGAACCTTGGAAGAACCTTAGCCAATGTTCTGAGAATGTTCCTGTTAGCTTGGAAAAACCTATAACCTTGGATAAATATAAAAGATTATACAGTATTAGTATTGCAGTATTGGTTGTCAATGTTAACTGGTTGTAACGTGTTACAAACTGTGTACACATCAAACAGAAGTCCACCAGTCTTGCACATGTCACAACTGAACATATTTTCAAACACAAAGAACTGCAGATGTTTAACTTTTCAAGGGGGGTAATGGAAATATTGTTAAATTGTTTGAAATATAAGTCATTTTTCATATGAGATTAGGAAGCATATTTCCATCTGGTCTGTGGTGTGTTGGAGATGTTTGTGCGAGTTCACGCAGCTGTGAGCATGCGGAGAGATTCTGATTATGTGATTAGCCTCGCGTGTCATATTTGCACACAGCGAACAAATCTGACTGCCTCACAGCTCACTGACTGGTTTCAAGCTGAACAGTGTGTCTGCTGCCGCTGTTCAGAAGCAGAAAAGGTCAAAGGCAAACTGCATGAAATCGTTTATGTCTATGTTGTCTAAATACGTTATAAGAAACTATTTGTATTGTTACGCAAATGTTACATTTTAATGTCACTAGATCTAGCTATCTGAAATAACCACCTGAGAGCATTAATGACATCATGCAGGGCATTAAAATACTTGAAATTAAAAACAAAATTACTCCTTTATTTCTTATATATGTTCACTCTTGCCCTTTTTTAAATGAAATGCAATAACATGATTGTTTACACTGATTGGCATTAACAGGCTTCTAGGCTATAACATCCTTGTTTATTTTGTCTGTAAATGTACATATTTAATGGTTTCAACTTAAATTTGTTCTGCTTAAGTAACTTACAGCAAATATATATTTTTGTGTTATTATAAGCGCAGTGTATGTTCAATCATTTTAGCTAAAAGACTAAAGGCTGAAGTTTTAGGCTAAAGGTAGTAGCTCAAAAATCACCTTCTAGGGTTTGAACCTTCTGGTTGCATGCACAGCTCTTTAACCACTAAACTACATACCTCTCATTCACAAATGTTACATTTGCAAAACATTGTTTGTTTGTTTATAATATTACTGGTTATGTAAAGTGATAAATGTCAGTTATACTATATTAATCTCTTGTATTTAGAACTGTTTGACAATATAGGAGCAATATTACGCTAAATGTTTTTTATAATACAATGTATATTGAATAATGTCATATTTTATAATACAGTGTAGGGCTGTCACAATAAAGAGGTACTGACAATAACCCTGATATTAATAATCATGATTATTGATACTCTGTTAGTACTACACATGATAATATAGTGAATAATTCAGCACCATTATCTGCTTTATACTCCAACACAGCAGGTGGCGCTATTTCACCCAGTTAACATTTGGTCTTAAGAGCCACAATGTTTGCATTAAACTCTCTCTTTCTGCTTCCCTACACTTCTCTGACCAGAAAAGAGAAAACACAAAATAAACAAAATTAAATATGAATTGACACCATTATTGTTTATTTTATTTATTGTAATAGATACCGCAATAATAACTTTTTTTTTGGCCATGATAACCATGTAGCGAAAATCTGATACTATGACAGCCCCAATAAATGTATAATATAATGTCTTTTTTATAATATAATGATACAAAGCTGAGGGATCAACAGGTTTTCTCGTCATTAGTTGATGTATCAGGGAAAGACAGTTATTAGTCAATCGTCATTATGATCTGTCAGTCAGATTGAATACAGCCCACAGAAAACATGTTTCACACCTGCCTGTGGTACAAAATGTGCCCAAAACTGAGCCCATACAGATGCCAACCAAATGATTACTGACTGAATGAGAGCTCAGGGAGAGATACATTTACCAGCATTTACATGCAAAACAATGCAATGCTAATACATGTATATGCATTGGGACAGTGTGTTACCAGTTTAAATCTCTGTCCTTTGTGCTTCATACGGACACAAAACAATAACAGTAAATATGAAGTGAATGATATTCTCATATCACAGTAGGTAATTTGGAGCCTCCTCTGAAACAGGCAAATATAGCAATACTCAGTAATATAAGATGATATAAGATGATAGAGTCATAAGATGATATGATAATAGAACATCTAATTGTTTTCCAATTAACAACGAGATTAAATGGAAAACATATAGTGACCATGTTAAAAAAAGAATGAAACAGCAGTGAGATGCTGATAAGAAATGAAAATGCTCATTAATATGCAACCAAAAGTAATTATTTTAGTATGAAATGTTTCTCATCAAATTCTTTTAAGACCACATGATCTGAGTGATGCTTTCCAGCTATAGTCTCTTACTGCACCTTTTTATCAAGTTTCACAAGAAACATCAGGTGAAAGTTAAACATGAACCTCAAATGTATGTATATGACTGATCATATTTATAAACGGGAGGCTAATATTGTATGTCTGGCAGCATTTTATTTAATTTGTATTAGAGCATTCTTCGAAAGTAAAACAGTTACATCTAATTTTTCAAGGAAGGTGTGATCAAATCTCAAATGGCCTGACCTTAAACGTCCTGTTTTTCCTTTTTTAAACCGCAAGCCATTTTCTCTCTGTATGAATGAAGGCACGAGGGCCCGTGAGAGCACAGATGTGATGAGGTGAGACTCATGGTGAATTTGCTGTGCAGGGTCACGTCCTGTGTGTGTGAGGGGGCTTTTGAGGCCCAGCAGGCTCGGGAGGAAACAACATCTGATGGAACAAGATTTGATGGGAGGAGAAGCTGTATCAAAATGTTGCCCTGGAAAAAAAAAGTGATTATGCTTCCTTATTTGAGGACGACATCAACTGTCTAAAGCATCTGTAGTATTTAAAGTCATGAGTGTCAGAGTTAACAATGTAGAATTCACAACGTTTAAGCTTGTCTCACAGACAAGATGTGACTGTATAAATTAGCAGAGAAAGGAGATATTTTTAAGCGGCAGAGTCCAGGTCACAATTTAAAAGGACTGCAGAGAACAAGCTCTGATTCACAACCTAAATAAGATTAAACGCGTTTCCAAGCGTAGCGATAAGGTGAAATTTACCCTTGCAGTGAACAGACCTCACAGTCTAAATGCATTTGTCACTGTACACAAGTCATCGAAAAGAGAATCCGGGAGGACTTCAAAACTGCTGAATGTGGGATAATAACATTAAAGTTATACAGTAATATCACAAGAGCCTGCTCTGGTTCATTACATGTATAAGTAACACACACACACACACACACATTGGGTTTTCATTTTATAGGGACATTCCAAAGGTGTAATGATTTTATACTGTACAAACTGTATATTCTATCCCTCTACACTAACTCTACCCCTAAACCTAACCCTCACATAAAACTTTCTGCTATCATTCTGTATGATTTATAAACCAGAAAATGTCCCCATACCAAATTTTGGTATTACTATACTATACTTGTGGGGACATTTGGTGATCATTATGTAGTGCACAAGAACACACACAAACACATTCACACATATATATGTATTATAGAGACAAAAAGATATTAATATGTGTGTGTGTATATATATATAGCTGTCAATCTGAAAACATGAACATACTCGCAGTATCATGCAAGTCACAGACAGACTGACCCAGTCGCTTATGTCACGACTGAATTTAGCACATCTGTTTCCATGGCAGTTCAATCGTGTCTAATTCTGTTTCATTGGGCCGTTTTCCACCAGTCAGTTACCCTCCATAACTGTCTCACAAGGTCAGCCGATCACATTTGTCATCATCTGCCTGAGCTAAACAGCTTGAGTCTGCCAATTCTGACTGCATATTGTCAAGATGATCACGGAAACATCTTGCCAAAATGATGGAGTTAGTCAGAGAACAGATTTGAAATGTCGAAAGTTTGACCATGTCTGAGATATGAAGATGTGTTTTTCTTACATGTTGATAACGTTTTCTAAAAGCAGGTTCGACTCTTAACAGGTGAACCCCTGCACCTGTAAACTCAAAAAAACACTCGAAATCGGAATCGCAATTAAACGGTTTCTGTCTGGAGTGAGCAATTATCATCCAACCTCAGCTGGACGCCACACACACCTGCTCATACTCAAGATTTGAGTGTTCCTGCAGCCACTCAACCTGCTGGTTTAAATTTTAGTCCTCAGTTTAATACCCAGAGGCACTCAAGAGTTCTCAAAAACATAACAAAATAGATTTCTACATTTTCTGAAGTAAAATGTGCTCAGCTGTGTTTAACTTGGACTGACAACTTTCCCAGTGTTGGTTAATCCATTGCCAGAGTGTTTTTAATGGTTCTTCAGTGGTTATAGCCTGCCCAGCTAACAGGGAACATTCTCAGAGCGATCTCTAATGTTGTAACTAATCAAAAACATTCTTGCAGTGATGTTAGTAGAACAATTGTTTTATATTTTACACCATACATATCAAAAATGTTATTCCTAAGTTTTACTAACGAACAGAATAAAAAATTCTTAATATCAAGCAATATTGTTAACACAATGTCTACAAAACTGCATGCTTTGAACATTTCTAGAACATTCAAAATCACTTTTTAATAAAGTTTTATTTGGATCAAATGTCACTGTGTGTTATATATGCAAACATTCTATATCTCAAGGATTCGTGTTTTCATGCTTAGCTGTTTGTGGACGTGTTGATGGAAGTCATTTTCTGGGCTGTTCAACATTGTTATCTGAGCTCAACAGCCACTCTGTGTTCTGATATGACCAGATCTCCATCACAGAATATACAGTTAGTTCAGATCTTCATCCAGGAAACTAAATGAATCTTATTACTGAACACACACACAAAACTCATCAGAAAACAATCACTTCTGTCCAGGATCATCTCAGGACAGCGATGTCCAATTTCATACATCTTTCAACAAACACAAGAGTCTTTATTTCCTGGGTGGGCAGGTGCATTATGGTAAGGACATCAGCACTGGTGTCTAGACTGTGAATTTCAGAGTGGCCTGATGCTGTACAATTATTTATTACATTTTTTTTCAGAGCGCTGGCATTTACAATCAAACAGTGACATCTGTCATAACTCCCCAGAGGCTATTGTCTGTTATGATTATCTGTCATATTCTGGCCATTTGCATGATGTCTGCTGGACTTACGATCGCCAGACAGTCTGTGTGTGTGTGTGTGTGTGTCAGGTGTTGATGCTGAGAACAAAATCAAACAGTTAAAGCAGGAATCCAATACTGGTGCAGAATTAATCTGAATCAAAGATGTCTGCTGACTGAAAATACAGTTTAAATTGATTGATTGACTGAAAAATTATACCTAGCTAACAGGAAACATTCTCAGAACGTTGGCTAACATTGGCTAAAGTTCTAAAAAAATGTTAGCAGAACATTATTAAAGATTATGGATCATATATCAAAAAACATTAATATGTTTATATGAAGAAAACTCCCACCACAATAATCCTATTTACATGCATCATTTTCAAAATGATGATTTTTATTAATTACAATGAATTATTCAGAGATACTTCTACATGCTCTGTACCTGTTGGTACATTTCTGTGTACGTGATGCCAATTTTAGGTTGTTAGAACATTTCCCTAACGTTTCTATTAAGTAACAAAAACGTTACAAAGTCATTTTAAATGTTCTAGGAACATTCGACAAAACGTCCAGTTTTTAGACACTGTATTAATGTTATTGCTTGGATATAGGAACGTTATTCAAGCATCTTTAAAATCTGTAACAACTTAAGAATAATGTTTTTGATATGTGTAAAAAGTTACTGCAAGAATGTTTTTGATAACTTTTAAGAGAAAGTTAGCCAGCGTTCTGAGAATGTTCCCTATTATCAGGGAATCTTTTCAGAATAAATTAAGACACACACACTCTTCTGTCGTTTTTTCTGCTGTATATAGTTATAGTGTAGCAGTTTTATGGCACCGTTTGGTCCTGGCACTTTCTATTTTGTATTCAACACAAGCAGAATGAATTTAAGAATGTAGGTCATGAAACTCCTACAAATGTAAGCTGTGACATTTATTTTAATGTTTGAAAAAGTTATAAAGTTTCCCCTTCTTTCCAAAAAACGTTTCCTCAATAGCTTGACCTTTTTCTGGTGTCTGTATCTCAAATCACACAGAATTTGGACACAGATAAAAATAAATGTTCTGTTATGGTTGTCTGTCCAAATATCACATTTATTTTCGCCTCTCCTGTAGTCCACTATAAGTTTGCACCAAAACTAGTCATCATTTCCTCTTGCTTCCTCTCTCTAAGCTAAACAGTTTGTTAAGTTTTTAGGCTGTTTTTGGGACTGCGCTTTTAACACACACATGCTGCCTGATATTATTGGCTAAACTCTGTGTATCTCACGAGTTGTTGTTCTCTTTCCAAAGTCTGCATCACATTGTAACAGTTTCATGAAGCAAACTGTGAAATGTGCCTCACAGACTGTTATATAAACTGAAATGATGGAGGATATGGATAAAAATAAACTCGTACTACTTGTTGGTAAAGTTGGGATCCTTCAGAATGATAAGCAGACCCTGCGGGTGCTAATCACATGCGGAACAGCACAGTGTTCGGTGTCACAACAATAAAGATTTCTGATCGAGCCGTTTCTGTATTGTATTGTATTGTCAGTGAGATGGTTTACTCTCCCTCATGTTGCTCCAGAACCTATTTTTTTTTCTACTGAATGACACCAGGGTGAGTAAATGATGATAAAATTGTATTGTCTCTTTCAAACTTTTCACTTCAGTTCTAAAAGTTTTAATCTTTTCTATTTCAAAAAAGCTGAACAAATCCACTTTTTAATGACATTTCATCCTTTAACGTTCTTTACATCTAACAGGAAACATTTGCAAAATGTTGGCTAATGTTCTCTAAAAGTTCTCCTAAAGCTGTCAAAAAATGTTATGTTAGCAGAGCATTTGTTATCATATATATCAAAAACGTTAAGTTATTAGTAAAACATTTAAAAAAATATTACACAATTTAAAAAAAATGTTTGAGTAATGTCCTTAAAATCAAGCAATAATGTTAATACAAAGTCCAAAAAAATTGGATGTTGTGAACGTTCCTAGAACTTTACAACGTAACATTTTTTTACGTTCCATTAAGAAACGTTCTTACAACCTAAAATTGCAGCTGGGTTCAACTTGCAGTGCATCACAAGAATTAAATACCACGTTATTCCTTATTAAAATGTATTTACCGAAATTACCGTGACAACAACAACAGCAGAAAGTTCCTGTGGCTTCAGAAGTCAGGGCTGAAGATGATCTAAAGCAAACAGCAGCCGTGCTCAGAGTATGAAATATTAAAGGTCACTCTGATTTCACACTCTGCAAAGAGGTAAACGAGGCATAATAGATCAGAACAGAATAATATAAAGAATGTATGGCTGTTTGAAAGATGCGGGAGGAAAGGTTATGTACGATTACAGTAAAAACACGAGCTCACCTGATCGTGACATTATCGCTTACCTGAATAAGCAACAAGAGCGTACAGTCCCAGACTTTCATGGGGACCATCCTTAGCTGTGACTCACAGGGACTCACTCCAGCCAAACCTTGACCCCCAGTAATCACACATCCGTTGGAGAGATGTCTGTGAGAGGGTACATGATCTTTTTATAGAAACATTTTTCTTTAAAATTCTGTATCGTTTTAAAATGTTCCACTTACTATTTTAGTATAACTTTTTTATATATGATATATAACATTAAAAAGATCTACTAACATTGCTGCAAAAAACGTTTTTTGATAAATTTGAAAGAACTTTAAGAGAATGTTAGCCAACATTCTGAAATTGTTCCTTATTAGCTGGGAACCCTTTTAGACCTGTTAGAAATCATCTACTAAGTTCAGGAACACAGATTCCAATGTGAGCTTTATTTTCTACTTTATGTTTTAAACATTGACATTCTTCAGATAAAAACACATCGAACAGACTTCTTGTCACAGGTTGGTTATAATTTCTTCAGCCTACACACTGTTTAGCTAGAGGTAAAAGCAGAACTTTATACTGTGTGGGTATTAAACTGTAGTGCATACATAGGTGAGAAAGCAAAAGAGTGATGTTTTCCAATCCATCTGCTCCGTCTCAAGTTAAAGATTCACTGTCATTTCTCTCTTCTTGTTTAGTTGGTTTGGATAAATGAATAACTGATAATGTAAATCATGTACATTTGCTCTCGGGTTGTCTAGCATGTTTGAGGTGGTCAATATTGAAGATTATCCATAATTTATATGCACCCAAACATAATTACTAATTCAGGAGGGCTTAACATGCAACAGGCCAACTGAAGTAATTGGACAGTTAAAACACTTAAAAATGTATGAATTTTACTGTATAAAGGGAAAATATCGAAACACGTGGAAATGACACACACACATATACAGGAAGAGAGAGAAAAAGAGAGAGAGACTTGTTGTTTTGTGATTACACATTTACTTTCACTAGTATTTATTTATTCAAGCAGACAGTAAAACTGCCACGATCGAGAGGTAACCCAAAATATCCCACACAGAAAGGAAACTTCTCTCTTGCCACTAAGCATCTTTAAATGTCACCAATCTGTCACTGGCAGGCTTCCTTAGGGCCGGGCGAGCTGATCTGCTGAGGTCCAACTGTGACACAGCCGCTGGTTTAGAGCCATCAGTCTTCTGCTCAACCAATCCATACCTCTCTGGAGCAGAGAAAGGTGGGCCTGATTAAGTGCCTAAATGATAGCTGACAACGCGTGTCTTGCTATAGGGCCTTTCCATCCACTCCACGTCCCCTCACAGCCGTACAGCATCCCCCCTAGCTTCCCTCCTCTGGCTGAAATATATTATCCTGCATTCCACTCTGGATCTGGGCTCTGTGCCCTGGTGCCATTTATAAACCAAACATATTGATCATGCATTGCAGTAGCTTCTGTCTCAACGGTCTGGAGGGGATGCTGGGAAATAACAGAGGTAAAGATTGTTATGAAGAGTCTAATGACAAAGACAAGCTTACATTTATGTATTTACTTACTTACATTTATCACATTCAAGGGAGTATCACTCCATGTGTTCTTTTTAGAATTAAACGTATGACCTTTATGTTGCAAGCTCTACCGGCCAAGCTACAGGAACACTTTAAAGCACACAGGCCAGTGGAATATACTATATGTGTGCTTGCATTGCTCTAATCGTAATCAAGATTAGATTTATATACTGCTTTAAAAACAATACATGGCCACTTCCATACTAACTGCTAAACATGGTTAACCCCACCAGGTAACTGGCAAACCTAACCATGCAAACTCTGCAGACCCTTTGACTTCATTATTCAAGCGGGCAATACAGTTTATCTCTTAAAGCTGCAAACTTTTGCCTCTCTACCCCCATCTCTGTTCGAAACATAAAATTGCAGAGTTACTTTCTGAATGTAGATAACAAGTTTAAATTCTAAACAACTGCTGTCAGAACGAGTTACAAACGCTGCACCGGACATGAGATACCCTTCAGTACCTGGACATAAGATATGCAGCCAGACCTTCTTTCTGTTTACAGACCCAGCAGCTCAAATTAAAAATCATTATTATAAACTTACCTTATTTTTTCATTTTAAAAAAACAAAATTCAAAGAGTTATGTATATGTGAGGTATCTAGATATTATAATCTATATAATATATAATATAATCCTCAGTGCTTCTTTAAACTGTACTACACCGGAATATGAGTTAACTAAGAAGAATCTGGCTGTAGAAGAAGACATGCTCGAAGCCACTGCCCACTATAGCGCCCCCTTCTGTCAGTGCTAAAAATCCTCCACATACTCGCATTGCATCATACTGCAATTCAAAGTCTGACACATTCCAGAACGCATTCATTTGCATACTTGTGCGTTTTGGGCCGGAGTGAGTGAGTATGAGAGAGAGGAGACGTTAGATTAGACGTTCTGGAGGGAAATAAAAATAGAAAGATATGAGATGGTGGAAGAGTGAGGGATGACGCCTACAGTGCAGCTTTGGCGTGTGAATGTATTGTGTTGCTGTTTTATGGGGGAGCAGAAGATTTAGGAAACATCAGCTTTACTCTCTCTCACCTATGTAAGCAGTTACGCTTTAATACAGCAACAGTATAAACTGCTGGATTTACCTCTAGCTAAACAGCGTGTGGGCTGAAAAGGAACCCAGATTTTTCTCTCTTGCATAAATCATAGAAAGCCACAGAATCGTTTTTTGTGCATGTCTGATGCTATGTGAAATTCGACATGGATGTCAGTGCCAATTCAGGTCATAATGAGAATAAAAAAGCATGAAAGAAAGACCTTTATAACTCAGAAACAATGAAGGTTCATTAGGGGGAAGGAAATGTATATGTAGTCACACTGTTATTAAAAACAGCAATGCATGCAAAGACGCATTAATTCGGTTCTGAACTGGAATAACAGCAAACTGTCCCAGCGAACCAGGAAGATTCTCATAACGTTGGCTAACATTCTCTAGAAGTTCTCTAAAAGTTCTCCTAAAATGACCAAAACACCAAAGTTACCAAACAGTTAGCAACAGTTACCAAAGTTCTTGCAGTAACATTAAAAATGAGTAACATTACACTGGAAACTTTGTTTCCCAGCCAATCCAGATCGAAGCGTTTGGTTTTAATGTATGATGTGCATCATACAGCCAGTGAACAGTGTGTGGAAATGTTCACATTTATTCAGGTTCATTTATTTGTTGCAGTACAGTAAATGTTACAGATTTCATTTACAACACTTAATTTAGATAGTCCATGAATTTCACCCGGACAGAAGCTTTAATTTACAGAGACGTGCAGAAAACTATTGCGCACATGTACAGACACACATACACATTATCATAACCAATTTTACGTTCACAAGTGCATGCTTGATTGCATTTCTACCCCACTGTAAATGGCGCATTATGTCAGCCAGATCTAACTCTCTTATTCCTTGTATGCAATAACAATAATTGTTTTTAATACATTTAAAACATCACTCTTGATAATCGATTAAGCTGATTAATTGGTTATGGGTATAGCACTATCACTATTATGAGCACACACAGCAGTATTGAAATGGAATGTGCTCTTCCCAGTTGTAAAAGCTGTTTATAATATAGTCTACATTTCCATGTTGTCATTTTATATTTTTTAATTTACAGTTTGTAAAGATGGATCATGCTACCTGATGGACTTTTATAACAGAACTGTTTGGAGGGGTGAGTAACTGTTTGGAAAACACTGCTGTATGGTACTACACTATTAAAAATAAAGGTTCTTAAATTTTCTTCACAGCAATACCTCAGAAGAACCATTGTGGTTTCCTAAAGAACCGTTTCTTTCTTACCTTTATATAGTATAAAGAACCTTTATCCACTACAAAGAAGCTTTTGTGAATCAGAAAGGTTCTATAGATGTTAAAGGTAAATTACAGGAATCTTTATGAACAGGTCAACATTGCTTAGAAACAATGCTTAAAAAACATAAACGTAATAGTTGACACCCTCATATAAGCTACAGTATCTTTCCATCCTGTTAATGTAGGTGCTTTTTTATTACAAAATACTCTTTGAAGTTATAACACAGGTGTATTCATTTTTTTAAGTTCTAGAGCTCAAAAGCTGCAGTATTACAGGAAAGACTCAGTTGATGAAATTTCTAGCTAAAGTCATTAAAGCAAGACAAGACCTGTCAAGTTTGTTGGCATACTGAGAGACAAACAGGATATGCCCCTTTGACCTCATCTTTTGTGCTGCATGCAGTCCTTCAGGCAGTTTGTCTCAGGCTGTCTCCCTTTTCCATCAATAAAGCCCTAATTAAATTTTACGCCATCAGATAGCCTCCAAAATAACTCAGCGGCTAACGTCAGCTCATCAATCTAGCTGACATTCTGGTTACGTATTCCTAAAAAATCTCTAGAACTTTCTATTTAATGGCATCTGAACTCAGTCGAGCAGTTTCTCAGATGAAGGTCAGAGATATCTGGGTGGGGTGTTGTGAGGACTAAATGAAGAACTATTGCCGGACCCCAGCTAACAATTTTAGGTGGTAAGAATGTTTCACTGTTTCCATTAACAAGTAACAACATGTTAAAATTGTTATTCTGAAAGTTCTAGGAATGTTTAAAACGTCCATTATTTTATTGATGTATAGATGTTGTATTAATGTTTTGGTTCGGTTATCAAAACGTTATTCAAACATCTTATCCTGTAACATTTTTTAAATGTTCCAATAACAACTTAATAACACTTTTGATAAATATGATATATATATTGTGAAAAATATGTTCTACTATTGTTACTGCAGTAACATTTTTGATCATTTTAAAACAACTTAAAAACAATGTTAGCCAACATTTTGAGAAAATGAGTTGGGCAGGCAAAGTCATTGGCCAGAACGACAGATAGAGCAGAGCATCACCTGCTCAGCAGTAATGGGAATAAAAACACAATTATACTTGGTTCCAGTGAGGCTGACAGATGATTTGCTGTGAAGTGTACTTGGGAAGGACTATATGATCAACTTAAGCACTTAAATAATGCACCTCATGAATACTCTAGAAGTAAAGCACAAATGTATTGCGGAGGTGAGTCGTCTGTTTGTAAATCAGCATCGCTCACATTCAGGACCCTGGACAGCAGCCAAAGGTGGACGCGCATGGCTAAAGGATGCAGCAAGAAATTTTTTCACAGCGGTTTGGTGTTTCACAGCTCGTCCTGTCGAGAATGAAAGGGAAGGCCAGCGTGCTGCTTCAGTGGCTACATTCTGGTGAAAACAAGTCATGGCACTCTTTCTCTTTTGCTCCCCACAGACGGCTTGTGACTAAACTGTGATGCTTGGCAAACTGTGAGCAGCCCATCAGCCACTAGTTATCTGCATCACAGCTTTCCTGAACACCACGTCATCATTTGCATACTGTAAGCAATGGCAGTGATATTCAGACACCCTGTACAGAAAGCAACAATATTTCTTCTGAGTATACTACCTCTTATTCTTATCTGTCCATCTATCCATCCATACATCCATATATATATATATATATATATATATATATATATATATATATATATATATATAATGAACAGATAACAACTGGAGGTAGTATAATACCTCTTATTAATATTTTAATAACAATGTTAAAATAAGTATATATATATATAATAACATTTTAACATTGTTGTTACTTAATAGACACGTAAAGGAAGCACTCTTACCATCTAAAATTGTTAGCTGGATATAGAGGATATGGATGCATTAAGCCTATTAAAATAATGCATAACTTTAAATTTATACATAACACTTTAAATTTGATGTTTTGGCAAATTCCAACTTGTCTGGTAAATCCAAATTTAATTAATCATGTTTTTGTCTTTTGCCTGACATAATCCCAAAATCCATTATATGCTCCTTTTTATTTTTTTATTTTTTTTATTTGGTCTCTCATATTTGAAAACCTTCAAATAATTACCCTTTAAATTAATCCCTTGAAGATTAGTGCAGGAAAATAACAAATTTAACAATAATGAAAAATATATCAAATGAAATTATTTATAATCAAACAGTGGCATGAGTCAGAACATTTTGTGAAGGTTATTAAAAGTTTATCCCCACACAACTTTAAACTGAATTTTACAGTTCTTGAGTAAATGCTCTCTTCCTTTGTGATCATAATCAAAACGTATCAGGTCTGGTGCTATTAGGCAACTTTAACCCAATAAAAAAAATTAATAACCGTTATTAGAATCAGGGAAAATGACTCACCGGCCAAGGCAAAAAAACACCAACAAACATACGCGTATTCAACATTGCCTAATGGACGTGGAAATTATTTTCTACATCTGTTATTGTGACTTTAATAAACGCCAATCTGTCCTGCAGCTACAACTAATGCAGATTCTAATCAAACACAACATACACATATGCATTAGTTAATGGTACTGGAGCTCTTTGCTGAGACTGGAAGTGCTGGATAAATATGAAGCCCCTTCCATGAAGCCCCAGCTAATTGAAAAAGGCTGGCAAAGAAAGCCTCAAACGTAATGTATCAAGACAATGGCCAACGTAATTAGAGCTGAGGAAGAGGATCATTACTGGAGTCACACAGAGGTGCTGAACTTCCACACAAAGTCAAAACACATGCTTTGATTAGCTTTACATCTTACTGTACTATTGTTAGTACTGTACTGTACTATTGCTTCCCCTGAATGTTTTAATATCACACACACAATACAGATTTTATATAAAGCCAATGCTTAACTCTGTTCATGTAAGCAGATTACAAACAGTAAATAAACAAATCATCTGCATTTGAATTTAGCTGCATGGTTTGCACAGGGATTATTCTATCTGATCATCTAAACAAAAAGGATTCAGGAATCTTTAGGAATAACAGAGAATTGACATCAATAATAAAAAAAGAAATCCAGCAATCGAGGGGATGTAAAGCTGTATTTGGAAAAGGTTTTTGAACATTTTCAGCTAACAGGGAACATTCTCAGAACACATCCCTGTGTGACCATAGTCACACAAATCAATATAAAGGCTAACATTCTCTCACAGTTCTCTCACAGTTCTCTCAGAGTTATCAAAATTCATTCTTGCAGTAACATTAGAAGAACCTTTTTTAGATATATTGTATATATCAAAAATGTTATTCTTAAGATTTTAGTGTAATATTTTAAACATGGTACAGAATTAAATTGAATAACGTACTTTAACTATCCAAGCAATAACGTTAATCTACATTTTTACAACATTTTTAACAGTTTTTTTACTTAATGTTAACAGTGGGAAAACATTTTTACAACCTAAACTTGTTAGCTGGGTACCTCGAGTAGCTCGAGAACATGGAGGAATCTGGTTGTTGCTATTGAGTAGTGTACAGTATGTTACAGTAGTGTACAGTATGTGTCTTTATTGTATGTTACACTTGAAATTATTAAAATAACATTGTACAGTTGCAGCAGAAAAATAACCATAGCATATAAAAAGCACAATGTTCATCTTTTATCATAAATCTTTTGAATCCTATTGGTTTTCTATATTTTCTTTGCATTTGTTTTGTTTTGTTTAATATGCAATAACATTTTTGTTTCCATTGGCTAGATGGGCTATATCTCCTGTACACAGAAGTTATCAAACAAGAAAGCTTTCCTTTGAACTAAATATAACAAATCAATAAAAAGGTTATGAGCTATATTAATATTCCATCTATTGTGTGTCCACTGTATGACAGATGCTGTGAAAAGGTGACCAGATGATGGAGAGATTCTGGACGAGTGGTCAGCCGGTTTAGTCCCCTGTGCTCCATTAGTCTTTAGGATTGACTTGCTCAATCTCGGGTCAATAACAACTCAACAACTTAACAAAGAATATTGACCCAAATCCAAATGAAAATTGTTATGGATTGCTTAATTTTATCTCTGTCCTGGTGCACAGATAAGACTAAACATGTGATGTGGCTCTAAAGAGATTTCTGGAGAGTGAGTCTGGCTGAAATCTCAAACAAAACTAATTGATTGTTGGTTCTCACCATCAGCTGTGAAAAATTGGTTCAAAGTTCAAACATTTATTCAAGGTATTGAGAAAATAATGATGCAAACTATGCCAGCTTCTCAAATAAGCATCAGTGTGAAGTAGATTCATGCATTCCCATTTCCTGTTTGAAGACCAGGTGAGTGGCACTTGCCTGTGCAGCCACAACTAAGCAGTTTCTAAGATGATTTTAGTGCACTGCTAAGGTGCAAACACTGCTAAGGTGCAAACAACAATTATTAAAAATTATGTTTACGTTAATCTGTATTGAAAAATGTTCACTCACCTAGCGGAAATGACTCATCTAAAGTCAAGATATTAGACATAACATGCTATCACATCTTATGTTCTACTTGTTTCTCGGTCTCTTTCTCTCCAGTTTGTCCCTTGATATTTGGAACATGAGCTGTATCGTTAGATTGCCCTTCGATGGCTCTGGCAGGCTGCCGGTGGTTTGGCTTCTGTGCTCTACTTTTCCCACAGATAGACTCACTGCTCCCACTCTCAGTTTGTTCTCTGATGTCTAGAATTCTGTCTGGCAACCGTGACCTCCTGTCCCTGGACAGTGAGAAGAGTGTGAAAGAAAAGAGGGGGAAGACAGAGGAGGCTGCGTTTAGCTGCAGATGCTGAGACAGATTGGCATATGCCTGGAGAGTGGGAGGATGTACTTTTTTTTACTGTACTTTTACAGAGGTGGACAGCGCCTGAGGCATAAAGGTACAGGTCGAATGCATGTCCCAGAGTGGACACACTTGCACGTGGGCACTGTTCCATAACCTAGTGAGATACGTAGGCAGCATTTTAAAAGTAGCATAGTTCTTTTGTGGCCAAACTGTAAGATAACATTGCACGTGCCTTTGCCAAGAAAACAATCCCAAGATGCATTGCAACAAGCTCGGTACAGATTCAAGATGGCGGACAAGGCAAGAAATGTTTATCAAAAACAGTAATTCAATAAAAGTAATTCATTCAATAACAAAAATGTATGCGAGGAGCTCTGTTTGTATTCAAAACAGCAGTAACAAGAGTTGCTACCAATTTAGAGCGTCCCAAATCAGTCACTTACGAGGTTACATCAGTTAAGATGCTTTAGAAGGCAGCTGCCTATGTAGGCAGTAGACAGACAGACACTTCACAGAGTCACAGTGAGGAAGCAGGGCTTCATACTGGGATGTGATCATCTATGAACTACACAAGGGCTTTTGTTTCCATGCATGCGAGCAGAGATCAGCCAGTGAGTCATTTCTTTTGACGTGCAAATACTGCGAAAAGGGAAAATAATAACAGCGAAATGTTGACACATCACTGAGACATTCATCTTTTCTTATTATTTCTCACTTACGCATTTTGAATCATGAGCTCCTTCTCTATATACTCCTTTAATTTATTAAAGATTCCGTTTTAAATAAATATTATTGCCCAGTCCTACTCTATCACTGTCTCTATAGCAAGGCAAAAACTCAGATGAGATGTCTTTAACATCTCGCTTTTTTTTCCTAGGCAGCAATGAGATAAGATGGAGAGCAAATGGAGACTCAAGTGTCCTGATTTTTCCGCTTAGGAAAAGGATCAGTTGTACATCCATTATTCTGTAATGTTTTTCAAATGTTCCACTAACAACTTAAGAGTAACGGTTTTGATATATAACGCTCTACTGACATTAACTTTGAGAGAACTTTGAGAGAACGTTCTGAGAATATTCTGAGAAGTTCCCTGGGAAGGTGAGGGTTGAAAAAATCTATGCACCTCACTGATGTTTTAATGATTACACACCTATTTAATACTAAAATAGGATATTTATGGAATTGTCTCCATGTACTTTTGACTGGAAAACTCAATTCCACCTCATTAAACTTCAAAGCAAAGAGTTATAATCATCTGAGACAGGTTTAATCTTTCCAGGACAGTGTGTTTGTCAGTGTGCTCAGATTCACATTTTTGTGTTTTTCAGTGTTAAAATCTGACTGAAATTAAAGATAGAAGCCACAAGAATATTGAAAAGGTGGATGAGGCTTCCACAGTGAAATCTTCAGGTTTCGTGATACTGCAGACTGTTCAGAACTAGGTTAAAATGTCCCAAACTTCCCATATGCAAGTAAATGTGAGCGATGCAGATACATAGCACAGCATGAGTGCGCAAGCATAATGGATGTACTTTATATACAGCATATATACAGCATATATATATATATATATATATATATATATATATATATATATATATTTTTGCTGTATATATTACCTAAATATGGCCTATATCTACATATAACCTAAATATACAATTTTCTGGTTTGTTTATACATTTGAATGGAATATTTTAAATAAAAATCTGACACATAATTTTACTTTATTACTTTTGTCATGCCATAATAGTTTTAATATTTTATTAAATTATAATCTATGTTATCTGCCTGGAATAAAGAGATGATGCATCTTGTTTAGCTATGGTTTCAGTACCGGATCTTAAATAATGAACGTGATTACAGCTGTTATATGTGTTCACTTTAGCTCATCCTACTCAACACATTCACCCTCCACACTGTAAATGTCTATTTGATGTGGTATATTGTCAATCTGAAAATCCTTTTCCCATTCAGACATGTCACTTTCAGTTGACTTAAATGCAAGGAAAGTCACTGGAAATGTACTCAGCTGACATTCTGTAGCTCGGCTGTCAAATGCTGACGGAACAGCCTGGTCATATACCTACTCTGGGGGCTGTGGGCGTGATTCACAATCCAGTTTAAACTCTCCCTATAAGCCTGAAAAGATAAAAATCACACGCTTAATTTTCTGGAAACTGTGGCGTTTATGTACCTTTGACTTTCTACTGATAGAAGATGATAGAATATTTCAACTCTGTTATCGTCTGAATAATGTGGCATGCTGCCACATTATGCCACATTATGATGACTAGTGAAATCTGTCTTTATCTTTAAACCTGTTACATTCAACCCCAAAAAAGCTGGAATGTAACAGGGCTGACATAAATCATTTACTGAGTATACTAACATGTGCTATACGTTTCTCTTAAAAAAACACACAAACACACACACACATATACGCATATGCATATGCGATTTATAGCATGCCACACCACAATTCAGCGATACTACCAGTATTTACTCTTTTCAAAAACTTTTGCAGAAAGTGTGGTAAACCAGTTGTGTGTGTTTGTTTATTTTGCACAGTGACCCAATATTATGTTCCCAGTTTGCGCTCAAGGGCTCTTCAACATGTGCTCCATGTGACCCAGGGGTTGGGGCGTTTTGTTTGCTTCCTGCATCTTCAAAGGAATACTTTCTGTTCTTTCAAAGCTCCAGAAATTGGCACAAAAGAGCGAGAGAGAGTGAGAGAAAGGCTATGAGAAAAAAGGGCGAGCAAGAGAACAACCCCCACACAAGCCCAGAGAGGAGCGCTGCGATTCATTTCTTGTTTTGTTTTCTTATTCTGTTACTGGGTCACTGTACTCCTGGGTAACATGCCAACATAAAGTTGGTACTAAGAAATGATTAAACCAGAAGGGGCTGAACTGTCTCTGAGACCCTCTTTGTCTTATAGCTAAAGCTAAACACAATGGATATAGGCATTAGGGAATAGCATGGGCAAACAGAAAGAGCATAATTGAGCAAAATGTGGGCGTTTCTTAGGCACGGTGGCTTGTTGCCTGAAGAGGAATTAGGTTTGAGGGTCTGAATTACACAGGCTGCCTTGAGATTTCTCTCACCCTTCCTAACAAGTCCCTATGCTAACGTAAACCCCCCGACAGCCTTGCTGTTTAACTGGTGTCACCCCTGTTACCCACTGTGAAACATAAATCTGGTGGTGGCCATCATCTGGTACCACCATCTGTTTGATATTCTTGCCCGTTCGTTCATCGAGGATGGCATCGCTCACTGTAGCAGCCCACCCCCACCTCTCAGCAGCCAAATCGATCTATAATTTAGAGATTTATGTAACAAATTCTGTGTGCCCTACTTTTCCAAAGCTGTACATGTGTTGGTGTGAATCAGAGTTGATCACAGTCCGATGCTGCATATGAGAATTAACACCATATTTGCACTGTATACCCAGCTAATAATTTTAGGTTGTAAGAATGTTTTCGTAACTTCCATTAAGTAACAAAGACACTAAAAGTTTTAGGAATGTTCAGTGTTTCTTAGACATTGTATTAACATTAACATTTTGCATTCAAAATGGGTTTCCTTTTTAAAACCAACCAATAAAGTTCAAAGAAGACTCCTATGCATTTTCTATAAAAAGAATTATAATATAACAACAATTTTTTTCTCACTTAGTAACCTTACTTTAAAACATGTCACGTTCCAGAAATGAGCTGGGAATGCCAGGAAAAGTGCATAAAAGTTATGTGGAGCTCATCCAAAAGAACATTATTTGGGCTGTGAGCCACGACGCTTATTTAACATAAAAGGGACGCAAATCAACTAGGTGTATATTGCCTGGAAACCTGGAGATACAGCGCTGATAAATCATCCGGTGTCACCCGCCTGCCTAAACTGCCCAAATAACTTGAGTCACAGTCGTGTCCCGTGAGCCTGCACCACATATGGGCCCAGTCAACAATTCCCAAGTGCTAGAAATTCATTTACAATTCAGCAGTGTTTCAGCGGCAGACGTGCACGTGGGAGCCGGTCATTGTAAACTACTTTGTGAACACTGTGTTTGCGTGTTCAGACGGAGAAAAATGGGTTTGCGTTGTCGTGAACGTGCACAAAGTGAAGTGTAATGTTCATTTTCTCTGTCCACTGAGAGCAGATCGCAATTCATCACTTGCGTCTCGCGTTGGTAATAGTAGCACAGATAAAAACTCACTTTTTAATGCTTGTTTATCTAGTTCAAGTGCATTTTTCTTATAGCTTAATCTTGGGAAAAATTAAAGGCTTGTGTGGTTATGACATTTAGCTAGTTATACCGGAAATCTCCTCGGTGACACGCACTGGCGGTTCGCAAATAAGTATAAAAGGTTAACTAATTATTTTTCTGATGTTTAAATACTGTCCTCTATCCTAAATTATTGTCCAGAGATGACTATAAGAAGGGGAACTAGAAGAGGCTCTGAGGTACTCTTTAAAACCTGCTGTGTTTGTTTTAACACAAGAAGGTTGGATACACCTGAAGAGAGCTAACGGTTAGCACTCTCATTCATGCACATCTTTGCATGCGTGCTGATAAAGCTAACAATTTTAGGTTGTAAGAACGTTTCCCTAACATTTCCATTAAGTAACAAAATCATTAAAACGTAATATGTTATTTATTATATATATATATATATATATATATATATATATATATATAATGGTAAAGAAACAGTGTACTAATGTCACTGCAAGAAGATTTTTTTAAACTTTGTGTGAACTTTTAGTGAGAACATTTTGAGAACATTCCCTGTTAGCTGGGTATTGAGATGTCTGTATTGTGTACAGAAGGTCTGCCGTTCGTGGCAGTAAGAAAATTGACAAGACATACAGTTTTACAACATCTTGCTGTTACTGTTTCTCTACAGCACATTTCTGCAGCATGAGCCACTGTAGTGAATCCACCCTTACAAATGCTCTCATATGTTTCAATACCCATCCAAACAGCCCTATCATTTGTAGAATGCTGAAGATGGTATTGCACTTGACCTCAGAAATCGCTACATTAGAGGACTCGCTGTGTGAGTCCCCTCCCGTTGATGTAAATCATACAGTAAAATGTGTTACAAATAAAGGACTGAAGACAAAACAACACTGAGTGTAATGAGTAGATTACAACATCCTAACTCCATCTTTTTAGAATACATAAACATCAGCCCAAGAAAATATCTATAACATCTTCCTCACGGAAACAGCTGTATATTCAACACTGATCGCATTGTGTTCTGTGCCGTTTGCAGGGCCAGTCTTCAAAGAAAAAGAAACATGGACTTTTTTTAAAATATCAATACAGCAGGTGCTGTGTGAAAGGACCATTAAAAGTGGCGGAGATCAAAACATGATGAAGCAGTATTGAGGTGTTCTTTTGATAAAGCTTTAACTTAAGAAAGAAGATGGTGGATAAAAGTCTAAGAAGAAAGTCTGGCATTGTCTGGCCAATAAAAAATCAAAAATTGTACTTTACGGTTTAGCATATCCATTTAATTCAAATGTCTTGCAATATCTGAGCACAGAATGCACTTCCTTAAGCATAACACTCGACAATGTCGTCGGAATACCAAAACCGTATGTGCCTGTCAGAGAGGATCTGTGATTATGTACGCCCACATTCGTCCCTTGAGTATTAAAATTACAGGCACCAAAACTGTGTGCGAAAAGTATAAATGTGTAAACAACCTGTTTTGACAGATGACTTTAAAACCGTGCCTTACATTTGCTTGTGCTTCATCGATCGCCTCATTATTAAGGTTTATAATTAACATTAATCAATCAGTTCTTGTTATTAACGCTGATGTTAATACAGTTCACACAAAAATCTCCTATTATTTACTCAACTCCATGTCATTCTAAACACATTTGCTGTTCATTCTTTTGAATGAGTGTGTGAGTGCATAATGACCTTAATTTCTGTATTAAACTATTTCTTTGTATGTACACCACATTTACAGTGAACAGGGAACATTCCCAGAACGTTGGCTAACTTCGCTAAAAGTTTTCCATAAGTTATAAATGTTCTTGCAGTAATGTTAGTAAATGTTTTTAAAGTTATATATCATATATATCAAAAATGTTATTCTTAAGTAGTTTGTGAAACATTTTAAAGATGTTACAGAATTAAAAAAGGTTTGAATAATGTTATTCTAAGCATTCTAACAATGTTAATACAACATTTAAAAACTGGATGTTTTGAACATTCCTAGAATTTTCCTAGAACGTTCCTAAACAATTTTCCTAGAACACGTTTTTGTTACTTAATGGAAACATTAGGGAAATGTTCTTACAACCTAAAATAAGATGGGTTATGATGGTAAAGGCATATTCAAGTCACTTATGAATATAAACTACAGGATTCCAGCTGAGGTTTCATTCGTCATGTGAGAGGTGGCATCCAAAAACATGTTTTCATCCCAGCCTGCCTTTGATGATGGAAGCCTTTTTCTCCTGCCGCTGTGAAAACACGTCTGATTGGTCCTTTTGATCAGCAGCTGTCCACAGACATCTGCAACCATTCAATCTGAATGAAAACCTGGATGAATTTTCATGCTGCGATACCCCACATCTTACATCTTTAACCGTTTTAATTTCAATCAGAGAGATCTGAGAGTTAATGCTGATACACGTCACTAAGATGGCTAAGAAACCGAGCATCGTGAGCATCTATTGTGTCCTATAAATGAAAGTAAAGGGCAACATGTTTTTAAAATTAAGCAGGTGAGTAAACAATGACAAAATGTACATTTTTTGGGGCAAACTATTGCTTCAAACTTCATAAACAAATGTACCTGTTGCATCACGTGAACCGTTTGAGTCTCTATTATACATCTGATGGGTTTTGACACTCAAACATTCTGTTCCTCTGCGTTTTGTCTCTTGGCAGCAATGAGCCATCAGAAGCAGATCTCCACCGCTCATACGCCTCCTTCTCCGGCAAGCAGTCACCTCCTCCATGCAACCGTGGCCCGGGGTGACAAAGTGACTGTTTAATCAAGAATGAATAAGACAAGCAGAGCCCTTGCCCCAACTGTGAGTGTGAAAGGCGAGAGGCCTTGAAAACAAGAGATAAAGAGAAACACAATGCTAACAAGACAGAGTGAGGCGTCTTCCCTATCTTTATGTTTCTGTATTTGTGTTCATACGCATACAAGAGCTACAGTGATAGTGTTATTAGCTGAAAGTCATCTTGGAAAGCTGCTCTGTTTCTGCTGAAGGCCATACTGAAATAAGCTAAAGAATTACCCACAATCTATTGCTATATATATATATATATATATATATATATAGAGAGAGAGAGAGAGAGAGAGAGAGAGAGAGAGAGAGACAGAGAGAGCTCTTTCAAATGACAATTTTTGGGTTAAACACAAACAAACTAATTACAAAAACATGCTAATTATATCATCAGCTCTTATAATTACAGGAGCGTGTCACAGACGAGTGTATGTGCATTTCTGCATACAGTACAGGCAGAGAGTGTGACGCGCTGAAGATGATTTAAAACTTTTGTTAAAACTTTTGGTTCATTTCTGCAGGTGCAACTCATCTTTTTTAGCTCTGTAAGCACTTCAGGAAGTTTGTTAGGAGTTTACCTTTCAACAAAGAGCCAGTGGAGAAAACACTCTTATTCTCTTATCTCCTGATGTCTCATTTTCTGTCTTTTTATGATATCCTGTCAAATGCTAAAATGTTCCATTTAGTTGTTTGGAAAAATGAAATGCTGTTTTTAAGCAGTTTTTCTCCACCTGCTGTATTGTACTACATCAATTCTGTAAATATTTGATGGTTTTATCCAAAAGCACTTTAGAGTTCATCAGTTTATTTTATCAGTTCATGTTTCTCTGGACTTTGTGCTGCTTGTTGAACACAGTACATTTCCCACATTTCCCGGCAATCTGACAATGCTTTAACAAATCACTGAAGTCACCATATAAATGACATCAAATACTCTTCTTACAGCCTTAAATACTGTAACATCCCAGCTAGCAATTTTAGGTTGTAAGAACATTTCCCTAATGTTTCCATTAAGTAACATTACTAATTTTTCTATTTTGAAAGTTTTGGGAAGGTTCTAAATAGTTGTTTAGATGTTGTAAAGCTATGGCTTTAGATGTAGTAACGTTATGACTTGGTTATAAGAACGTTATTCAAATATTTTTTTAATTCTGTTACGTTTTTCAAATGTTCCACTAACAGCTTAAGACTAACATTTTGATATAATTAAATATTATAAAAATATAACATTTAATATATAACATTAAAATCAATTTATTAACATTACTGCAAGAACGTTTTTGACAGCAACTTGGATACAGTGTACTGTATATTATGCTCTGTGCTGCATGCCTGAACAATGTGCTTTCTGTTGAGGTTGCTTTTGTTGAAGAACTTTCATATTTGGTGATTATACTCCAGATGCAACATTTTCATGATTTATAGCTGCTACTCTTAGTACAGAATGTTTTAAAACAGTTTGTCATATTGTAAGCCCTCTAGCACATTTACTGAATATAAACCATTTACAACCTCACACGACAGCCCTGCCTGCCTAGAGTTCTCCGTTAACCTTCACTCATTCTGGTTTTAAAAAGTAAAACGCTGTTCGCAACTGGTTTAACTTGTGTTAATGTGACATATATTGCATGTTTATGATATCACTGTTGCAACACAAACAAGTAAACAGGGTCAACTTTGACTTTAACACAAATAAGCTGGAAATTCCTTATGTATTTCCCTTGCTGACAATCTCCAAGCCCTGCCCCAACTCAAATGTCTCTTCTCAACTGGGTTTCCTGAAAATGCAGCAAAGATGCTTTCGCTGGGTTCCTTTCCAGCACCTCGACTAGGAACGGTGTGCTAATTATCTCCTGTAAGAGAAACATTGTTCACAATGTGAAGCCATGCTTATAGACCCCTGTTCTTTATTTTGGAAAGCAGCTCCCCATGAGCTCAGTTTCCAGCTGCTCGGGTTTCAGGAATCAAACCGAGTGCTGAGGGCAGCGAGTGTCAAAACTCCAACTTAGAAAACATTAACTTTCTCCATCAAACACCCACACAGCCAGCTCATTCGAGTCTGAGTGCTTGCTTAAGGTAACTCTCATTGGCTGCCATCTGAAAATACTTTGCAAATTCAGGTGCAACCAACTGAGCAAACTTTGACAGGCGAGGCTCTATTAAGTGTGCTTCTTCGCTCTCATGTTTCAATATGTTTATGCCCACAGATGGTTGTTAATTGGAAACCAAGTGGCCGTGAACTTATAGCTCCCCTTTGAGGCTCTCCATGAATTCATGAATTCGAAGCACAAGGAAACGTTGTTTTGAGATCTTTGCAATATTCTCACCGGACAACCTTTCCTTGATCCGCATCTTCTCTTTGGTTTTCTGTCCACCGACCTTATGAACATTTAACCTCTTGTAGCTAAAATACAGTCTAAACATTCTGTCCCCACCTTTATACCCACCTATATATATAGACCTTACGATCTGTAGGCTCTCTTAAGTCTTTGTGGCTTTCTCTCTTCTCTGTTGTTGGTGGTTGCCACCTACATCAGAACATTTGAGCTGTGATTATTGTAATTGTTTCATCATCAGTCATCCACTGCTGTCACCCTGAGTTGTAAATTAATAACCAGCTTTGTATGTTCTTGAGTTCCCCACATTCTAGCTGTGTCTTCATGCTGGGCTGCTGCTCAGTGCCCACTATTACCCATTTTGTTTGCTGCCTTGGATGAATTTAAAAAAGCCAGTATCAGAACACAGAGTACAATAAGGCGAGATAGCTACAATTCCCAAAACATGTTACTGAATCGTGTTGCAATAAAGAAATCTCATGTGTTTCAGAAATGGTTGCCAGGATTTTGAAATTGTTTTAATGTAGCATCAAAACCGTAGAGAGAAACTAATAATTGATCACATTCAGTGAAACTAACAACTCAGGATGATCTCATTCATTTCTGTAGGTATTTGAAGTGTACATACATTAGACAGTGAAACATTAAATACCAGCAGTTATGCTGGAAGAGTTTAAATATATGTTTAAATAATTTAAATGTATAGCTTGAAGATATATATATATATATATATAATCCAAAATTAATTGAATAAAGTCAATTGCCTCTTTTATTTAATTAGCTTCAAAGCTTAACAACTATAAAACATATGAAACTGCACTATATGTAATGCTAAATATAAATATGCACACTTATTTAAGCTATGTAATTTAATTTAATTCAATATTCCCTAAGCCTCAACATGTATCCTCAGTAAAACATCTGTCTGTCTTTGAAGCTTCAGTTTCAGATGATTTTAAGCCGTTGTATGTGTCACTGTCTAACCAAACACTGGCTTTTATAGAAAACAAATGTCTGTCTAAATGGTTCATAAATCTGTTTGTGTACATTGTCACACCAAATTCAACAGGATTTTGCCCACAATGGTTTTATGCAAGATTTACACAGACATTTTTCAGTTACCGTTTCATAAAAAGGCCCAATTTACATATGCAAGACCAGTTTTATGTTCAAATATCACGTATTTGAATATCAAGCGTTTAAACTGTGAAGATGCAGATTGATTCCCTTCATGTTCCCGTGTGTCCATTACTTGTGTAACAGATGGAGACGGTCAGTGTGAATGACCAGAGAGGACACAGTCACACTCAGCGCTGATCATTTATATGACAGGATAATACGACACTGTTCTGCTCACTACATACCTGGAAAGTCATTTAATGTCATACATTCACACATCTTCAATGGCTGTTGGCAGCAAAAGAAAAAAAAAACATTTTTCACTGTGTACAGTTATTAAATTGGCTATATTGGCTTTGTGACTGTGCTTATCTTTAAAACAAAAAAGTTTAAAATTAGTTATTGAGGAAGTACATGACAGATCAGTGTACTTATCTTACCCTGATTCACAACAGTAGGTTTATAAAAATAATTTATCATTTGAGCTGTTGGTTCTGATTTTGTACGTCATGTCAGTTTGAGTAACCTGCAATTTGATGACTTAAACAGAGACGGCGATAGAAAGACAGAAGTAAAAATATCTTAAGATATTGCATGATGTCTGTGTAACTGAAAAATGTCAGAAGACAACACACAGGTCCTATTGTCAATGTTTATGTGTTAAATTTATTCCCCAATTACACGTGGAAAAACCTTCAAATTTCACTGTATTTCAGAAATGTCATTTTATGGCATCAGACTGAAAACAAAACATTTTGCTTCTAATTGGAGTGTTTATTTCCCCATGTGCAAAATTCAGGCTTGTTAGACTCATGACCACAGCTAACAAAATGGTTTCTGGTAACAAAAAAGACTGAACACCATCACCCATATCAACAAATTAACCATCAATATTAAAATCTGAAACTTGTCCAACAATATTAAAGCAATACTTAAATTCGCCCATGCGTGCCGCCTCAGTGAGGATGTTGTGTACTGCATCACTCTGCTCTCTCATTACAGGGTTTCATTTAATCCTGGAGAAGAAATGCCTGTTGAACATTTTGTTTAATGGCGGTGCTGCTGAGGGAAGCCGTGCACCAAAGCAAGGCAATTAGTTTCTTTTCTCCTGCCAATCAGCGAGCACCCAGGAGAGAGCGCGCATCCAACGCGCCGCTCGCATTCCCTCCCGCACAAGCTGCATTGAGGAGCTCTCCCATAATTAAAAACCTGATGACTGGTTTAGGAACGCCATTTACAGGAGAGCGAGAACACGGCAAAAAGAGGGAATTAAAAAGCTTGGAGAATACTTTCTTAAAAGTGTTGAAGCATATCCTGAGGAACCACACAGGAATAAACTGGAAGGTCCAGATCGACACAGTTTAGATTAAGAACGTGAGCTGATACTTTTGTGATACAGAAAGCAACATTTTGATGCTAAATTTACACGCAATCTATACATTTTTCAGGTTAAAAGCTAACAAAAATCAGTTATTAAGAAAGTACATGACAGATCAGTGTTACCTTCATGGTTCTTCATATCTTCATGGCTTCAGATGACTTCATCTGATTTCTACATACGTAAAGAAAAGTATGTAAAATAACCTGCAATTTTATTATTTAAACAGACATGGCGATAGAGAGGCGAAAGTTACAGATTGCAGCTTTAATCGTGGATGCTAGATGTTTCAAGACAAGCAGTCTACTGCAAACTCCAGTGCAGGTCTGGCTCAGATAAACACACTGTTCTTAATTAATTGTGATAGATAAAGCCCTTTGTTTGGTTCTGTATGTTCTATTTCACTACAGTGTGTAAGTAAAATTAGTTGCTGTTTTATAAAAAGTTGTTTTGTTTAAAATAATGTTGTTTATAATGGCTTAACCTTAACTTTAGCAGTATTATTTTTTCACACAAAAATGACTTGCATGTTTCACTGCATTAATTATTAATGGCCAGAAATCACAGCGAATGATGAAGGAGCCTGGATGATGTCACAGCAACAACAGTGAAGTGGGAGAGAAGTGATGAGATCCGTCTTAACTACAGTGAAGGAGATCCACTCTTTGCTGGGGTGTGATAATACAAATCATGATGTAGAGATATGAGTGAGGAGGTCTCATAAGACATAGAGAAGTCACAGTCTAACCCAGCCAAATCAAATCCTCATTAAAATATGTATACACAACATCACGAAGAATCACCAACGACTCCTTTCATTACATATCAGAACGGCTACATGACAAAGCGATCAGCAGATGACCCCAGCTAACGGGGAACATTCTCAGAACGTTGGCTAATGTTTTCTGTTTGATAACTTTGAGAGAACTTTCAATGTTCTTGTGGTAACATACTAGAATGTTTTTAAATGTTGTATGTCTTATAGCAAAAAACGTTATCCTTAAGTTGTTAGTGAAATGTTAGAGAAACATTGCACAATTAAAAAGTTTGAGTAACGCTCTTATAACCAATCAATAATGTTAATAGAACATAAGCAAATGAACGTTCCTAGAACATTCAAAATAACAAAACATTCTTACAACCTAAAATTTGGGATGTGCTTTTTCTGTCTTCCACAATCCACTGATCTGACACAGCAAGTACAGAATTTTGGCACCGTCCAGTCTAACATAATGATACAAGCATTGCAATGAATTTTAATCACATAAAGGCATGCATTTTGATCTAACGCTATGTTTTATGTATAATTGGTATTCACGGCAAGCAGGTTCTCACAAAACATCGACTCCCTGAAATGAAACTGGCTTTTGACTCATTTTGCATCTTCATTTCAACCTGTTAGGCTTGACACAGATACAATGGGAATTCATCTGACCATGAAATTAATAACATGCTTTCCAATATGAAGTACGTTTGCTTCAGTTGTTTCGGTATATGATGGAAGTTGAGTACGTGAAACGAAGCGAAATGAGTTGAAATTAGTATTCTGCTTTATCACATATGATTAGACTTTTGGCTTGACTAAATAATACAAAAAAAATCTTTTAGCACACAGGGAACAATCTCAGAACATTGGCTAATGTTCTCTAAAAATGCTCTCAAACTTATTAAAAACATTCCTGCAGTATAGGTATAGTAGTAGTATAACTTTTATTTGTTATATATCAAAACACTGTTCCTAAATTGTTAGTGGAACATTTTAAAAATGTTACAAGATTAAAAAATGTTTGAATAACGTTTCTATAACCACGCAATAACAGTAATACAATGTCTAAAAACTGGGTGTTTTCAATGATCCTAGGACATTCAAAATAATATTTTTGCAGTTTTTGTTACTTAATGGAAACATTAGAGAAAAGTTCTTAAAACCTACAGTTGTTAGTTGGGCAGTTGCTTTTAGCAGCAGATGACAGGCTTGTGTTTTTCCAAAAAACGAGTGTAGATACAGAGAGAGAACAAGACAGAAAGACAAACAAGTAATTAACGTATGTGGCTGCCGGCTGTTAACTTTTTAATGCAATGGCTAATGTTGTCATTATGTTTTTTTTTGTGATAATGCCATTAAGACAGAAATGAGATGAGCAACAAACATGCACTCGAAGGTGAGTGGTATTTACCCCTGGGGTGTATCAACTGCACTGCAAATTGTTGTATACTAATCAAATTTTTTATTGAGATGAAAACATTTTAGCATTGTGCTATGCATTGTAATAGCCTGTAGGTTATTAACACGGCAAAAATATGCTAGCAGGAAAACAGCATACAGCTGTTTCTAAACACCTCGGAGGGAATAACTCAGTGTGGCGTCCTGTGCTGCTTCTGTTCTTCTGCATCAGCTGCTGGTATGTTTTGCTTAGAAGGTAATAACATCCATAACTAACTACAACATTTATAACATTTTTGATAACTTTGACAGAATTTCAGATAACATTACCAAACATTCTGAGCACGCTACCTGTTTGCTGAGATAGCACTGTCAGTCACTTTGGATAAAAGCATCTGTACAGAAATTAGAGTCTGAACCAAACTCATCCAGTCAGAAATTAGAATCTGATCTAGACACCATGCTGTGATCAGATTCATGTTATCATGTCCTGTCTTTCATTCTCTCATTCACACTCATCATTCACATCACCTTTGGTGGCATCCCCTGCCAGTCGCCACAATGCGGCGGATTAAACACACACAGATTGCATTGATTGTTCAGGCTAATTGAAATGCGAGTGGCTCTGGTGTACAGCACATCTGCTGCGTTTGTGGAGTTCGTTCTGGCAGGAACGAACAGGAAAAAGAACGCAATGCATCCACAATGTTTTGCCTATTAATTTCTGAAAAGATGCAAGTGTATTGAGATGTAAGAGCACCAGAGTGAGACAAAAGTCTCTTGGCTCAGAATTAATAGAGCAACTCAACAAAATAATGAAGAGTTGATGTAAAAATGATTTACCAACCCCGTTTGTGTGATATTAATTTTCTTTAAATAAACAAAAAAATCTCTTATCCTCACACACAGACGTTTTTAAAACAACAGTTTTTAGTAACCTATCTAGCTCCAAAAAGGATACAAAGCACCAAAACACTAGTTCATAACTATAAAGAGGGGACCTAATAAAAACTGAGAACCTCTGTCCTGTCCCATATTGCAAGCAACTGTAATATAAGACAATTATAAGCTTGATATAGTGAAGTTAGCTCAGTGTCTTCACATTTAGCAGAAAGAGCATGTCCTTTAAAATGAAAATGTTACATTACGTACAAAACAACAAAAAGCATTATAATGACTGTATTCTGTCGATTATTGTATTCTGTATTCTGTGTTCTATCGATTGATGTTTTCCTTTGACTTTTCTGTCCTACACAAATGCTGTAAGATTGAGGCGACTAGACTGAGCAGTGCAGGTCAGTCAAGAAATATATGTAGTCTATTATATCAAGAACTTTGGTCTAAAACCAGTAAGTATTCAACTTTAGCACAAAGTTTTAAACCACACAGCTTGCTTAGGATGCTCTAACTTTTTTATGTGACCATGCAGGAGGACAAAATGAAATCTCACAGACTTACATAAAAGAGAGACCTGAGTCCTTTGAAGGTATCAGAATATCAGAGACTTGAAAGTGGGTTCTTTTCACTTGGCCCAATAAGCAACCACCTAGCAACACCCTAGCAACCACATAACACTGCAAACATCATTTGTAAACATCAAACATTTGACCCTTTTAGTTCCATTAACTGAGCTTGCATTTAAATGCAGTTCTTACAGCCTAAAACTGTTAGCTGGGTAGCTTAATTTTAAGGTCAGAATTGATTATCGTGAATGTCAGAAGCAGCAGTTGTGCTGTTCATTTCCAGGCTGTAGTTTTTATTTGCTAAACTGACCATGTTCAGTTATTTTCTGCTTCCTTGCTTTTGAGAAGAACAATCTGATGCCAATGAAATCAATAATTTCACTAATCTCAGACTCTTCTGTGAGCAGTAGTTGGTAAGACATGGTTAATTAGCCTCCATTCTGATTAACTCTGAAAACATTGTACTACTGATGGTATTTCGGGCAATGTTGAATCACTCCAATGCTTATTTTTCCACTGAAATGCACATTATTTGTTATTTTTAGCTGTAATTGCTATGCACGCTAGTAAACATGACAAATTGGAAGCCTGTATGAGCTACATACATAGTCCTTTGAATCTGTTTCAAGCCGGCATGGCAAAATCACATGAATATTTCATCTTTCCACTGATCAATACAAGGTTCAATTGAATGGTCCCCTCGAATGAGTCATGTAATTTTCATGTAGTTCTTCCAAAGTCCCTGTGATTCTGAGCAGGCCAACACCCACCCCATGTTGAATTCTTCATCCTCTTATTATACCATCCAAGATGATCTTACAAGAAGAGGCGGAGCGAGTTACCATTTTAATAACATCCACTGATGAATAACCCAGCTAACAATTTTAGGTGGGAAGAACATTTCCCTAACACTTCTAGGAACATTCAAAACATCCAGTTGTATTAACGTTATTGCTTGGTTAAAAAAAGTTATTCAAATTTTTTTTAGTTCTGTAACATTTTTAAACCTTAATACCACTTAATAAAACCTTAAAATCACAAACAACTTAAGTTTTTGATGTGTACATGATACATAACTTTAAAAATTAAATTTACTAACGTTACTCCGAAAACATTTTTGATCATTTTTAGAGAACATTAGCCAATGTTCTGAGAACGCTCTCAGTTAGCTGGGTAGGTGTATTAGGAAAGCAAATACGATCAATTTTGGTTTTATGTTAACCACGTTTATGGTTTCAGAACTTCAAACAAACGTACAATTAATACATTTTCACACTGTCACACTAAAAACAGAGTAACTATTTTGCAAACTTGAATTCTGGGCGAGTGTGAAAAGCATTTTGGACCCCGTCTATATGTATTTAGCACCGAACGCCACACATTTGTCTATACTAAAGAAAAGGGGTGTGGAAAAAGCCTTTTCATTCAATTATTGTGAAGAAATGCCTTCTGTCGTTTACTCTTCTCCTGTTTTTCTCTTCCCTTTCATTACATCTCATTTCAATCCACTGCACAGTTCTCCTGCTGTTTCAAAAAAAGTCAATGCTGTCGAACACTGAAAGTCAGGATATTACACAAGACTAAAGCCCATTATGTCAGAGCAGACAATAAAGGTATTTTCTGGTCTTTGGCATGTGTATAATTTGCATACTTATACAGTTCTTGAAGAATAATGTATTGTGCCAAAGTGAATTGGTGGTGGGCTGGTCCTCTGGTCTTCTGTGCATTTATCCATATCACATGTTGAGGACCAAGATAAGCTACAGTAGAAATATAGATCAAATTTATAAGCTAAATGCAGAAAATCGTTTGACCAATTAAAAACTATTAACAGCGTATTGAATGGCTATATTTCAACATAAACGTAAGACTGTTTTCTTTAAATAACAAGTTCAAAGTAAGGAGCTTACATTCACATTTATTCATGTAGCTGTTATCCAAAGCGACTTACAAAGAGAGAGAATTTAACATTCTGCCCTACGAACCAACAAGCCGAATCTACAATTAAATAAATAAGAAAATACACACCCACATAGACAGAAAGAGCCAAAGAGAAAGCGAGGGAGAGAGAGAGGAATAGATATAGAGAGAGACAGATAGTGCTATGCATACAGTTCAACACATTAACAAAAGAAAACGAATAATTTAATAATTTGACAAACATTTGTCATTTCAGATAAGCGTTTATCTGTTACATGTATGTTCTTCGTCTTTGTACCTAGTTTCCTTGTGTTAGGTTAACTGGTCATTATAAGTTCTTATTTAAGTTTATTAACCTCTCTTCCATTTCCTTGGTTTCCAGTTATGTTCACCTGTGTTTTGGTTAGTTAGCTCTTACGTCCATGTGTATTTATAATCCCTGTGTCCTTGTCATGTCTGGAGTCATCTGACACAGCGTTCACAGTAAGAATCGGTGTCCAGATATTACAGTAAAGAAAAACATCTACAGAAGCAACCGTGCAGCGGTTTACCAGAGCAGCTGACAGCCAGCGGTGATTCTCAGCCTGATATGACTGACTGTAGCTAGTGGAGTGCTCACAGAAGAGCAGAGCTGGTGGACTCATGACTCCTCTCATCGGCCCTGGAGAAACATGAGTGAGTCATTTCATCAGAGCTCACATATCTGATCTACTACACAGTTGTTAGGACTGAATTGGGCTGGGGATGAGAGACCAGGAAGTAAATAACAAACCATGGTGTAAAAATGCCTTGTTGGGTTTATCACTGCATGAAATGAAGCGGTTTCAAAGAGTAAAGTGTGCTGTCTCTTAAGCATTTTGAGCTATTGTAAATCTAACACAGTGGTCAGAGTTGAAACCTTGAACACAAATAACTTAATTTTAGATATGTTTACTTGAACACTGTCCTCCACTGTCATTGGTCCAAAAAACAGATACCCAGCTAACAGTTTTAGGGTGTAAGAATGTTTCCCACACGTTTCCATTAAATAATACAAACGTTAAAAACATTTTGAAAGTATAAGTGTTACTGTTTGGTTTTATGGATGCTATTCAAACTATGTAATTTAAAACATTCCACTAGCAACTTCACGTTTTTGACATGTATAACATTAAAGAATGTTCTACTATTGTTACTGCAAGAACTTTCTTAATAACTTTGAAAGAACTTTAGCCAATAGTCCTGGGCTGTCCTGTCCCATTGGCTGAAGGTTGCTAGGTCAGGCAAGCAAACACGTGGGGCACCTAACATCAATAACACGATACCATCACATAAAACTACCACTGAGAATTTTTAATATTTTTATAATGTCACAAAGATACCCTGTCAAAAAGAAACATACAGTATAAAACAAAAGAGTCTGTGTGCTCTGTGTTACATCAGCATGTTCTGTTGTCCAGCACAAGTATCGTAAGGTTACTCAGTAGTTAAACTGGACACCTCTATGAAAAGACCATGATGCAACTCAAATGTAACCAATCTCTCATATTTGTTTTGCTCTGTTCTCTTGAACTAAAAAATCATCCAAAATGATTTGACTGGAACTGAAGTCTTTTTATCTTTCATATGGTTGTAGGAGCCTCTCACTCTCTCATTCTGTTGCACTTCTTTAGCATGCAGCATTAGATCACAAAAACTTGCTTCTTATTCACCCAGCACCCAAAATCCAGTTTAACAAGCTGCTTCAGTCAGTACAAGCCCTGGAATAACCCTGAATGAAACTCACTATAGACTGTTATAGTGCACTGTAGTGCATTATTGACACAACTCCTAACTGGCCAGTTGCAAATACAGTACAGTAGCTTTACAGTAACTTCATAATAACTGCATATGAAACAAACAGCACACAGAACTTCATTCATATAGATGTCTGCATACATTTTCTGTTGATCATAACTGCAGTTATTCATCATAAAAATGCATTATAATTGAATGTATATTTTAAATGTTATTTAATTATTATACATTGCTGTAGTTTAACTGGTACAGCATTGTGCTTGATGCAACACCAACGTTATGGGTTTAAGTCTCTGGAAATACAATAATTGAATAAATGCACAGAAATTACTGTGTACTGTGTCACTTAGGACAGCATGAGCATGAGCTAAATGCATTAATGCAAATAAGTCACCTACTTTGTTGACACAATTTACACACTCTAATTGCTTAAATGTAGTAAATGTAAAATATTGAAACGCAAACATCTGATCCTATACAACGCATTTTTACAGTGACAAAAATTCACTAGCGGTCACTGAATTTCCCCTTTTTTCCAACTGGTTGCTTAGCAACCTCCCGGAGCCGTTTCTGGAGCCACAAATGCCAGGGGTCGTGTGTGTGTGTGTGTGTGTGTGTGTCTGCAGCAGAATGAATCAGTCATTGATGGAACAGTAACTAACTCAATGTACTTAAACTGTTCAGACTGATGCACTAATTCTGTTTCTTTCACTCTGTAATCAGTTATCTATTACCATCAATGTGTCTTTTCCTAATGTAGGAAACGTCTTTTCCTAATGTCCCCTGACAGGGAACATTCTCAGAACGTTGGACACATTCTCTGAAAGTTCTCTCAACTTTGCCAAAAACCACTCTTGCAGTAATAAAAAAATACTGTTAATAAAACATCTACAAAACTGGACGTTTAGAACGTTCCTAGAACTTTCTAAATAACTTAAGATTTTTGTTCCTAAAAGAAACGTCTTACAACCTAAATTGTTAGTCGGGAATTTGTATTCATAAACAGTACAACAGTACAGTACCTGCCTCAATTTATACAGTAATCAAAAATACATTTTCGGAACATCACAACGCATAATTGAGCTTTATTCTGTATATTTTATATAGTCTATGAATCTACACATTTGTATTGTCTACAAAATCAGCATTCGAAGGTCAAAAAAACTTCATTAATAATAACTAATAATAACTAAAATAATTCACAGTGACGTTAAATTGTTACAATATGAAGAAACAAAAACGATACATAGCCAGCTGAACTCAAACTGCCTGACAGCACTCACAAGTTTCAAACACTAAAGCTTTCATCACGACCTGTGTTCACGTAGAGCCACAACCTTGAGTTACAGTGTTGAAATGGATCCCAGAGGCCTGTCAACTTCAAACCTGCCTGCCAACTTAAAAAATGACATTGTGTAATGTGTATTACATTAGAAGGCTTATGAATCTTTGCAGCTGACATACTGGTTAAAAAAATGTCTATAGTGTATATTAAAGAACCAGATGTTAAGAATCATACTTTATTGCTTATGGTTGTTTGATTGCTCATCAAACTGTAACTGGTTTTCCAGTGCATTGCATTATGGGTAACAGTATTCCAATGCAGTAAACACTGCGTAAAGTCCCTGTAAGGTAGTCAACGCACTCTGTGGCCATCTTTGAAACACGTTCTTCAGTCCTATCGACTTGAATGGGAAGACTAAGTTTACAATAAAATGATACATTTCTGACCTACTATTAAAACTGATATTAACAGCATCAGCTGTTTCTTAAGCTCAACTTGCACTATTAAAACAATTCTTCCAGATTGCTTCAGGTACCGTGCATGCTCAAAGGCTGACAAGGGCCCTTCCTCCACAGAACGCTAAATGTATTTAGAGATTGGCTGTTGCGTTTCGTAGGCAGGACTTCCTTCACTAGAGCGGCCATTTTGTGTTGCAGTTTCTCCCGTTCATATTAATGTAACTGTGGCATCTTGTTCATTTTTACAATCTTTGCTCTGATACATTCTAGCAAATGTAAATGTTTGGTAATTCCATACATACAGATCATTTGCGTACTTGCATAGTTTTTAACCTACTCCAATGCTAATAATCTAGATGAGTAATATTCATCTCTTTAAAACCCATCCTAACAATCCACAAATTAAAATAAAAAAATAAATAAAACAGGCTTAATAAATCTGTCTTGTTTGATGTATCCTCTCATCCAGCCAGCCAATCTCTCTAATAACTTGAAGGACCTTTGACTGCTAATGCTTCATTTATGAATGATTCTGGACACAGACCACAGCCCTGCCTCCCACATGAGTGGAAGTGGATTTTTACAGCAGCAGTGATCTATGCCAGAGCCCTGACAGGCTGGGTAATTACCTTTGTCTTCCATTGTCCACGATAGCTGCTTTCATTCGTCTCCATTACAGCCAGGATGTTGTGATGCCGCCCTCTTTGTTTAACAAATGAAATGCTTTTCTACCTGAGTGGGCAAGAGAAACGTGCCGATGTCTCAAAATGACAGAAGGTGGCAGAGAAGACAGACAAGGAAGGGAGAAGAAGTTTGATTGGAAAAAGGTAATGATATGTTTCTTTCCTTTTGAAACACAAAGTTGGGATGGGACCCAAAGAAGAGCATGCCTCTTTATTAAACAGCCAATGGCCTTTAGTTTACCTCATAGCCATGAACTGTGATTGGCTAGTTATTGTTGTCACTCATTTTCAGTTCATGTTCTCATTCTAGAGAGCATCTGATACCGATACACTTTTACAGATACGCTTTTAAGTGTGTTTAAGATCAGTCTTTAAGTTTATTTTGTCAACATTTAGAAGTGAATTTGCACATAGATGGCCCCAAAATGAACAGACATAGACTCATATGACAATTTATATTTTATAGAAAATACAATATAATGTGTAGAACATTTGACATTTTAAAATCAGAAAATAGAAAAACACAGACAAGTTGTGATGTACAATGTGTACATTTTAATGGCAGCTCATGTATTAATTCTCTGATTTAATATAAATATACACTAGCATATATTAACATATATGTAACACATGTGCAAAATCACCTTAGAAATGACATTTTAATCAAGCTTGTTTGATGTTTAAAAATCCTTTTTCTCAGTTTTGAGTTGGTTTTAAAAGTACAGGTGTGATAGTACAAATGCATCACGTTTCCAATTTTACATCTGATATTTAACATCTCTACCAAACACAGACCCCACCATAACAAACCCTTGCATGGTACCTAACATTTAAACAAACTTTTGACATTTGATATTATAGCTTTTAGTGTGTCAGAGAGACACAACCTCCCACCCAGCAGTCAGATGTGGAGGTATTTTTATACTCTGAGCAGGAGACGCAGAGGAGAACAGTATGTTAGAGGGTGGGGGCGGGATCTAGTGACTTCATGTGTTGCATAGCAACAGACGGTGCATTGTGACAATTATGATTCATAATGCTGGCATTGTGTTTTCTCTGTTTTCTCGTTGGCAGCGCAGCATCTAAATCCTCCCAGAAATCAAGCAAACAATGTTAATTATTAGATTAAATAGGAACAGTAAACAGTGGCTGGTGTTTGAATTTTGCCTCTGTCACACAATAAAAGAGCTTCATCACTGAAGAGACGCACTGATGACAGTTCAAACGGTTGTGACCTGGAGAAACGTTTGACATTCACAGCTGCAAAAAAGTTTTCTAACCAGAATGTTATTTATAAAGTCGTTTGCTAAAATTTATAATCTGAAATTTAGGCTTCATATTTGATGAAATATTGGTTAGTTTTATAGTATTTTTGCGCTATAAGTTATATAGTATGGTGTATATTTTGACTCTTTAAACAACCTGTGGCTCTCCAGGGACATGGATTGGAGACCCCTGCTATACAGATACAGTAAAAAAATGTCATGGAAATTGAACCAGGGCCACCTAGCACACATATACGACCCACTCTATCCACTGTTCTTTATGTGCATTTCCTCATTCCTCAAACTCGCCACCTGAATGGGTTTTTTAAAGCTTTCCTCACATGCAGCAGCTGGGTTACTGGTCCAGCTCAACTGTCTTTGTGTCTGAAACGTTGCGTCCACAGCAGATTGCATGATTTACTTGCATCTGCATGTCAACAGGTGATATCTAACAGTGCAAAGCTGATTATGATTTCTTTAATATAAGCAAACTAAACAGTTTATTTGAGCTCTACATGGACAGACCAGGTGACTCATATTGTATGTGTTCATTAATGACATTCTCAGATTGTCATGACTGATGCAGTATGCAGTCATCTGTATGCCATATTTAAATGGGAATTAACGTAACACCCACTATGAAATGTGAGATAAGTAGAAAATAACCTTCATTTGCAGTGGCTTTATATGTTCATTTGTCAAGTGGCACGTTCACCTACAAAGCCTACCTAGCTAACAATTTTAGGTTGTAAGAATGTTACTAAAACATTTCCATTAGGTAACAAAAAAGTTAAAATCGTTATTTTAAAAGTTTTATAAATGATCAAAATGCTTTTTTAAATGCCATATTAACATTATTGCTTGGTTATTAGATCGCTATTCAAACGTCACTATAATTCTGTAATGTTTTAAAAATGTTACACTGACTATTTGAGACATTTTTGATATATGTAATGCTAGAAAAACATTCTACAGTACTGCACGTACTGCAAGAACATTATTCAAACGTTCAAATTCTGTAATGTTTTTAAATGTAAGAATAATGTTTTTTATATGATATATATATATACATTAGAAAAATGTTCGGTACTGAAATAATGTTTTTAATAACTTGGAGAGAATTTTTAGAGAACATTAGCCAACGTTTTGTGAATGTTTCTTGTCATCTGGGTATCTACTGAACTATCTAATAAAATTTACTCGAAATGATTCCCGTCACATCTCTCTGACTTTGAAAGCCAGGTTTTAATGAAGTAGGGTCAGACTTTAAAGGCTGCATATATATATATATATATATATATATATATATATATATATATATATATATATATAGAGAGAGAGAGAGAGAGAGAGAGAGAGAGAGAGAGAGAGAGAGAGAGAGAGATAGGGATTTTTATTGTACCTCCTGGCCAGCTTTTCTCTGGCCGAAACTATAAAGAGTGCGAAACTTTGTTCACTGACTCCTGTGAATGTAAAACGCAGCTAATGATTGTAATGAGTTGGAGGGGATCATGCGTCTGCTGTTTAGCCTGAACCCTTCTGCGGTCATCTGTATTAGCACTGCACATGAATAGGGTTGAATTCATACAATTCACTACAATTTAAACAAACACCGATTATTAAAATTAACAATACATTTTAAATAAGCATCCAAATAAAAGTAAATACAACTCAAAACCAAATCCGAATTTTGGTAAGCACCAGGTTATATAATCATTTTTGGCCAAATTTACTTTATTTACCAAATGGGTGAACAAACACATAGCAGTAACAAAGAGGACTGACCTTCAGTAAACACTCTCGGTGGTCATTAATATTAATGAAGTGGCCCAGAGGTTTGAACCCTTTTGACAAATAACCAAGAGTTTGTAGGTTCAAACTCCACAAGGAGCAATCCATGAGCAAATAACCACTGTGACCTTCAGCCGGACACAAAGCCTCAATTTGCTCCAAGGGGTTTTGCCTCCGCATTATGTAATTTGTAAATTACTTGAATTTTAGTTATCTGCTCAAGAAATACTTGGTGAAACCTGCAGGTATTTATTTGTAGGAACTGTAACTGTAGACTGTTATATAAGCTAACATGATGGCTTTGGCACACCTCTTTGTTAAAAAAAGGTCCTGTTTAGCTCTTGCTTTCTTGGGGTATGTGTGGGAAAATTGAGATGAAAGAAAAATTACAGCCCACCTGAAAATTATTTTCATTAAACTGCCCACGGGGGAGGGCAAAATGGGGAGGTAATGACAGGGACATTACCGTTCATCTCAGTCAGAACACGGTACAATGAGGAACGGCCAAATAAAATGATCGTAGCTGCGTAGCAACACCGTTCGCCCAAAAACCCACAGGCACATTGATTGGACCAGAAAAAAAGCAGAACTCTTTGAACTAGACCGAAACGGCAAAATACACTTATCAGAAAGAACAAGACACCTAAAAATAGACTTATTTACCCTACCAAATCCTTCTGATCTTCTGGAGACACCCTAAAATGTTGAACCAGAAAGTTTGGAAAGCTGGAGAGTAAGAGATCTGATCTGACCGCTGCAGACTGGACGTGTGTGTGTGTTTGTGTGTGTGTGTGTGTGTGTGTGTAGCAGGTGGAGTTATGCCCTTTGAGCGGTGGATGGGGTGAAGTACATATGGTTGGGTGTGGACACGTTTCCTGCCAGGATTATGCCTTCAGGCCTTCCAAAGGCCATCCAGTAGCCAATGTAGACACACAATAATATTCTTTAAAGCTGCAATCTGCTGGCTCTTAAAAAACTGCCTCTCTACTGTCATATCAGTTTAAAACAAAAAACTGCAAGTTACTTGTCGAGTTATTCACTGTTCGCTGTTGTTTTATGTACTTGCTCAGTTTTACGAAACAAAAAGTGATGAACTGCAGCTTTAGCTTATTAAATACTGTTATTTAAAATCAGCAGTCATGAGTATGGAATGCAAGCCTAAAACAGAAAGAAATACTGTGTAATAATATCAATGGTAATTTATGAATTTGTAAATATAAAAAGCAAAAAACCTTTACACTTGTACTCATATGCAGTTGGGCTACATAAAAGCCTACATAAGAGAATATCATGAAGACTTGGGGGAGGGGTGTGCCAATAGGAAGTCACATAGCAACACCCTGAACCCTTCTTAGCAACCACATAGCAACGACCCTTAACTTACTACCATTGTGGTGGCAAGTTTTGGCAAGCACCACTCCTTCTGACAATGTAAAACTTTTGGCATTTTAATAAATAAATAACATTGAATAAAGCGTATGCATTTCTTTGCCATGTTAATCCAGTTGAAATGCAGTGATTAAACGTGTCTGAAGCTGCTTCAGAGAGTTCAGGCTATTTCCATAGGCTTCAGACAACCATATGTTGTTTATGATAATCTCATGCAATGCACATTTGTGGGAAACAGGCAGGGAATGCATATGACTGTTCATTACACGGAAACAAACGCTTTGATGCAGTCTATGCGTGGAGGCTGGGCTACACAATGCAGTCACCTAACAGATGTGTTTTAAACAGCAGAGTGAGACTCTGACAGAGTTCAGCGCTCAAAGACAGTTTCATCAGAAAACATTCTGTTTCAGCCACAGCCTACCAAATAACAAATAAATCACCTGCAATCAAAAAATGGCAGCCTACAGTATGTGTTGAATGCATAAATGTGACAACGGAAAAAAGATGCACAAAGGATGGACACAAAGCAAGAGAGTTTCCTGGAGTGACCTTTAAAGTTCCTTTAGTCACTTTGCATGCATACACATTAATGTCACTTATAAACATGGAGAGGTTGATTGTAGGTGGACGGATGACCTTGGATTATGTACTTTCAAAAGAAGAAAATCATTTATAGTCATAAAATCTTGATTATTCAATTTTTCAGTTGTTTTCTTAAAGTGAATGGCAAGTTGAAACTCTAAACAACTGCTGTATGACAGCTCAAATGTATTATTATTACGAATCAGGGTAAGGTAAGGAGATTGTGTTGAACACTGATCTGAGATGTATTTGCTCAATAACTGATTTTTTGTTAATTTTTAACCAAAAAAGCTTTAACGTTTGTGGTCTTGATAGGATAAACGTCAGTACAACTCATGCCAAATTAAATTTGAATACACCCTGTCTCAATTTAACAATATAAATATCAAGCAGAAAAAAAGAGGTGACACTTATTAGGATTGATTTGGTCTATGCGTTTTAAATTAATTGTTAAAAGTTGTTCAGTGTGTCGGCAGTATTTGTTTCCCTAGAGAAGGCTGAGCAGGACATGCAGACAGGCACTGCGACCCCTCCCTCCCTTTTTCTGCTTCTCATTTTTAGGACAATACTAATCGCCTTCTACGATTCCTTCCAATTCCTCTCATTATGAAGTAGGCCGAGTTTTGCTGTCAACCCGTTAAGTGCCTGTGCCGGGTCTCTCTCCTAAGAAACATGCAGTAGATTTGTTTACTCTCAGTAATAAGTACCATTGACAAAAGTGCGGATCAGAGGGATTTTTGCCGTCCGCACAGCCTTTGATAAGACACTTACAAGCAGCACATTATTGACAGATCTTCCCTGCAGTCTGTCGTGTGTCTGGAGAGAATCTCATAACTCATCAGACAGCAGTGTTATGTCATGCATCTAAATGACCTATTTCTACAGACAAAAGAACAGATGGTCAGTGTAAAGCAAGGAATAGATGTTTATAGATTAGTGGTCATGTTGAATGGTTTTTATACATGATTTTTGTTAAGTACATGGAAGGGGAATAAATGAAACGGAAATATATTTATATATATGGGTGTGTATATAGAAGTTCTTGCATTAACTAAACTTTTTTTAACATTGTGTAACATATTTCAAAAATATTATTCTTAAGTTGTGCAGACAATGTTCATGCAAGTTTATCTTGATACGTCGAGGGAACCCAAGTGTGTATCAATCATTTCTGTCAGCACAAAAACTTCCAATGCCAATAATTCATGACACAAAGAAGGTGCTTTGATTTGCATAATATCTGCATCTTCCTGCTCACATGGTCAATAGTCATTAGCTTCTGATATCAAATATGACAAGATCCTCGGTGTGTATCAGAAAGAGAGATAGCCGCACGCTCTGTTGTGATAAATGTAACCACGCGTCAACTTCTGTAATTCTGAGGTTCCGTCTCATCTCATCAAATTTGTCTTGATCTTTCCATCCATCATCATTATCAGCGCTGCCCATTATAAATATGCCCATTATTTTTCAGCAGTTCTGACTGTCTGATGGTGCCGTCGCCATGGATACCGTGGTTGTCACAGGAGATAACTGGCAGGAACAAGACTCATTAGCGATGGAGTCTGCTTAATTACACGCTCAGAAAAAACAGGGAGAAATATCCAGAGAATGCCGAAGTGAAGCAGAAGAGAAGTTTATATAAATGAGAAAATAATACACTGTTTTATTTATATGAATTACTTTGATGTCCATGCAAAATTAAATACAGGATAAGCACAGAAAGCTGACTGGGTATGATTTTTGGCTTACGCTGAAGACTGATCTTAAGCCATGTCTGTGGAACTGAACATCTAGCAGACCTGAGGGTGGGCTCTTCTGACATGGAGCAGTAACCCAGCAATGGCCTGGAAACTACACAAAACACCCTAGCAACTGCATAGCAACACCCTGGATTCCAAGCAGTACGCTTTGCCTGGGCAAGCAGATAAAGTAAATATCTGTCGTAAGTGTTAGATCAGTGTTAGTTCATTAGTTCTGTTCATTTAAAAGATATTTTTCAAAATGTTTTGTTCAATCTTTTATGTATAAAACTTTAGTTTTTAAATGAGATATTAATTACTGAGTACATCTTTAAATAACTCAACTCAAAGTTAGTACACAGTATCTAAAGATCAGAACAGAAATGCTCTTTGCAGCTCTGTGTCTAGCATCTTACAGCCACAGCTGAGAAAAATAAAACAAAATATACAATGTGTTAAAAAGAGAGTAAGAGAACTAAAGGGTGAGTTTTCTTAAGCACTTATGATCATAACCAAGATGTTTATCTCTTTAATTGTAAACTGCTATTGTTCCGATGAGATTGTCGACTGATGCATCATATTTGAATTACAATCATATAAGCTCTCGCTATGTGCACAATCCAAAATTAATGAAAAAAGCAAATGTGAGACAAGGGAAAGATGACACAATCATTGCCTAAGCTTCCCTGGAGAAGACACAAATATCACTCTCAATTTTAAATCTCTTAAGGGACGCACTACAAGCCACGAGAAACTCGCAATGTTTTCATTAAGTAACAAAAATGTTAAAAATGTTGTTTTGTATGTTTTAAGAACACATTTAAAATGTCCAGTTGTATTAATGTTACTGCTTGGTTATAGGAACGTTTTTTAAACAAAACGTTCAACTAACAAATGAAGAATAGTATTTTTGATATATCATATATACTGTTAAAAATTGTCCTACTAGGGGTAACTGTTAGAACCCTAAGAGCTTTGTGAGAACATTAGCCAACATTCTGAGAACGTTTCCTGTTAGATGGGCCAACATCAATCCCAAGATGTACTGCAGTACCCAGTGAAGTTCAGTTCCTACTAAAGTTATGACTTCAGTACCTACAGACAAAGTGTATCAACTGTTTGAGAGGCTAAAGAGAACTGAAATAATTCAATTAAAACCTTGAACAGAAGCTGAAGCTTTAAACGTCTGTTCCTGCATGCAATCCTTGACGTTCATTTAAAGACCCTGTCAAACTAACTCAACGGGTTGCGTAACACTTCCTCGCATCACACTCTATGAATCTCACAGTATGTGCTTTAAAACTGCTTAGAGTGAGTCTACAGGCTAGTGCACAAATGCAAACAGCACCAGACCAATCATAACAAACCACAACCTCTTCTTTCTCGCTTCATTTCAACCCGTCCTTGCCTGAACTCTTGCTGGGCAAAAGTTGCTTTTTAAAATAATTAGCAAAAGAGGAAAGCAGCTCTTGACGCGTTACCGCAGGACGTCTTCCAGAGGTCTGCGTGTTCTTTCTCGGCCTCTCGTTTATTTGTGCAGAACGAGGAGGAAGTGGCATACGCGAGAGCCTCTTGACCTCGTACTGTTTCTCCTCATCGGGAGTAAAGCCCATTACAGGCAGTTTTACAGGCACCTCAGGCTGTTTTGGAGCTATTAGCCTAAACAATGTGCTGGTTCTGGTATCTCACTGTCTCATTTAACTGTGGGTTTCTTTTATAGAGAAGCCCAGTCAGCAGAACATGCCCAAACTAAACTAGGTAGAACATACACAACATCATAGGAGATGCTGTGCATGCATTTGTACTGGTTCTCCGGGCTGTGGATATCCAGACATTTGAGGATGTCCCTGAGATGAAATATTGAAACATGACACGCTTGAACTATTTCATCCGCAGTACATTTGATAAATCTGGTAATATAAGACTACAAAGGCCCCAATGCAAATGTTTATGTATAAATACATTTAATAAACAGCACTGAAGAATATATAGATTAGCTGACATACAGTGCCCTCCATAAGTGTTGGGACAGTAAAGCAAAAATTGCTCCGTTGTGAAGTCAAGAAATCTTTTATGGCAGTTTTACATTTTGTTTTGATGTCTGTGGATGGTTTAGCACTTCATACTTAAGAGAAATCCTCTGTAGAAAAAACAGAACTCACTTGGAATCAGGGTACTATGATAAGTGCCCTGTCAAGCGCTCACATTAATCTGACAGTCTTTACATATTGTTTTGGCTGAGCATGTACAAAATGAATGAGAAACACAAAAACCAGCACAAAAAAACCCGCATGTGCATCTATTTATCTCTACTAAATGATAAGCATGCTGTAAATGACACCACTGAGGTAACCACACCATCCCACTGGAGTTCTGATCCATCAGCATACATCTATCCTGACAAGTTCTGCTCTTCTCAGCATAAATGCATACATTACTCTAAATGTACAGGCTCAGCTAATAGGGAACGTTCTCTAAATGTTTTCTCAGAGTTACAGTAACATTAGAATAACATTATTTAACATTATATATCATATATCTAAGAAGTTATTCTTCAATAGTTAATGTTTTAAATGTTACAGAATTAAAACATATCTGAATAACGTTCTCATAACCAAGCAGTAACGTTAAACAACATCTGAAAAAACAGAACATTTGATCATTCCTAAAACTTAAAATAACATTTTCAACATTTTTGTTACGAACAGAAACATAACAGAAACATTCTCACAACCTTAAATTATTAGCTGGAGAGAGACCACGTTCTGCCAATGCACGTGTGCAGTTTGGTTTGTTAAGGTGAACAAAATCTGTCGTAATCGACAACCACACGCTACATCCATTTGTTACCACGCTACACACTACGTCCAACTGTACTGTACCTTTCACTTCCTCTGTTTCTCAGTCTGTTTACCTCGTGTTGGTCTGAACTTAATGTGCACAAGAACAGGGTGAGATGGAAATATGGCAATTTAGTCCAATTTACAGAATGATTTGTAACCATCTCTAGGTAGAAGTCCTCATTTCAAGCTAAGAATACTGAATGAACTGCAGAGAAATCTGTTAGAAGTACAAACCTGCTCTGATGTACCATTAGATAAGTGAGTGTGGCCGCGATATGACTTTTCTAATGCTAACAATTAGTCTTTGATGTTGCTATGGATGATAATTCATCTCCAGAGACACACTTATAGTACAGACACACTGCGACGTCATTTGCATGTCAAATTAGTGCTTTGCAACTTCTGCACCTTTTAATGGTTTCGAAAGGTTAAAGGTTTATAAGTCATGGCTAAAAAAAATCAATTTCTATAAGGAGAAAATAAATAGGATGTTTGAATCCAGAATCTTACCTGTGTGCTTAACTCCAGAGGTCACCCTTAAAAGAGAAATAACTTACGAGAGCCGTCATGTTATCAGTAAAACAATTTCAGGATTCAACTCTCTGCTCTGATACAGAAGACAACAGCTTCACATGCTGTAGATGTATCTTCAGATTTGGGGCAAATTAAAAGCAATACACTTCTATTAAAGCTGCTCTGACTTTAGCTGGAAACGTAGATTTTTTCATTATATTTAACTGAATTATTTAAACTTTATTAACTGTACTGTGACATTAGACATCTGAATTTTGGCATCTGCAGCAGCAGAATCTCAAACCGTCCTCCTCACAGTCTTCTATTTTTATTTTTTCTCCCTGCAGCCATCAGTACAGCCTCCGGGTTTTAAAGAGCAGTTCCTATGGAGACGTAACTTGCCTTTATTTACTATTTCTTAATGTGGACAATGTTATTGTTTTACAAATGCATCCCAGACCATTTAATACAGCTCGAGTTTCTAATGGTTTAAAAATGCTCTTTGTAAACAGGTTAAAAATTACAGCTAAAAATAAAATTAGTGGCCGTGTAAAACTACTTAGGAGCTGTAATATTGCAGGATGTAAAAATATTGGGAAAGGTATTTTAGAGTAAAAACTAGGCTATTGTTTAAATAACAACATCTATTTTGCAAGTTTCAAGATCATTTTTTATTATTTGAGTAATGAACTAAAATTACATAATATATACATATTTAAATAGTATACTAAATTTCAGCGGTTTCTGGGTTTCTATGTCCCACTTTTGCATTAAGAACTGTGTCTGAAATGCAGAAGTACAAAACCTGATGATCCATTTTATATCAGCATGAGTTCAAAATGTTCCAAAGATCATCTAGTGTGCTTTAATGGAAGCAATGATGTGACCTTTTGGAAGAAGCTGTTAACATGGTCAACGTCACAAAAAAATTTGCTTAAAAAAGTAGTAGCAGAATCTCAAATACATTTTTGTATTTTACATCAGACTCTGTTTTATTATAGTTAAAGTCTGCATAGTCTATTAAAAATACATATATTTAGCTTTCAATAGCTCTTTTGAAAATGTTAATCAATCATTTGCCCTTTATATGACAATAACTGAACACTCATGGTTCTCTCAGCATGACCTGCTTGATAATAATAAACACTAAATTAATGTTATTAAAAAACTGTAATAATTAATAGACTTATGTGCAAAACAATGTCATTTAACTTTTTATATCTTACATAAGGCAACAATCTTTGAAAAATGAAAAAATGAATAGTCTGTCATCATTCCCTCCTGCTGTTTACTTTCTTCTTAGACCACATAAGAGGATGCTTTAAAGAATGCTCTGGCTTCTCTTTTCAGCATGTAGACAGTAACAGGGACAGGCGCTGTAGCTCTCAAATAGAATATGGCCTTTAGAAGACTTGGGCATTGCATCGGGTTTGGACTTCAAAGATGTTTGTCAGACGACACACAAGAACCAATGTGACTGGGTCTTGAAACTTGGAATATAGCAAAAAGTCTTATTTACTACTTTGGTTATGTTAATTCTTTGTGATTTTGGAGCTCCAGAGCCTTGTGCTCATTGACCATCACTCTACACAAACTGATAGTAATTTGTAACTTTTTTATTTTGGCTAATTAGCATTTTTATGTTGGTTGAACGCAATCACTAAGTGGTCTAAATATGTATTTTAACAAAAATATATCTTCTGTGGAATATGAAGGACCATAAAATGTTCATCCATTCATTGCATTCGGTCCGTTCATCCAATCATTGCATTCGACGTGGCTTTTGAGAGCGCTCTGAAAGGAGGGAGGGAGGGATCTTATGCTTTCAAACTTAATTTGCTATTGCTAGCCTCTCTGAAATTGTGCACCCTACCTTTTAATAGTACATAAACATATGATTTATATGTTCTCTCACAATCTGCTGTTTGCTTCAGTGACAGGTTTAGGGTGGGGTTAGGGGTGGACCTTAACTTTTTTCTAAGAATGGCACTTTTTGTAGGATTTACATCTCCATCCTTGTAAAATAAATGTTTTCTGTGAGATCAGGTTACTTTCATTGTACAGAACAAAAGTGACAGAGTAATCTGGATACATTTACCTTTTGTCTCACAGATTGTCATGAGGGTGAACAAATGACAGAATTTGTTATTTGTGAACTATTCCTTTAAATCAATCTTCATGTCTCCTTACAACCTCCCTGAAGTTTGTTGTATCAATGACACACTTGTCATCAGCAGTTTTTTCTCTTGCTCTGTTTCAGCAGAATCATTTTCAGATCACTGTCGTCCCTCAGTGTGGATGATACTGTCTGATTTTATAATGAGCTAATTAAAGGCAGAGACCTGCCCTGGTCCTCCGCTCCGTGTAGATGGACTCATGGGGTGAGATGGGGACTGTGTGAAAAGGCTACCTTTGGAAAAAGCCTTTGAACTGCATTGAGTGCCGAGCAGATGCTGAAAGCCTCAGCTGGTACATTACGGTTTAGTACATACAGATTAATTGAAACATTAAGGCTGCAATCTGTAACTTTTTTATCTATCACCATCTCTGTTTGACACATTAAATTACTTTACATACTTTTATGTATGTTGAAGTCAGATGAAGCCAAACTGACCTGGAAATTTTAGGTTGCCCTGGGGGGTATTTATTAGGTTTATTTTTAACCCAAAAAGTTACAGATTACACCTTCGAAGAGGTGAAAACGTTTCCTGTTAGCTGGGCCAAAGGTATGTCTGGGCCACGCAGTTAATGGGCAATCCCATGGTATATGCCAGCAGCATGGAGGAATGGTCTAACATATCAGTCTGGCCTCTTTAACGCAGACTGTTTTGAAGTTTATTCCTCTCATTTCCCTCTGAAAGAAAATCCATTTGTTTCAGGATAGTTCACTCACAGTACTGTTTTATACCACCCAGTGGTTCGCTAAGAAGCTATCACTTTCAAACCAAACAGACACCTGCTTCCTAGCATGACGCCGGCCGTGTATCTGAGGGTTCTGTCATCCTTCAGGGTGAAAAATACTGCCTTTCTGTTACATATTCTTTTTCCCTCGACCCTTCCAAGCGTTCCTGTGTTGAAGACACTTGTTGTAAAGCGAAGTGGTGCTGCTCCGTACCGCATGCTGCTCAAAAAGACCCTGAGGGTTGATTACTCCAGCCCCTCTCCATTTAAAAGAGATTCATGCGTGATGATACATTGTTTCCCTTAAGGCACGGGGACTACAAGCTGGTTCTTTTTAAGCACCACAGAATGTGCATGTTGGCACGTGTGTGTAACCATCCCTCTTGTTCAAAGAACCGAACTCAAGAACAAAAAGTCTGTCTGCTAACAGCAGTGGCTGCAGTGTGCTGAAAACAATTAGCATTGCTAATGAGGACACAACCCCAACCGAGTATCTGCGAACATTAGACCTTCCCCACAGGCAGCGAAGCTTTTCTTCCTGCTGAAAATGAACTAGTTATTTTCCACTTTCATAACATTTGACCAAAAGTATCAGGCAACCACTGAGAGTCTTTGACATGAAAGTCATTTGAAAATGTTTTGAAATGTTTGAATGTGCGACAGAATGTTTTTGGAAAAATGAAGCTTTGAATGCCATTTTTGTGGTGAATGATAGAGGCCGAGCTGAGGGAAAATTGGAAGTAATTTACCAAAAGGAAAAGTTCAGCCATGACTAAAGCGATGTGATGAAGTACACAGATTCACAATCGAACTGATACAAAACAGGACATGTTCTTTAATTGACATCCTTTTAGGCTTTTACAAATTATCAAGAAATATCAACAAATGTATTCATACTTATTTTAGAAATAGTTTAAAGGTATGACGCAACACTATGAATGTTTTCATTGCTATTTCAAATAAAAAGTTCAACAACATGAATATATTGTGTTCGCAGTACGCATCAAAACACAGAATCAAAATGAAAATCACTATATAAAATAGGTATATGATTGTCAATATATACATTGATATACAATACAATATCCAGAGGATCAGAGATCACATTTGGAAAACTATCAACATGGCCAACAGTGTACTAGCAGTACTTCAGTGTTTGTGAACTGCAAACAATTTCCATACCTGTGCAAACAGATACACATTTACACATAAACATTTAGAAGTGACCATGTTGACCATGTATGGACTTTGCTTTATGCCCCATAATGCATTATTGTGTGTGTTTGTTTGTATTTAAGTGATTGTCAGGTGAAAAATGCTACACTATAGCACAATACTATCATATCTGTGTGTACAGTAAATGTAAAACACAGCGCTTTCTCTCTGTAGGTCTGTTTATCTGACATTGATAAAAGACGGCACTCTCAGAAACACGGAAGGTTTCGCAGAATGACTTTGATTCTGTCTGTAACGTATGATAAATGAACTGAACGTCAAGACAGTGTGCTGAATCAAACAAACCAGTCTGAAAAAAACAAGCAAAAGCAGAATATTTCATTTAACGTTTTTATACCAACCAAAAACGGCCTCATGGGATCTGACCAAAGCCTTATGTCAGGAAAACTCTCAGCTAACAGGAAACGTTCACAGAACATTGGCTAATGTTCTCTAAAAGTTCTCTCACAGTTTTTTCACAAACTTTTGCAGTTATGTAAGTAGAAATTTTTAATACTATATCATATTTTAAAAATGTTATTCTTGAGTTGTTAGTGGAATGTTTAAAAACATTACAGAAATGAAAAATGTTGGAAAATATGTTCTCGTAACAAAGCAGTAATGTTAATACCAAACATAGAACAGTCCTAGAACTTCAAAATAACATTTTTAATGTTGTTACTTAAAGGAAACACTCTTTCAACCAAAACATTTTCCCAGACGTCAAGGCCCAATGTAATATGACTACTGTATAACAGCAGCATGTTTTGAATAGTCATACAAACATTATTTTAGCTGCTGCCGAGCACTCCCCTGTCCAAATCAGATTCATGAAAACCCAAAGTCCAAACTTACAACCACAAAGCAAATTACACAACTGAAATATTCATAAACTTGGTTCTCAACAATCTAGAGTCGCAGGGTGTAACAATAAATAATTCAGTGGAAAAGGTTGAGATCATGAGCGATTTCAGCCATATCCTCCTGACAATGAAATTTTGATGCCTCTGTCAGAATACGTCAGGCGGTTGATTTTCCCTCAGCTCTCTTCATTGTCATTTTATAGGCACCATTGACTCTCTTATGCAGAGCAATTACAGAGAATTGACAATTGAGGCATACAGAATTAATGACTTTATTATTGATAAACACATCTGAGTTTGACCTGGTCATAACGTAAAATGTTTCTGATCTGAATTGGTAAAGTGTATATTCAAGAGAAATGCTGATAAATCATACATCATGCATTCTCTGTGGCGTCTTTTGTTGATGTGTTAAATGGCATCATGGGAAAGAAACTATAACACGGTAACCCTAATATATGATCAGTAAACCCTCAACAGGACGTTTAGAATGAAATACAGTAGTCAGGTTAGTAGACCTCACTGCTCTCACTGCATTAAACACAGACGTGCAGTCTGAGGTTGTGATCATTTAACTGTTATATAATTCATTCTAACTGATGCACTCTTACAGCACAGTTAGAAGACAGTTTGGATTTGGAGTTGAATCTAGCTGCGTTAAATATTACATTTGTAGGCATTGTGGTTTAAAGTTTACAACACTAGTTCTGTTTGTATAATTTTCACTCAAAGGTCTAAGTTCACTTTTGAAAATGCTCTGGCATTTGCATCATCAAATTATAATTTGCATAATTAGAGTAAGAAGACTGAAACTAAAGAATTAGTTTCAGATTTACCTAAAACAAAGAAACTAAACCTAAAACAAAGAAATGTTAAGATTCTTGTCTAGTTCTCTAATGCGTTCCCATAAAGCAAAACAATAAAAAACTAGAGAAGAATCCTAACACTTCTTTGTTTTAGGTTTTTCAATGTCCTAAACTTTCTGTTTATTTCCAAGTTTAAATTAGATTTTTAATCCCAGGATGTTTGAACAGCACTATATACTGTATATAATTGCAATTTTCCATCTGTCTCATTTATGCAGTTATTATGGGAAGGCTTCAGTTATGGAAACTTCTATCACCCCACAGACGCTGCAGAAAATCTCATAATCACATAAAACAAAATAATCTGAACAGACAGTTGGACTCGAGAGAATTCTATAAAAAATGCGTTTCACCTGCTTTCTACACAAAGTACAGGAAACAGTTTCTTTAAAGTTTCTTTTTTTTTATTTCTCGCAGCTCCAGGAGTCAGCACAGATTAAGCTGGGCTCTAAACTACAAAAGATGGTTATCTTCACCTTGAACAATGAAGTTCCTACAGTATGGTTGACTGCTAGATAACCAAAAAAAAACCCGGAGGAACCCAAAACAAATTGCATCTTGTGACAGAAACGGCAGGCGGGGTGTGTAAAAATGCTGAGTTAGATTTATAAAAGGGGGTTGGAAGGGCAAAACATAGAAAAGCAGGCCTGGGTAGACGTTAAAGACAAAGATATGATCACAACTTTTCCTCAGGCCATTAGCTAGACGGTGGTAAAAGGAAAGACCTGCTGCAAATCATTTAGCAGAAAACCTCTCACATCTGCTTTTTATCTCCCACAGCTTCCTGTTCGTATTGCGTGATGGATGCAGTGAGACACCTCATTAATTCTTCCTGAAACCTCCGTCTTTGAGGAAGCGCAGCGTAAATATAGAACGTGAAAACGCAAAGGAAAACTTTCAGGCACGTCCAATTTCTACCTGCTGCGACTTTTCAAAGCTAGAAGTACAGATTAAGAAATAAATGTGAAGTGATGCCATCATTAAAACATCAAGAGTCCGTATGTGTGTTTATGTTGGTAGATAAACATTAAAGCAGGTTTATGTCACAGATGTTTGAGTAAACATATCATTCCACATTTATTCTCAAAGAAAAGCAAAAGCGTTGCAATTCTGATGTCTCTCGTATGCAATGTCCAATTGACATTTTCCTTGTTTTAGTTGCGGTGGTCACATCGGCAGAAACATTGGCTGTTTTGTTGCAAATAAGTTACCAAGTTTAATTTGTTGTTTGACAATCATCTGTAACGTTATTTCCTTTCACTATATACACAAACTAAATTCACCACCATCATAGCAATGAGAACATTTCAACATGTTAACCAACCCACTGAAATAGTTGTGCTTCAGGTGAGACTTTGGGCTGGATTAGCTGTTATACACTTAACATCTAATTATCTGTTTATAGCAGCAAAGGGTAAAGAAAAGCAAATTTGGAAATTGCCTTTGGAAAAACATGGCTCAGTGATTCATCTGCCTTAAAGTACTTTATAAGATATTTTTAGGAATGATTTAAACACATAATTGAAACTAATTTGAGAGAGCACTAAATATGCCGTAGATTTTTCCTGAGAATTGGATTGGTGTTCTCAGCAGACTCTAAATAAAACTCACCAACACCGTCACTGGTAAACAATTTAAAGCTGCCAGTCATACTTTGAATTATTTCCTGTGGTTCAAGCTGGTAACACTTTACAATAAGGTTCCATTAGTTAACATTAGTTAACATTAGTGAAGTAACAATGAGTGATACTTGTACAGCATTTAGTAGTAATATTAGTATGTTAATTTCAACATTTTCTTATGTTTTATATGTTTTTTGTTTAACCTTAGTCAATGCACAATATACTAACATACATCAAACAAAACAATAACATATATATATATATATATATATATATATATATATATATATATATATATATATATATATATATATATATATATATATATATATTTTGAGCCCATTCATTATGACCTCTATAAATTTACTATTGCTGACGATCTAACAATACTAGCCTCATTCAGTCATTTTAATAATCCTTCTGAAATCTCTGTTTCTGTACAGTAATCTTTCTGAAATAACACTTCCTACTTTACAGTCTCTAAACAATTAAGAATATCTCTTGAAAATCCCCCAAAACACATTTTGCATTAGTTGAACAGTTGAAGCAGAGGCAATATAATAAAGCTGCTGAGGTGAATAGCACACAACCTCGTGACCACACTGCCCCAAAACAGAAAAAATATTGTTTAGAGGAAAAGCTGTATAACCCACAAGCACACCTTTATTATATTCCAGTTAAACTTCAGCTTACATTCTGGCCTGCTGCAGGGGGGCAGGAAACTGATTGCTAACATTAAAGGTGAAATGTGTAATTTCTGCAACGCCAAACCAAACAGCACAATAATGGCTGTTTTCAAACAGGTTTCACAAACGTTCCACCTCTCTGCCGTTGGTTGGACAAACAAGCTGTGCTGCCTGAAACTCTGGCCATTGTTTGAGTCAATGGTGCCATGCCAGGCTGCTCAAATAAACAGCACGGTTGGAAAGTGCCACTGAGACGCTGTGTTTACACTGCTTGGGAAATCAATCTTGCACTGGTTTACTGAAAACTGTCTCTGCCCATTAAACTGAGATAATAAAGTGTTTTAAAAACAGAAAGTTACTCACACACACCTCTAAGATCAATTGCTTTCATTTAATCTCAATTAATGGGTGAAACCTAATGATTTAAACTCAATACATGGTACATTAGAACCAACACAATTTCATGGTGATTCGTAACTTTTACATTTTTGTAAATCGATGGCTAATTCATATTCATTTGTGCAATCCGTTTTCACACCTTTGTTGATTAGATTTGGGGGTGGGGTTAGAGCTGGATTTTTATACTTGTTTTTTTTTTTATATTCATAATTTAAATGATTGATTTCATGATTCATAACAAATCACAACCACATAAATTAGTTATTTTCCCATGAGATTAGATTGATTATAATTATTTTTTTTGGTAGAAGTTCTTTTCTTCCTGTTCCACACTATCAGATAAAAATGGAAAAACTCTTGTGTCTTAAAGATAATCAGCTGATTCAGGTAAAGAAAATGTTATTTCTCAGAGGTTCTTTTTAAAGCTCAGGAGATTTAACGTAGATCTCAGTTGTTTCATTAATGTATCAAATTAGTCTCAGATGTTTCTCCTTAAATTGCTTAGGAGAAATAAAATGGAAACAAATGAGACAATTGTTACAATACATTAAGCATATGGAGGTGTAAAATTAATATAGACTGTAGCAAGAATAATCTGGATTTGGGTAAATTTGATGAGAAATGTTTGTGTTCATTTTTAATCTTCAATAACATTGATGCTTGATTGCAGACTTGGCAAATCTGAGCTCAGTTTGAGACATTATGATATCTTCTGATACTCTACTGGAGACATTTGTGAGATTTCTGGGTGTTTCTCTGAGAAATATCTGAGACGCAGGAGACTTAAGCAAAAGTTTTCATTTGCTCTCCATTTAATCTCATTGCTGTCTAGGAGAAACAGAGATATTAAAGAGATCTCCTCTGTGAGTTTACTTTTCCATGGGTAAACTCATCTGTTGCAGAAGCCTTTAGTTTGCACTGCTTGACTCTTGTGTGTCTCAACTTCTGTTCTGAAGTTGACAATAAGCTTTTCGGCCTTTTTAAAACTCACTACCAGATGGTTAATGCAAAACCCTTCATCATGTTGGTCGCCTCTCTCAGTTGTGCTACTGATTATCCCAATGATGTAATTGTATTGTGTAGTTTTCGTATGTAATAAACATTTATTCATGTGATGTTAGTCAGTTAACAGTACTGAGTCCAAGCTGATAGTTATATTTCCACTGTCTCAGCCTGTGGGTCTCCTTAAAGAAATTGAGTTCAGTTGCAAATGTAATTATAGAAATGTCAATGTTATTATAAAATAAGTCAGCAAAAATCAGTTATTACTGCATACAGCAATAATGAGAACATGTTCAACAGTGGCCACTGTTAGGGGAACAGATTTGTTTGTACATAGCAATTCCAGTCAGAAGTTCAAGAGTAATTCAAAGACTAAAATTGTTTACTATTAAACACATAACTTGTGTGTTAAGGGTTATAACCAAGTCTGTATGTGTTATTTTTAGGTCAGTACAGAGATCATAAAATGGAATATAGCGTTGAGGAAAAATGGCTTTTCTTACTTTTTGGCATCAAATTTGTTGATGTGGTATGCACAAATGGCTTGACACATCAAAATAATCTTTATTTTAATAACTTCTGACCTGAATGGACTAAGGATGGTCAAATTAAAACGTGGGATGAATTAAAAAAAATCCAATACAATTTTAAAATGGTTGAAAATCAAGTTGGGCAGAAGCTGAAATTTTGTTTGCAGAACATTCAGTTCAGAAGTGGCTAGCTAAGTGCATGTGTAACGTTTAAGCTCTTGTTGGTGGCCCTAGAGCAGTTTCTCAAACCTGTCCTGGAGGCCCTTGCCTCATGTTTTTGATGTCTCTCTTATCTGACGTAGCCACTTCAGGTCATGGAGCCTCCACTAATGAGCTGATGGCCTCAATCAGGGCTTTTTTCTGAGAACATCTAACCTGTGCAGTGCTGAAGGCGTTCAGGCTGGTTTAGGAAAAACTGATCCCAAATTTGGTCCTGTAACGGTTTGTATGAAGTCTATCCTATGAGTGCATTAAACTTTTTATCCCCTATAGTTCTAGGAGCTCCCCAGACTGCACTAGAGTCCCAGCTAACAGGGAACGTTCTCTGAATGTTGGCTTACATTCTCTAAGAGTTCTCTATGTTCTTGCAGTGGCATCAGTAGAATGTTTTGAACATTCCTAAAACTTTCAAAATAACATTTTTTAATGTTTTTGTTAGGGTTAGGGTTAGGGTTATGGAAGTGTTAGGGAAACATTCTTACAACCTAAAATTGTTAGTCAGAATAAATTTTTGGTTTGTTACAGATTGATTGGTTGATTTTATGTTTCACAGATTTAATTTGTTTATTACAAAATAAATTATTAATAATCATACACAGGTTATTAGATCAATTAGTACAGCCAAAAATAGCGATTAAAGAAAAAGAATAGATTATTTGTTATTGTAATGAAAATTATGTGTTAGTGGTGTATGAACCATAGCATAAAGAAAGCTGCAGAACTATTAACATTACAGTTATCTCTTTATTTTCCCCAGCTAAAGCAGAACAGATGACAACTGCAAATCTAATAGATTCTAGAAGCATCCAGGAGATACTGTTAGTGAGTCAAACCGTAAAACAAGACCCTCTTGAAAACTGTGTTGCTCATTGTAACTCTTGTTGTGAGAGCTTGACCATTCACAAGTGTCGCTGCTGGCCTGTTTCTTCACACTGCCTCTGACACATTTCACCACAAAAAGACAAGTGGGTACAGCCAAAAACCAGTTAAACCCGGTGCCTGCCTTCCTCCCCCACAGTATCCATGATTTATGACTGTCTGGGGGGCAGAGACACTCAACAGTGATGTCTATTCTAAAGCATGTGGACTCAGACCTGCTCGGAACCCACACAAAACATGAAAGTTTGCCTCTGGTCACCGTTAGGTCTGAGAAACTTCAGAACGCATTGAAGTGTGCTGAAAAGGTCAGTTTAATGTTTCTTATCTCTGTGCTGTCAGAATTTAATAAGAACTGTTGCTAAATGTTTCTGATTTGTCCAAAATTTTGGAAGACGTCTTGAATGCCTAAGCGATTAAAAAAATTCAATGCAATGTGAGTTTCCTTTCCTGCTGTTGTGTTGTTAGTCGGAACCAATATTCCAGCTAACAGTGAACATTCTCAGAACGTCAACTAAGTTTCTCTAAAAGTTATCAAAAACTTTATATATCATATAGCGAAAAATGTTATTCTTAAGTTGTTAATGGAAGATTTTATAAATGTTACAGAATTGTAAAAAAAAAAATTAAATGTTCCATAATGTTAATACAAAAACAACCTAAAATGGTTAGCTGGGAATACACCTGATTATATAAAGTTCTGATTTTACTGCTCTGATTTGAAACAGTTTTGTTATTATGGTTGGTAATTTGCAAAATGACAATAACATTTACATATTAGCTATTCCATTAGTGCTCCGGCTATCGACCTTTTTTCAAAAGTCATTAATCAACTTTAAATTCTTTTGCTGTTAAAAGAGTAAATAATCAATGTTTTCAATGAGGGATACATTGGAGGCTTTACAGACCTCAGATTTCTGAGGTTCTGCTGAATTCACCTCTACCTCAGCCAAATCTACCTCAGTCAATTTCCTGCTACCCTTGCAACAAACTCAGCTTTCTCTTTTGTTACCCAATTTTTTAAAAGACCTCTCAATAAAGCCTTCTAATCCATAAATCATGTGGCGAGTGTTTCGCTAAGTAAACCCTTTGGGGCAATCACAGGAACTCCACGAAAGCCAATATACCTCACGCTTCACTGTAATTCATCTCCTATATGCCAAGCTCTGCTGCACACAATTCAAAACGCTCAGTCATTGTGGAATATTTTACCTACAGATTCCAGCCAAACATACATTTGTTTAGTCATGGCTAACAGCCTCTCTGTTATGACATCTGCTTTGGGAAGAAGTGGCACAAACCGGGAGAGAATTTAAAGAGCTCCTGACTAAGAAAAGAAATAATCGTTCATTTTGCATGTGTGTTTTCCATGTTCAGAAATCTTTCTTGTTTCCTCAACCCCGAGTTGAGCCTCAGGAGCCGTGATCATTTTCTGTATGAAGTATGACGTGATTTACAACATTTTCACCCCACTGACCAGATTGACTTTCCATGTCCGTTACACGGCTGGACTCTGAATGAGGCTACTGTAACAGAAATTCTCACATACGCTTACTGTATTTCTTCAGACGGCATGTTCCTGCCGTCTACGGCATGTCAAATAAATCTGCCCTCAGGTCTCGTTATTAATCTAATTAATAGAGGAAAGTATCTATATCTCTTTATATATTATTTGAATACAAACATTATTCTTAAGGTTTTAATGGAAAGCTTTAGAAACACCACAGAATTAAACAAAGATTGAATACAATTCCTATAACCAAAAATAATACAATGTCTAAAAAACTGGACTTTTGAACGATATCAGGCCTTTCTAAATAACCTTTTTTAATGTTTTTGTTACTTAATGGAAACATTACAGAAACGTTTTTATAACCTAAAATTGCTACCTGGGTGTGCGAAGAGAAGACAAATGCTTCGAATGGAAGCTATAAATTTCATTTGCTATAGAGGATGAAGGTAATTAATTCAGCATTAGACTCAAGTCAGGCATGCTCTGTGTTTGAAGCTTACGTCCCTGCTCAATTTGATCTCCATTATTTCACTGTGATGAAGCGTGTGAGGTCACCAGAGAGCCGTTCTTCACCAACTCACAGCTGAATATATGCTAGAATGACTCTCCTCAGAGGGGTTAACGCTTCCATTTGCTCATTTTGGGGAAGCGATTTTAATATCCGCTGCTCCCCTGAACCGGCGTTCCATTGCTGTTTTCCCAGGTTGCCTATTGGCTGGAAAACATGCAAATGTCATTCAGTCATTTGATTGCATCACCTATTAGCTTGTCCCTCGACACGCTGTTCTTGTTTTGTTTTGTATAATAATTTATGTCTCAGTGGTTCTGCTTCACTGTGTGTTATTACAGTAAAGCGTAAAGACCCCATGAAACAGTTTAATCAACTGTTATCGTTCTGTGTTTTCTGAACCAAAATGCATAAGCTGCTTCAGACAAGATGAGTCCCACAAAATGGTCCGTTTTCCCCAAAGAGGAAGACAGTACATTTTAAGTACCGTTTATCTGCCTCCAAATTAAGTTTGTCAGTTTTTAGGAATTCACCCAGCTAACAGGGAACATTTTCAGAAAACGTTTAGAGAATGTTAATGTTCTGAGAACGTTCCCTGTTGGCCGGATTGCTATCTAAGGCATTAGGAAAAGCAATTTCTTCAAAATATTTTAGCCTCGGGTTAGAGGCGGGTGACAGTCACACACTCTGTTAATGTGAATTGAATGTTAAAGCCTCAGGTGAAATGAAATCTTACCGTCACTATGGCACTGCCCGCGCTGTCCCAGGGTCATCAGTGAGGGCCTTTGTGTTACTAATATCTTTGTTCTTGTTGTCTAGAGAGCATGTAGCTATTGTTTTACCTCTTGTATGTTTTGTGTTTCTGTCTCTGGTTTCCATTTTTCATTTTGCCTGCATATTTCCGCCTCTTATTGTTTGTCTGTCGTCCCCAGCGATGTCTCTCCTTTCACTTCACACTAATTCATTCTGGATCATAAACAGACCTTGAATTTTTTGCATACTGCTGACCAGTAGAAACATTGTGGTAATTGAAAACATTGTACAAGGTTTTTCAAAGGTGATTTAAAGGAAAATTGTGTCATTTCTGCATCAATGGCATTACATTTTATTTAATGATATTATAAAAGTTCAGTTCATTTTACTTTATTACATAACTGACAAACAAATATCCCTTTGTTTTAATTCTAACGCTTATAATGTATAATTTTTGCCTATTTTTTGTGGGGGGTGTGAGATCAAAAGTCAGCTTAAAATGCTGCAAACTGTGTGCATTAAAACTCACGGCCCTGTTACAAAACATGACACTGGCACATTAAAACATTCACTAATTATTTGAGTGGGAGCTGATCTAGTGAGGTCATCTGCGGTCGAGTTTTTATTGTATAATGCTAGTTTACATTCTCAGGAGACAAACAAAGTGGTCCAGTCAACAGCAGCTTCATAACGCTTCTTTTCTCTTTGAATCAGCTTGCGTCATGTTTAGTTGTTAAATACAGTTGTACAATTCTAGTTGGTAATAGTGAATATATTAAATCGCCCACAATTTTACAGATTAACATTTTGAGAATTTACATACAGTGAAAAACAACAACTTTTTTCACACAGATATTTCACAACATCCTACAGACATAACATGAAAATTTACCAAATATGGAATCCAGGCAATAAGTAAATCATTGTCAATTATCAATTAATATACTTAAGAAGTACTTATGCAATGTATTTATGATGCAATGAACCAATAATTAAATAAACAAATGTTTATAAATAAATATAGACAGTCAGGTATTATTTTTTAACCCAAGTTTATTTTTCATTTTTTCATATATGGATAATTCAGTGGTTTGGTATATGATAAACACATTCATATATTAAGCAATATCACTGAGTTTAAAGTAACCAAGAGTGGCAAAAGGAAAATCACATGATGTTTTTATAATTAGAACCGTGTCTACAGTCTCTAGTGACCTTACCGTTTGATTTAGTAGTTCTGTGTAATCTCTCACTACTGACTGTCCTTCCACAAACTGAGTGTCCCTTAAATACAAATATCTTTTATGAGGCTCTTTATTAGTCGCTAATGGTGGATTTATTTCACAAACCCTGCATGATGTGCAATCCACACCTAATTATGAGAAATATGATAGTTACTGGCCACCATCCTCACGCAAAATTAACAAAGGGCACCAAAGTGTGTACGCGCTATATGTCAACAGATCGACTAACGGATGTCAGCAATGACTTATGACTGACTGTGTCAGTAGGGGAAAAATTTGCCTTTTAACAGGGCAGTTTGTCATATTATGCAGGATAGTGATGTATATTTTGACATTATGGAGTCGTAAGTGTCGAGGAGAGTGAGCTAGGTTGATTGGGTCGCACATGAAAAGGGGGAAACACAGGACTGATTATACAATGAATTATGGGAAAGTCCAGCTGCCACTGAGACGGGATTCTACACCCAAACACTAATTAACCATTACAGCGTTCAGACAGAGAGAGCTGCTGATGGCAAACACGCTCATCTCTCAATGGAGATACTTATGAGGGATTATTTGCATATTAAACGGTCTGCGATAAAGCTTAAATGATTTTGAAAAATGCACGAGAAATGTAATCGTGCACCAGCTTCACCCGTTTTGAGCCAAATGAGCTCTGGAGCCAACAAACATTGTACATACTCTGTCATCGGTTTTATGTAGAAAAGCAAATACAGTTAGGATTGCATAACAGTTTCAAAATCTGAGATATAAAACAAGAGGGAACATAAAAAATTCATTTTGTTTATCAAGTGCTGCTAAATAAAGAAAGGCAGCGTTAGCCAACATTCCCTGTTAGCTGGGAAGACTCTGATTATGATGTTGAGATCAAGTTTTTTACACAGAGGGCAACAAAAGCGCTTGACTATTACAGAAGGTACAAAAGTAATATTTGTATGAATTCTGTAAGGGGATTTTAAATCTATGCACTCATTTGTACACAACTCAGTAAATACTGCCAAACCAATGGAAATAAAGATCAATACACACTGCACTGCAATAATATTTTCTTAAGCCATATATTGTCTTGATTTGTAGTTAAATTATCCAAATGCCTTTAAGACAAGATATATTTACATGAGAAGCAGAGCTGTGTAACAAGAGAACAGATCTTTAAACAACAAAGAAACGATTTGCCAATGGGGTAATGTTTTTTATTTATTTATTTATTTTTAGGACTGAGTTTGTATTTAAAAATGCCAATGGGGTAAGAAAAATAAAGCAAATCTTAATATCTTACGCAGTTTTGCTTTTGTAAATGTATTTTTTATTCAGTAACAATAAGTAAACATCTTTTAAACAAGACAAAAATACAGAGTAAGAGTTTCTTCTCTAAGTTCAAAGGGAATTAGGAAGTCTTCACCCCTACCTAAAGTATTAATGTTCAAATAGAAACTCACAGAAGTTGGTGCCGCTACACTCAGTCGCAGTCAGACAGACACCGATCGTGTCTCAGCTCTGTTTTGAGATCCTAAACTGTCTGCCAGACCATTAACATTTTTCCAACGGACTGAACATTCAAGGAAAGTTCTAGGAACGTTCAAAATGACTAGTGTTTTAGATGTTGTATTGGTGGCATTGCTTGCTTATAGTAATGTAAACATTTTTTTTTAATTTAGTAACAATTTTTAATCGTTCCACTAACAATGTAAGAATGGTATTTATGATATATAACGTTTAATGTTTTGCTAACGTTACTGCAAGAGCTTTTTTGATAACTGAGAGAACATGTAGAGAACGTTCTGAGAATGTTCCGTGTTGGCTGGGCAGATACATTATCTGCTCAGCTTCTTGTGTTGGCATCCGCAGGTATGGAACGTGTTTCCATTTCAAGGTCCTGTGGTGCTGAACGCATGACTGGAGACTGGTGATATTACCTTTGTAATGACAGCACGGCTCTGTCCCTCTCCTGTGAGATTTGTGTTTAGAGATGAGATGTGGATGTATGGCTGCGGTCAACACCTCTGCTTAGCAGCACCTGTAGATCTGTTATAAATGAGATGGTTGTGCTTGCATTGTTTTAACATTACTGGTGGCTATAAGAACATTAAGGTATTATAAAAGTTAGAATAATGTTTTAAAATGTTCCACTAACAACTGTATGTAATATCCCTCAGGAAAATTCACTGTGCTGTAAAGTAATAAGAAAACTGATTAGTGTCACAAAATGCATCTCATCTGAGCTGATAAACTGGGTTAAATGATAATAAGTTGAACTAAACCTGCATAATAAATCAGGTACTATTTTGCTTTTTGGCATTTAGTCCAGTGATGACATTTTATGACATTTACCTTCTCCAAGAGATTCTGCAGGAACCGGACAATATAAGACTGACCAGCAGCACCAAACTCACTGATATATTTTAACCAAAGACATAGCAGGGGATTTGTGATGTACATTGTACAAAACACACAATTACAACCTCTAAAATTGCAAAGAATGTACAGCAGTCAGTCGCTATACAGTGTATTTCTATTTCAACATGTGAAAATCCTGGATAGCAAATTACACTTTTGAAATCATATTAGTTTTTACCAAAATAGCGCACTGAAGTGAATTGTTGTATGAGCTGGTTTGTCTCACTCTGAAACATGACGCCCTATTTAATAAAATGAATTTAAGATTTTATCAGTATTCAGATTCTCAAGATTAAATTCCTTTCAGTTTTCTGCAATAGCTGTAAACAGTTATAATTAAAGTTAACATGCCTGAAAGTCAAACGTCTTTTGAGTACAACAAAAGCATTTTAATTTTGGAAAAGTTTCATTTAAAAGGTATGAACTGCATAACAGAAATAGTCAGAATTAATTAAGATCAAATTAAACTCGTCTGAATAAAAATACAATTAAAATAATCAAACGATTTCTGCTTTAGATGGTTTCATACACTATATTAATCCCACCAATTAACTCGATCATTTCAAACAGGTGAGAGAGACCGCCGGCAGTGTGTTAAAACTTCAAAAATCAGTGCTCATCTGTAGGCACGACGGGTTAAAAATACAAGCATTTATAAAACTAGATTTTTAACAGCCTTTCTCAGACCCCCGTTATTTTTGGTAATTTGCACTTTCATTGCTGACAGCCATTTTCAAATGAGCCTGTTAAAAATGACATTGTTTATTATGATTACCTCCCTCACTTGAACAAACACATCTGATGAAAATTAGCATATTAAAAGCAACATTGATTGATCTGTAGAAATTCACAAATTTTCACAAAGTAATTGCAACTAAAATGAAAGTAACGCTGAACTTTTGGCTCTTGATCTTCAGGGCTCCTGTGTGAAGCTTCTGCACACATGGATGTTTTTGCACATTCAGATAGACTCGGAAATATATAATGTCAATGTACTGGTAGCATATAAAACGGGAAAGTCATTTAAAAATCAAATTGTAAATGAAATTCAGACGAGACTTATACAGTCATTTGCAGTCCTTATGGTTGAATTTAATGATCATCAAAGCTCAACCAGTATGAAATCTAAATGAAACACTTGGTTAAGCTGTAACAATGTGTGTTTCGCTCATTTACTGCTTTGTGTGTGTGTGAGAGAGTGAGTGAGTAATGGAAAATGTATTAAACACATTACATACAAGAAATTTCAATGTTTAACACTGTCACATTTATTATAAACAATAAAATTAATCTAGGATATTTTTAAATCACTTAAGGAGTACATTTATAAACTTCAAATGAATACAAACTGATATGTAACAAATCTGTTATGTTTCTTATATATAGCAGGGTTATGGTTTACATGTTGTCAATATCATGACATTGTACATTTTAATGTCTGTCATGTATCTCTATCAGACGGTTTATAAAGCAGTTAGTCAGCTCTAAGCCTGAGAGCCTACAAACGAAACATCTTAAAGACATGCTGGTTTTCTGTACTGTACGTTCGCAGCTCAACAGGTTTAATCCTGTCTAACTGTCCATATGAAAACCTGTGAGTCATTTCACAGGGATAATATTTATACAGTGAGGTGAGACTAGTGTCTGCACATCAGGGTCATTAGAGTTCAAATCACACTGTGTTTCACGGGTGTGAAAACTGCAGAGCTTCCAATGCGAGTAATCTGAGCGATTTTTGTGTTGCTGGAACACTGAAGGATTTTACCTCAAATTACCTTGAATCTCGTCTTCAGGTTCATATGAAAAATAAAAGCATGCCGTTTCCAGCTACGCAAAACGATACACGGCTTAAAGGTTAACACTGAATAAAACTGATTCTTATTGATGAAAACACTGATAGAAAACATGACTTATAAAAGTTCACATTCATTTATCCAGCACAAGTCTCTGAGGGTTTTATTCAGTAATATCTACTGTGAGTTCAGTCTATGACCTTGTCAGAAAATGTTTGAAACAAGAAAATCAGTGACATATTCCTCAGAATAAATTCTGAACGCTGCGGTACATCATGAGAAAAATAAAATCTCAGACACAAGTCACAAGTTACTGTTTTGCAAATCAGATATGTTTTTGTTATACCGCTCACCTCCGCTTGACCTCCGTAACTTACTAAGGCTATGTCTACACCAATCCGGATACACTTGAAAGTGTTTTCATTTAAAAACACTCTTCATCTACACAAATGTTTTCACACGTTCTGCAAAAGCTCTTGCTCATCCATACTGTAACATCTAAAAACATGTTACCCTGTACTACATGTGTAAAGCGTAAAATGCTTTGACATTCGTCATTTCCATCAGTATGTGAGGTTTATTTAACATTCAGTGTTTATTTAATATCAAGCTCGAGAGCAGCCAAATAACTGTGATACATCTTCTATCATCTTGTTTTGGGATGAATGCAACACATTACTAAAAATACCTCATAGTTTTCGAAGCCTCTGTTTTCACGGTCCACACTACAAATGTGAAAATGCCATTTCAAAAAGCTTTTCTTCATTGATAAAAACAGTGTCTCAGTGTGGACGGAAGGCCAAAAAAGAGAAAAAATGATGCATTTTCAAACAAAAACATATTAGTGTGTATAAGGCCTAACAGCTACAAATGAACAAATTCAGTATTTACTCACCCGTATGTTAAAACCTGTAAACTTTTGTTTAATTTTCATAATACATTAAAAGGACATCAGAAAAATAATCTGTGCGGGTATTTTGGAGTTTTCAGTCACACAGAAATAAGTAACAGCAAACAGGTTCAAAACAAAATGAAGGTAACTAAGTTATTAAAATAAATATGAATTTTCACAACTGAATTCAAAATGGTTTACAGTATAGTCCCAGCTAACAGAACATTCTCAGAACATCAGCTAATGTTCTTTCAAAGCTCTCTCCTAATTAACAAAAAACATTCTTGCTGTAACGATAATAGCATGTTTTAACATTAGACTCGAACCCATGACGTTCCAGTTAACATCAGTCATGAATGTGATTTTTGCTCCGTAGCCTGCAAATCCTTCTGGCCACAAAAAAAGACTATAAAATTTGACATCCATACGGGCCACTGGCACCCTCACCTGCACTCATAACCTAATAGAAAAGATGTGACAGAATGACAGAATACTTTATCACCATGCCAAAGCCCAGACACAGAGGACATCAAACTGAAAAGGTCATACCCATTTCATCTCTGATAAATTTTGCAACCTTCACATTTGCAGCAGACCTCTAATAAGCTTTGGGTATTGGTGTGATTCATTGTAGAATTCAGCGCCCTTATGTTTTTGCCTTATCACCCATGAATCAAATCTTGGAAGAACTCGGTCATGGGCTCAACCGGGCTTGCCTGGGTGTCTTCTCACTTCTGCTGTCTTTAGAGGACGTGACCTTTAAATCAAGAGACAATGTGCATGTACGTCTGGCCTGAAAATCAATAACAGCCAATCATGTGGGTGTTTAGGGCATCGAGATGGCTTCCCAGCTAACAGGAAACGTTTTCAGAACACTGGCTATTGTTCTCTAAAAGTTCTGAAAAACTAGATGTTTTAAACGTTCCCAGAACTTTCAAATTAACGTTTTTAAATGGTTTTTGTTATTACTGGAAACGATAGGGAAACGTTCTTACATCCTAAAATTGTTAGCTGGGTGGGTTTATACGGGATCAAATCTTTAACCATCAGAGTGGAAATAACTGCACATTGGTTGGTTTTCTTCTCTCAGAAAGCAGGAAAGACGGGTTCTGCACTGCGGACTGATACAGGCAGTGACCTGCAGTAATGCAGTTTTATGCCCGCTCAGCTACACTGGCTGGATATACATCCTCCATCTTTTGATCATGATATGATGAATTACGGCTGCCATGCTCACTAGAAAATCTACTCAAGCGTTTGTTTTAATACAATTCTTAATAATTAGACTTTTGTCAGTTGGCCCATGAAATAGAGCATGTTTACACACCTCTGAAATCTTAAACCATCCCAACACTCATCAGTTAGAAAACAACAAAATTCCAACCAAAGTTCTCAATATCAACAACATTAACAAAATAGCTAGAAATGATGTTAAAGAAAATTGTGCAAAAAGACAAACTTAAAGAAACATTTTTGAACAACTGTAATATATAGACAGAAAGATATCTTCAGACTGGAAGTCAGCAGATCGCAACATTTTTACTTCAATGGAAGTAAATAGTGCCCGAAATTTTGAAGCTATAAAAAAACATCCATCCATCATAAAAGCAATTCATATGATTCCAGTCTGTTTATAAATGTTTTCTGAAGCAAACAATATGTTTGTGAAAGAAAACCATATTTTGAGCATATTTATCTATTGATTTGGCACGTTTGAATGTAAACACATCTGTATGAATGAGTACAACAAACATGGTGGCATGCCATCTCCACATCAATAACTTTGAATCTCATTGGCTCTTGTGTGTCTTGTGACTGCAGTCACCACTTAGAGTAATGTGTTTTTTCATATATGATTGGATAACTCCTTCAAATCATCATGAGGACCCCTTGAAAGTTTGTTGAGGCCCCCTAGTGGGCCCCAGTCCCACTGGTTGAGATATGCTGCTACATTGTGGGCTGATACAGGAGAGATATTGTGCTTTGATGCCTGTTTTTTCCTCACAGTTACATGTGAGGAAAACAATCATCTTGACAGATCTAGTTATTCAGGGCTCAGAGCACTGCCGTCACATCTTAAAATAAAATCACATTGTTATGTTTAATCCCAATCTTTTTCTTAGGCCATTTGTGTTTTTGATTTCAAAATATTATTTTTTTCAAAGGTCTTATCTCGTCCTTTGTACAGCCAGTGTTTTTGTCATTCACCCAGCTAACAATTTTTTACATTGTAAAACCATTTCCCTAAGGAAACGTTTCTATTTTAGACATTGTATTAACATTATTACTTGGTTATACAAAACATTTTTTTTTATTCTGTAATGTTTCAAAAATGTTCCACTAACAACCTGATAACATTTTTGATATATATGTATATAACGATATAAAACGTAGTAATGTTATTGCTTAATAAGATTTTTTTGATAACTTTGAAAGAGCATTAAGAGAACTTTTGGAGAACAGCTGGGCAACCATATTCTCCCTGATGAAACACAGGGTTCATTAGCATTGTCAGTATTCGCGGCACACTCGAGTGAGGTAATTGTGGTAAAGTGCACCTCTAATCACGGAGGGATGACGCGGGTTCAATTTGTCCATGTGGCCTTGTGGACCAGCAACAAATGTCTTCAAAGACATGCTGAAGATCTGATTTTACAGATGAAAGACTCAAACCTTTAAATCATTAAATCCAAACGATGTGACCTGGATTCCTAAGCAGGGACTTCAAGGATGAAAATGAATCAGGTGATATGAGATACAACCTCTAACAAGCATAACTGAGCAATTATCTTTAGGCAGGTCTTTTAAAGAAAGTGCATAGAAATTGCCTTTAAAAAGAGGCAGGATATGCAATGAACAATGTGTTCTCATGGATCCTTTTTTGTAGGAATGCACCAAGGATGAATTGCGCCTTTGATAGCATCTTTTATTTGCATGCTCTGCGTCATTTTAGCACCGGATTCACTCAAGGGATTATGCAAATCAGGTGCAAACACAGACAACAAATCAGTGCTGAACCCAATTCATACGATGCATTTCCCTCTATTGCAGGTCGTTTGTGAATGCAAGGTTGCAGCAGACCAGCAGTAGCTCTTTGAAATGCAGACATCGTGCTTGAGTGCATAGCATTAATGTATGCCAAGATCATCTCTAAATAAGCGTAAACAGAAAAGTGATGTACCAAATGTGCGTTCTTAGAACGTTGGCAAATATTCTCTTAAAAGCTGTTATCACAAAAGGGTCTAGCAGTAATGCTAGTAGAACTTTTTAAACCAAATATTGATATATATATATCCACATATTTATATATCCACATATTAATCCAAATCCATATATTAATATATATGTTAATACATTAAGTTGTTAGTGGAATGTTTAAAAACATCTGAATAACGTTCTTATAAAAAAGCAGTAGTTAATACAACTTCTAAAAAATGGACGTTTTGAACATTCCTAGAAGAATCAAAATAACATTATTAATGTTTTTGTTATGTAACGGAAACATTAGACAAACGTTCTTACAATCTAAAATTGTTAGCCGGGTTATTCTTACACTTGGGTCAGATTTGTTCCTTAGGCAGAATCTCTCATTCTCTAATGTTCAAGTCAGCATGATGTGTCACTAAATATTCCCATCTGGTCTCTACATCTATGATGTCCTGATCTGACACTCTTTACATAATGACTCAAGCTGCCCTTCTTTTATCAATGTGATGGAAGTGAAGTCACCAAGACTGCTAGAAGCTGCGGTTTCCATACCATCTCATACTCCACATCAGAAACCAGAGGGCAGGTCCACACTTTAGAAATGATAATGAAGTCATCATATTCAACAAAGTCCAAATTCTGTCATTGTCTGTCTCACTCTGTCTTATGATTTAGTGGCTCTTAGAACCTTTAGCAGACAGCATTCCCCCAGCTAACATGGAGCGTTCTTAGAACGTTTAGAGAACGTTAGTCACCATTCTATCAGAGTTATCAAAACATTCTTGCAGTAATGTTATAAGAATGTTTTTAACAATATATATACTGTATATCAAAAACATTATGCTTAATTATTAGTGGAGTGTTTAAAAAACTGTTTAAATAATGTTCGAATCCTATAACCAAGCAATGACGTTAATACCGCATCTAAACAACTAAACGTTGTTAACATTCCTAGAACATTTGTTAGGGAAAAACATTAGGAAACATTCTTACAATCTAAAATTGTTAGCTGGGCCAGCGTAGCACCAGAATTGTTTATCATACAACAGTAAACAAAAATGTCTAAAAAAAAATTAAACAGCATGTCCTGGTATTGTGAGATGTGCTATACAAATACATTGAATTTTATCATCCATGTTTAGTCGCCTCTGAAACCTTCTGTTATGACAGCGAAACTGACCGGCCGTGGTTCTCAAGATGTGAAATATTAAACTAGCACAGTCAACTTCTCATAACATCAAATAAATCCCTGCAGTGGGACGTTAAAGCCCAGGAGAAAGTCAATGTGCACACTTTGCTGTTTACCGCGTGATCCTTTGACAAACTGTCAGGCAACATTCCATGACAGATCCTGCTTAGCAAATTACTTCACGCAAGGTCAGTCCAGTGTCAGCATCATCACATCGCGGTCAGTATCTACCCAGACGTTTACACGACAGACTCGCCTCACAACTGCTCGACTCCTTACTGAAAGAGTTCAGCGCTAATTACAGCAGACACGCTAGACAGATCCTTTCTGTCCAAGTCCTGGTGCCTCAGGAAATATAACCTAGAGTTTGTGGAAAAGGACGCACAACTTGTACAGGGGACAAGGAGACGGACAGACAGAGCAAAAAAGTATCTTGGGGTTTATCCTTGTTTGACCGGTCGTGTGGATTGAAGAGTTGAATTATTGCGTGAATGTGTGGGTGCAGAGTTCAAAGAATATAAAAGAAACAGATCATCATATACAACATATCATCATATTAATATGCCACTAGTATTCTGGAGATGCAACCCAGAACAGGGAATGTTCTCAGAACGTTGGCTATCGTTCTGTAAAAGCGCCCTCAAAGTAAGCAAAAACGTTACTAAAGTGTTGGTAGAATGTTTTAAAAGTTACAGAATTAACTAAATGTTTTAATAGTGTTCTTATAACCACACAAATAATGTTAATAATAATCTAAAAAACTGATTTGAACATTCTTAACTTTCAAAATAACATTTTTAATGGTTTTATTACTTAATGGAAACATTTAAGAACGTTCTTACAACCTAAAACTGTTAGATGGGAATACAGTCAGTACTACGTGTAAAATGCTTATGAGTGTAGCATGCGGCTGTTTGAATGCATATTAGATCCACAAAGAAGACCTATGTTTTGACAGTTTAACTTGCGGGTGTGTTAGCAAACTTGTGACAGCTTAAAAAAGGGCCACTGCACAATTTTGCTGCATTTGAATTTGTGTTAATTGTAGTCACAGATCACTCTCCCATAATGCACCAGAAAAATGTGCATCTGCGCCAAACAAATCAATCAATTCAACAAGGAAACGTTTGAGGGTGTCTTTCCATAAATCAATGGAACCAAATGAATAATGTGAAATAGGAGAATAAGAGAGTAAAAAATGAAAGCGCTCTTGTTGTAGATTGTTTTGTGTATTACATTTCAGTCAAATTCTTAGTCCTCATATTGTAATGAATAAAACATAAAAAAGTCCTGCTTCTACAGAAGGAAGATAACACAAAAAAATAGATTACTGAAAACACTGAGTGTTTATTCCCATTGAAGTAATAAAATGGAGGGAAACCTTTTCAGTCTTTAATACTGAAAGTTTTGCAAAAGAAAGCTACAAAATACTACTTGCTAAATAAATGATGACTCTTGTCAATACCTAATGTTGTTTATCCGTCAACAGAAAAGACACTGTTTTACAATTACAGTCGCATTGACAATGAGAAACAGATGACTGCACCTGTTTCAGTCTGTCTTAACATGACTCCCACTGCAGAAAAATTACAGCAAGGTCACCTCGAGAACACACACAAGTAATACAGAATGTACTTAGAAAATTTTACTTTGAAAACTTTACTTCGAATCATGTGATGCGTGACATTAAGTAACAAAAACGTTAAAAATGTTAGTTTGAAAATTCTAGGAACGTGCAAAACATCCAGTTTTTTAGACGTTATTGCTTGATTTTAAGAACGTTATTCAAACACTCTGTTAATTCTGTAACATTTTTCCAACGTTTCCACTAACAACTTAAGAATAACATTTCTGATATACACGTGATATATAACATGTATATCAGAAGAGTATAAAGAAGTTCTACTAACGTTACTGCAAGAATGTTTTTGCTAACTTTGATAACGTTTAGAGAACGTTAGTCAACGTTCACTGCTACCTGAGCTGTTAGCGCATGGTAACTACATCATGATATCAGTCCACCCCGGCTGAGCAACTGCTGTTGAGATAAACAGAAATGCTAACACACAACTCCCTCCAGGTATTATATACAACCTTGCTTGCAACTTACTAACAAACAAAACAAGTAGCACTGTGTTATTCTTTCTCATATCCAGACTGACTTCAGTGGCAATATTACTGTCAAATCAATTATTTCTCCACTCTGTTGTTCACTCTGTGATGGTAAGATCAGGTCTGTTGAGGCTTTTTTAGAATGTTATATCGAATTATTTAAAATGTAGCAGAGAAAAGATTTATTGTGACATCCTCAGAAAGCATAAGAGCAGCTGATCCAGGATCAGATTAGTGGGATAAGAGAAACTTCTTGAATTTAAGGGTAGTTTTGATCATCTGTCTTAAGGGTAAAATATGCTCTCAACAAGATTGAAGTACTTCTAAATTATTTATGTGGCTGTTACTGTACAGACATGTGGACAAGATTTACAGTATGCCATAACAAGGGTGAATCTAGCCAACAGGGAACGTTCTAACAATGTTGACTAACATTCCCCGCTGTTGTTTATTTTATCAGTTCATTCCAGTCTATATGTAGTGTATCTAGATAAACCCCTGCAGAGAAACCACATGAATGACTGCACATACTTTTGAAAACTTGTGTTGTTTAGTTAAAGATCTTGCTGTTTAACACTGTCATCCAGCTAACTTTTCCTCTGAAGTATAAGGTTTTAGTTTGTGCATAACCGCAGGCATGACCATTTAACAGACATCTTGCAAACAAATTTCTTACCAAGTTATTGCAACGGCCTAAAAAAATAACCCCATCACATTTGTATCACTCTATAAACTTTACTATAATGTTTCATATAATTGCTTAATCTCCCTGTAAAAGAAAAATCTGTCTCTCTCTTCTGTACACTCACTGTGACTCTGAGTGCTCCGTCTATTGCACACAAGTGAACCCGAAATTAAACTTGGAAAACACACAGCTGGTGCTTCACCACACACGACAACGTCTGACAATTTGTCTCTACTTATCATGAAAAACATACTCATTAACACGGATATATAACATGACTTGTTAACACTGGACAAGAACAAAGTTAAATACTCATACCAGATTAATTAGATCAATTAAAATGTCATTTACAGAGACAAATATAGTGACAAACATGTTAAATGGGTGTCAGTCTTTATTTTCAGTGAACTCTGGATGAGTGCATCTCACAAAATCTGTTAGAAACGTGATTTCTGATATAAATGACATCCTAAAATACAAACAGACATAAAAATATGTATTTTGTCTGTAAGAAAATGTTAAGGCTTTTTAAGAGAATTATTATTAATTGCATTGGGACATTTGTATGAGAGAATTAAGAAACTTTAAACCCCAAATACTGTAAATATCAAAAATGTAAAATGTCTGAAGAAATTACAGTAATTAACATTTCTATGGGGAATTATGCTTAATCATCATTAATCATCAATATTGTCATAATGCAAAGAAAAGGGCTTTGAAGGCTTAATTCACTTTATGCAAATATTATTTATTAACTTTGGGGTAAAGTCAAAAAAACATGTCACACAAGTTTTGTGCAGTGTGCTGTCAGGAACAAAGCAGTACTTAAAGATAAAATCTATAAAACAATAGCTGTTTAAAATGTAAAATACATTGTTGTGTATTACTGTTTTTGGCTCATTGTAGTTTCCTTCATTTTAATCTTGTGTAAGGCCTGAGCTGAAGAATTCTGACTTGGTGAAACTGTATCTCAGATCTCAGCTGGTGTCTGTTCTGTCAGATGTCTGCATGTGAAACTGCTGTTCTCCAGCAGTCTCCTCTGACCCTCATAACTGCACTGTGAAAACATTTGTGGATCTATTACTTTACAAGGTCTCTCATGTTGTTCTAGACTGACGCATTGAATGACATCACTCAGACTTATTTTGTGCTTGTTGGGCTGCAAGAGACTACAGAAAACATCCCAGTTAAACAGGGAACATTCTCTGAACGTTGGCTAATGTTCTCCAAAAGTTTTCTATCAAAATGATTCTGTAGTAACCGTGATTAAACTTTTAACGTTATGTATATCAAAAACGTTATTCTTAAGTTGTTCATGTTTTAAAAACATGACAGAATTAAAATATTTTGACTTGTGCTCTTTTAACCGGGCAATGCCATTAATACAAGGTCTAAAAACATTACATTTGCAAACAGCCATGCTGACTGTTACAAATAAGGTGGATATTTATGATTTAAAAATATAAAATACTAAAAAATATATACATTCAACTTTCAAAATGTGTTAGAAAAAATAAATGTATACCCTTACACTTACAAAATGTGAAACAAATATTTAAACATTCTGTAATGTTTTTAGAACATTCGATTAACAATGTTGCCAATGTTTCGAGAACATTCCCTGTTAGCTAAGACTGTTCCAGGAGATGTGATTACGTGCCCTGACATACAAACCTGCCATTAAAACCAATTCTGACCTGCGGGGATGTGAATATAGAGGTGCACGGGTCGGACGCTTTGCAGCGTACAGTATCAGAAAGCACTGTTCAAGCAGCACTTGCTTTCAGATACTTTGAGAGGACTTGCTGTGTAGGCCACATAAATCTACAGCTGACATCCACAGGGAAAGCCATTACTCAAGCACTGTCACTGCAGAGGCCTGCACCAGCCCTGCACCACGCCGTACTAACCCTCGTCTGTCGCTCGCTTCTGCTTTATACGGCCTGCTTTGCTCACTTTGCCTCATTCATCTAATGGAGGCAATGAAAATTGTTGGGGGGGGCAAATTGATGTGGTCCATTTAGGACCTCGGTTCAATCCAGAGACATTGCTTTTAATAAACAGAGCAGTATTGATATATTTCTGTCTCCCTGCACCAGACGCCGGCAGAAGATTCCAATTACTGCCGGGTTTTGTTTTTACCACCTCTGATGTATAACAGCTAACAGGGAATGTTCTCAGTATGTTGGCTAAAAGTTCTCTCAATGTTATTTAAAACATGCTTGCAGTACCATTCATAGAACTTTTGTAACGTCATACATCATATACATCAAAATGTTATTCTTAAGTAGTTAGTGAAACGTTCTAAAAACATAAACGTTCTTATAACCAAGCAATAATGTCACTACAATGTCTGAAGAACATTCCTAGAACATTCCAAAATATTTTTTAAGTTTTTGTTACTTAATGGAAATGCTGGGGAAATCAGAATGACCCTTTGAATGGGAAAGTAATTCCTAAGAGATTTAACCAACCTGGCTGACTTATTCCAGAAAGCAAACCCATGCTTGTGCCCCTTATCAGGGATGACAGGCCCCTGTTGCATGACCAGCAGAGTGTGAAGAAGAAAAAGACTGCACTGAAACTAAAACCAGAAAAAAGTCACACCACTGCATTCAGAAACACAAAAGCTCTCTTCTGAAAGCAATCCACTGACGTTCACAGAAGAAATCATCACAAACGTTATAGAGATGATATATGGATAAATTCAGCTTTTGAAAACAGTTAAATGGCAGACTATACTTTTTTATGTTACCTGCCTGGTCAATGGAGTGCTAACACAACACACAGCTGAAAATCATATTTACACTCCACACAATCTAGTGTGAATAGTTCATTCATCTGTCACCGTTTTTCACTCTCACGTTATATCTGTACGGTTTCTTCTGTTAACCGCAAACAGTTTTATATTATATTCAGAATGCTGGTTTTCATAATAAATCTTTCACACTGAAAATAACCATAAAGGTCCCTGTGAATTGTGCAGTGTATTTGGGGTCATCTGAGGCTATTGGACAGGTTTTTGTGAAGTAAATACTGAAATATCTTGAGCTAAAAATCTTCCTTTCCACTCTAGATCTGAATCGAGCGTGGCTAGTTTAAACAGCACAAGGAGAGAAGCTACCAGTGGAGTGCTTCTCCAGGTCATGTAGCCCCAACCTCAAAATATCATGACACAGACAGCAGGTCCTTTTCAATTCATCCTTTTTTTACCATTCTTATAACTTGCATCAATTCTTCTTTTGTTTAACGCCGCAGGCATTAACCAGCTAAAATGTAACATTCTCAGAACTTTTCTAAAAGTGCTTTTTTCTAAAAGTTTTTAAAACAAAATGTTCTTGCAATATCGTTTGTAGAATATGTTTTTAACATTATATATCGTAGATTAAAATGGTACTCCTAAATTGTTAGTAGAACATTTTATAAATGTTACAGAATAAAAACTGAATAGCGTTTTTTTAACAAAGCAAAAACGTTACTGCAGTATCTACAGTAAAACTACAGTTTAACTGTTGCTCAATGAAAACTGTGGCTCTCTGGCTCTTTTTCTCAGCAAAAAAAAAATTTGAGATACAGCAGACTTTAGCAAAAGTTTCCATTTGGGGTCCATTTAATCTCAATGATGAAATAGAGATATTAAAAAGATATCATCAGTGATTTTTTTTATTTCTTTTATATAGGTTTGTACCACCCCCACAAACCAGTGTTTTCTCAGATAGGTCCAAAAAGTTTCCTCAACTTTTCATCTGTAGATGCTCAAAGCAGCTTAAAGCAGCCTGAGATGAGTTGGTCTTCAGCTGACTTTCATCCGTTTAAGCTGTTTTAGTGTGGCAGGGTCTTTATGAACATTCTTCAGTTGAGTCTGAGATCATGTAGGAGGCCAGCGTCTGTCTTTTAACGTGATGTTTTGTTTTCATTTCAGACTCTCTATGATGCTGACAGCCTCGTCTTTGAAGGTCTTCACCGCAGGAGGTCTGAAGCAGACTAGATAACTGAGCACTGAACATTTGCATCAACACAGCTCTGTATCTCTTAAATAAAAGGCTGAACTCACAGTTTCCCCGTTCTAGAAGATTATTAATATATGCTCGTAATTTAACCATTTAACAAGATTTGATCATCATTTGAAAGTGACATCTTTAACGTTTTGGTTACTTGATGGAAACATTAGGGAAACGCTCTTACAACCTTGAATTGGGGAAATCGGGAGCTGTTTCTTCTCACCCTTCCTGAGTGCCAGTGTAAGAGCTCATTTTAAATAAGTACCTGACACATGTTGTCTGCCTTCAATAACATGCACTTGAGATAAACAGTGCTTCAGCTGGTTGCCCTTGTATTTTCCACAGTTACAAGATTCCCCTCTTGTGATTGGCTGCAAAAGATCAGATCCATCAGATCAGATTTGCCTGTAATAATGTTTGTTTCCATTAAGTAAAAACATTTCCATTAAAAAAAAACATTGAAAATGTGGTTTTGAAAGTTGTAGGAACATTTCACTAACATTTGAAGCATATTATATTTAAAGTTAAATAAGTTCTGCTTTTTGTAACTGCAAGCACATTTTTTGTGAGGAGCAAAGGGATGGGGCGTTTTTTGATGGGCTCGACTGTCATAGCCCATTTCTCTTGAATCTGTGTGTATCCATGTGTGCATGGAGCAATGCCATGCCTTTGACCCATAGAACCGATAGTTGTGTCGAAAGATACTCTCTGAAGCCAACAAAGCAGAAATTCACTTTAAGTCTTCACAGAGCAGATGGCTGACCCTGTGATCCTTCATTTCAGGAAACATACATTTTCAACAACACAAACAAATGTATTACAAGGTACGTCACTTGATTTTATAACTTGGGCTTCACAATTATTGGCTTCACAATATCACAGTTAACCAAGTGAATAGTTTAACCTCTGTGGCTAGACACAGTAACTGTCTTTCTCTGCTGATGGACATTCAAAATTAGCTGTGTATTCAGACAAAATACATATTGCTTTCTAAGTAACGTCATAGTATTTTATAGTATTTCATATTTAACTTAATAAGGCATTTCATAACATAACAGCAGTGCTTGATTTTTCTTTCATGAAATCAAAATGAGATTGATTTTCCCATTTCAACTGCGTTGACGTCACGGCTCAGTTGGACACCCTTAAGAGCTTCTGATGCTTCTGTGTGTGTTCATGTAGAGCCACCAGCCAATCAAAATGTGCCATTTTTGTCATTTTTTTCCATAGCTCTGAAGTGATTAGTCAGGTCATTGGCTCTTCAGTTCTGTGGTCCCACGAGCAAAAGGTGGCTGATTTTAAATAGCACACATCTGTTTGTGCAGTACCAAATTGAAACATTTATTCATTTATTTGGAAAGAGAGAGGAGATAACATGCTCTGAACTGTCCCTACCCAGCTAACAGGGAACGTTCTCAGAACGTTTAGTGTAAACTATGACTAATATCCACAACCTAAATACTAATCCTTACCAGAAAATGAATAAAGAGGAAAACATGGCTGAGATTGTATTAAAATCTTCTTGGAATAACAGTCATTGAAACACATTCATTATCAGTAATGGAACAGAACGTCCCGGGAGCCCATTTTCAGTCGTGGGAATCGTCTGGAGCTGCGCATGGTTTCACATTTGTATGGGAAGAAAGACAAGCACGTGATGCATAGTTGATGCTTTTTCTTCCAAAATGTAACTGGCTTCTGGAGGAATTACAGACCCCCGGAACGAGGCAGTAACATTAGCAGATGCATTGGGTCCTACACTGAAGGTATTGGCCAAAGCCTGAATTAACATCTGTTCTCTTGATAGGAACTGTGAGAAGCAAAATAGAGGAAGAAGAATCAGGCATTAGAAGAGAAAAGATGTGGCAACAGTATTATAGTTTGTGATAAGCTCGAGACTTCAACACACACTTGCAGTGTAAATGCACGTTCACAAGTGTTGTGATAATGATGCGCAAACACACTCTGGATAACAATATTGTTAAAGCCACTTAAAGCTGTAATCCATGACTTTTGCCTCTCTGTTTGAAACATAAAATTGCAGGTAACTTTGTGTACTTTTCATTCCCTGTGTTGAAGTCAAATGAAGCCAAACTAACATTTCCTATGAAATCTGACCCGACAGCTCAGATTATAAATCATTAGCCAGTGTTTCGAGAACATGCCCTGTTGGCTACGTATCTTCTGTCTCTTGCTTTAGCAGTGTGTTCTGCTGTGCAGTTAGCAGGCGGTCTGAAGGCGGTCTGTCTTTTCTGTCTAACCCTTAGCAGCACAGGATGAACGGAGAAGAGATCTAATTGATTTTCTTGAGTGGCCACTATTCCAGAAAATAAAATTTGTCTGTGAAACAGCTAGAAGGTACGTTTTCATTTTTGTTAAGAACGAAATCCCATCCAAGTTTGAGGTTGGTAACTTACCTTTTCTTTCTTTCTTGATATAGTTCTTTCATAACCTCTAGGTATCAGTACATTTATGTTTAAATTATTGAATTCATTATTAAGTTATTCCATTTTACTAGGTTTCATATTCCATATCAGAGGTGAGGAATTATCTTCAGATACTTGTAACGCTCTTCTTTGTGGCAGTATAAAGGAGCAGCAGCTGAGGTGTTGAAGGTGGGCTGAACGTGAGGGTTAATTTAATGACTAGCCTGCTAAGCAGGAATAGGACGCGGATACTTCATTAGCTGGGCAGAAACTGATTATGCACCCCTCCGATTCATTACAGCCCACTCAGATCACCTCGCTCTACACACGGGCTCAGAAGTGAACTCTGAGCAGGAAACCTGACACCAAAGAGAATTTGCAGTGCCCCAAATGACTCCTTTTAGAAGGTTTGTGGAGGAGGTCCTGCTAAGATCAAAGAGCAGGGGATCCCAAACTGACAGCTACTTAGATCACAGATAGATCACAGATAGATCACAGATAGACAGACAGACAGATAGATAGACGGACAGACTTTTTAAAAAATTGTTAGTCACACTACTGAAAGCTAAAGTTACTACAGTCATTACTGGTAGTTAGACAGACAAACACAGAGACAGACAGATTCTTGCTGTGGTATCTAAGAGTTCTGTGAAGGAGGTCTCTGTGAAGGACACAACATTGAAATATCAGAAGACAGCAGACAGAGGAAGTCCACCACATTGTACTGGAGAGATTGTGGTCAATTGTTTATAATGGACTCCAATTTTCTAGCACCCTCCATCGTGTGACTGGCAGGGGTGAATAAAGAACAGAAGAGAGATTTCAGATTCTAGAGGTGATTAAGGAGAACAATCATGAAGAAATGTACGGTAAGCAAACGACTGGCTGGCTGCCAAAGGAATAACAGGTTTCAGTTATTGAGCGCTTTACATGCACAGCTGTAAACCTCTCATGTTTAATAACTCAACCACACGTAAGGTCATATAAACACCCTGAACGTCGTTGTTTTATCAATGAAGGGTCATGAACTGGTGAAATATAAACTGACTGGCACATCCAGATGTTTGGCCATTACTCTGGTTTTACTGTGACTGTAAAGAGCAGCATGTTTTAATAATGTTCTGAAGAGCATCTCACAGGCTTCTGTGAAAGCAGGAATGAACTTGCAGGCAGTGTTTGTTCAGAGCACATCATAAGATAGTTTTGGACAGGGGTATATATTCAATGTAATGAAATATTTTAAATACAACAAATTGAATATTTAAAAACTACAATATTAATTCGTAGAAATGCAATCAAACAAAAAGTTTTTGAATGTAAAAAAAAAATAATGTATACAGAAATTGTCCTCAGACTGCTTTCTCCTGCACCATATAGTATTTTGAGCTCGTCCTCGCTCGACCAATCACCTTCCCCACGGACGCACATGCACAGGAGTGTGGGATATTAACAGCAGTGAAGGAGACATCTAGATAAAGGTATCTCCTGAGGCAGGAAGTGAAAGAAACGTTGGATTTTGCCTGTCCAGTAAAACAAGATTATGTGCTGTAAGGCAAGTCGGCAGGTTGTGTGAGTTCATGACCAGATAAACAGGCTTTTTTACAAAATTTACCATCAAATAATATTACACAGCTGAAAAGTACAACTTATTAGTTGCATAAATGTGGTCTTGGAGAGAAAAAATCATGTGCCGGTAAATTTTAATAGAGCTAATCTGATGTTGCAGCATTACAACAGTGGGCCTTATAGGGTTAAAGTGGATTTCACTGTAAGAATGACACATTGAACCCATAGCATTAATATATATGAAGTGTGCACTTTTCCATTAGGTTTGAGTTTTAAGGTTTGAACTTTATAAGAAGCGAATCTAAAGCTTTCACACAGTAAGTTATTTTATTCACACTGAGTGCCGAACTCCCATAAAATTTTGACATCTTGTTTGTTGCACTCTGGCGACTTCATTTCCTCAAATTTCGAATGATTGAGGCATGAAATCAGAATAAAACCGTGAGTGTCATGCTAATGTATGACTCACTGGAGACGAGCCAATAAGTTTGTTAGCCGCTAAATTGCTGCAATATATCAGTGCAGTTTATAACTGATGCAAACTGGTGAATCTTATGGACTGTAACTTTAAAAGCTGTGGACACCAGACGTTATATGCTAAAAAACTGATTTTCTATGCAGCTTATTTTGAACACAGAATGAGCCTCTGACTCCCGCAGTGGAAATTTGCATATGATGCTCTGTATGGCCAGTCAGCACACCAAAGTTTCACAAGAGCAATATATATATATATATAGCAATATATTCATTCAGCACAATGCAGTATGAACAGTTCTTTAAAATGACCTGCTAACTGTCCAGTCAGCACTGAGAGATGTTTTGAAATACAGTATAGGGACATTCAGTATAAGCGCTGTTCCAAAACCTATCCCAGCTAACAGCGAACGTTCTCTGAATGTTGGCTAACATTCTCTAAAAGTTCTTGCCATAACATTTGTACAAAACATTTAATGTTATATATCATATATCAAAACCTTTACTCTTAAGTTGTGAGTGGAAAGGTTTGAAATAGTTACAGATTAAAAAAAACATTTAAATAACATTCTTAGAACCAAGCAATAATATTAATACAATGTCTAAAAACTGTACGTTGTGAATGAACATTCAAAATAACAATTTTCACATTTTGGTTACTTAATGGAAACAGAGAAATGTTTATACAATTATTGAGTGATATTTGTATGGATCACAACATTCTTGCTGCTCATTTTGCATACGTCAATACGACGTTTGCTACTGATTTGTATGGAAATACAGCATTGACTGTAAATCCAGAGAACACAGAGTGAGTGTGAGCGATGACATCATCATCTACACGAGCAATCACAACACGTCTGGAGTGCTTGATTACTGCTCTTCAGAAGCTACAATCAGCTTAATAACTCCACGCAGGAATTCCTTCATTACAAAGAAATAATAATCATCATCATTTACAAGCACTTTTTTCAGATTAGCGAGGTTTATTACTGCGTGTGCTTTACAGAGCTTTATGTGGGTAATTGACAAATAGCACTTAATTTATCCATAAAAAAGCTTTATATCGAACTTTTAAATATAAAGGTTTACTAATGGGTTCTTCACAACGATGCTGTAGAAAACATTTTTGGTTCCCCAACTAATAATTGCTGTCAGGATGTGAAGCGACTTTCAACCAGCGTAACAAAAAAATCGCCTATCCTGCCGTTAACATGAAGTGACCAATCAGGAGCCATCCTTTTTTAAATCGAGGGACATGGAGACACTCATGTTTAATATATTACAATTTGGACTGTTTGCCTTTTAAAACATTAGATCCTTGTGCTAAGATCAGCATGCACCGGTAATCTGTTAAAATCCTGTTACGTTTCATGACTGGGAGACACTTGCCACATGGTTTTAACTAATTAACAATAGTTAAATGAGCACCTCCATATTATTTTAATGGGTAATTATGTCGTTTCATGAAGCAATGCCCATATATCAGCACAGTGTATAAATCAGCCTATGTCTTTCTAATTGTCTCTAGGAACAAATACATAATGTATAAAGTGAGTTTAAAAGAGTAATTGTCCAGAAACTCCATCTGATGTCATGTTAGAACTTAGAAAAACTTTCGTTTTTAATAGAATTTATGGGCTGATTGAACACAAACTTGTTTTAGGATGGGGAGCAGGGATGGGGGAGCAGAAGTGGAAAAATATGCAAACCAGAATCAAATCTGTGTAGCCCATATGAGAGCCAAGACTCAATATGTTTAGGCTTCAAACCACTAGGCCAAGACTCTATTTTTAAAAATGTAAGTGACAAAAAATTCAAACAAAAAGTTTATTTAAGTGACAAAGTGACAAAAAGAGAAAAGTTAAATGACAGAAAGTTCAAAACATTACAATTACAAAAAATGTACATGTATTTTTTTGTTTTTAAAACAATAACTGTAAACGCAAGCAAATGTTATAATCATTTGGTACAAGGTTGTTTTTCTCATTTTAAATTACATTTTTGAATAGAACTAGTTAAAATTGGTCTGATAGGTTAAAAGTTAATGTGAAAATTACAGTTCAGCTGAACTAAATGAGTGTGATTAGACCAACATTAGCACAGGAGATTCATCTCATCTCCCTTGTTAACTTTAATTTAGAAGATTGCTGGGCACAGCACTCACCCTCAACAACACCAGCAGATGTGTCATTGTCCAACAACAGTGTTCCCCAAACACCCACCCAAGAGTCTTACAAGACTGTCAGTGAATTCAGAACTTCATTAAGTCGCTTTCACACCAGATGGCTCTGATCTCATCAGTCCATATCATTCCAAACTGAAACATTAAAATTAGTGAGAAATACATTGATCTCACTTTATCTGAAAGTAGCATTTGAACATATGTGACATTTTCTTTGCCTCCAAGCCAATTCCCAACTAACAGGGAATGTTCTCAGAATATTGGCTCAATGTTTCCTCAAAGTTATCCAAAACATTCTTGCAGTAATGTTAGTAGAACACTTTCTAACGTTATATGTATATATCATATATATCAAAAACATTATTCTTTAGTTGTTAGTGGAATGCTTTAAAACAGTTGCAAAATAAAAAAAAAGAATAGCGTTCTTATGACCAAGCAATGATGTTAATACAATGTATAAAAAAACATTCCAATAATGTTTTTACTGTTTTTGTTACCTAATGGAAACCTTACGGAAACATTCTTACAACCTAAAATTGTTAGCGGCGTTATGTTTAAAGTCTGGATGAGTGTTCTGGAGTTCTAGCAGTTAGATCTGTAGATCTGTTGGATTTTTGATTGACGTGAAAGATATTTCATGTCTTTTGTTAAAGATAGATTCAGTCTTGTCATAGACTCTTGTCTACAAATACAGTTAAAGGACTGGAGAGACAAAGCTACGGCAGCAGGTCCAGACATACACTACTACAGAGTTATTGTGCAACAGCTAGAAAGGCTGTTCAGACATCATTACAGTTCTTAAAGAAGTCCCATGATTCTTTGCAACTTCTATCACTTTTTTTCCAATTACACAACTTGTGTTCAGACTCACACATCTTGTCTCGATCTTCGCTCCCAAGCCACTGTGAGCTAATACAGTTGAAAATTGAATTTTTTTTTATGTCCTTGGGGAGTGAATTTGTTCCTTTGTGTCTTTATCGTTGAAGGAGTAATGTATTTTAAAAACAGCACTAAGAAATGGAGAAGATAATGTTACACATGGGTGACATCTCTATAAAGATCCCTGTGAAAGAATTCCACTTCGGCCATTGTGAGTGGACTCTCTGACAATGACACTTCATAGCAAAGCCAAGATCAGATTTTGTTCAGAACTGAAGGATCCAGAAAACCTTTTTAGGTCGCATGAACATTTCCATAATGTTTCTATTAAGTAACAGAAACATTAAAATGATATTTATATGTATATTATATATATTATTATATATTATATATTATTTTGAAAGTTCTTTGTATGTTCAAAGCGTCTAGTTTTTTAGACGTTGCATTAATGATATTGCCTGTTTATAAGAAGGTTATTCAAACATTTTTTTAAATTCTTTAACGTTTTTAAAACATTCCACTAACTACTTAAGAATAAAGTTTTTGATATATATGATATATAACAACATATAAAAAGTCATACTAACGTTACTGCAAGAACACTATCTGATCATTTTAAAAGAACTTTTAGCCAACATTCTGAGAACGTTCTTTGTTAGTTGGGTCATAACTTCATGTCTAATGATCAACAACAAAAAAAATCAGCTGTGATTTAAGGAAAATCAGGCACACATTAGTTTAAAGCTTTATTATCTGGCAGAGATAGAATAGCAGTAGGAAAACAAAGACATGATGATCTTCCATCTTCTCCACCAGATGCTATAGTGTTGTTTAGTCTTTCCACCAAGCACTGAGACACACACAGGATTGTGGAATATCACAGGCAGCAAAACTGTGATGTCTTCATAATCAGATCAAAGCATCCAGACAGGACGTTAAACACTGACATTTAGATGTCTTGACGACTTTCTTCCTCTGTGTTTAACTCCAGTTTCAGCCAAAAGAACATTTATAAGGCTTCCAGCAGATGTATTGTTAAACACCAGAGTCTACTTCCATCAGTGCTTCCATGGGGAGAACCAGGTATGTGGGTCTCAGACATTTGGTTTAGGTTATTGATTAATTTATTTAGTTGTTTTGCGTGTTAAGTGGATGTCTGATTGATTCCCTGTGGGCAAATCCTTTTTTCCTTTATACCATTATGATGCCATTTACTTGATATCTGGCTGTCAGATATACAAAACTGGACTCAACTGGAATGGATCCAATTACCTGCCTGGAATGGACTCAATTACCCACATGAAGTGCAGATAAGAAACATCTGATTTGTCAATCAGAGCCACTTTATCCGCTCCTGTCCAGAGAATGTAGCAATAAACTGCCATTATTCCTGTCACTGAGTTTCTATACAATAGGAGAATTAGTGATTGTAAAAAAGCAAGCCTGCCTTTATCCTGAAATTACAAACTGGTTGTTCTTTTAAAGGCTCGAGACAGATAGCTTTTGTTTTCTGTACCACATACCTTTACTAAAGCTTCAGATTGGACAGTCTCAATACATTTAAATCCATTATATGGTTTGAAGAATGAAAACCTTTTGAATATGAATTGAGTGTACAAATTTTAGTAGCTCTCCTGTTCCCGTTGATTTGTTCTGCTGTCACTGGCGGCTGTATTTCTCACTTTTTTAAATCTTAAATGCACTTACCTTTAAATGTTAAATAAGGTTGAATTAAAACAAAAGGAAAAGTTTTATCATTCAACAGGTTAAACAATGGATAGATAACAAATGAATACATGTGAGAAAGAAACTGATGTCTGCTTTAGTCACTTACTGATGCTTCTTCAAAAGAGCGTGTCATTTTAAAAGCTTAATGGTTTGGCCGTTGAATAATGTCACTTCTTTTAAACTGAATAGGAGCTTTCAGAGATGGACAGTGTTACAACATTCCCAAAGCAATTGCCAGTGATGTTTGAATAAAATTAAGTCATTAAAGAGTGTGGAAGTGGATTTGTATTACAGAGGAGCAGTTTATCTCTTTCTCTTTGAGTTTGTCTCCTGCTGTATTTTGGTAATGTGAACATCTCTTCATTGGCGGATACACAAGCCCACAGAAAACACACATCATCAGTTTTTGACCTTTGTGTCACATGGCCTGGATGATGATAAGGTACTGCTGTTATCTGAAGGATAATCTTAGACTTAATCTCACAAAGCCAGACTGATGGCAGGAGGTCTGGACTCCATCGCAGGTCAAGACGTCTGACATGTAAAGTAACCACAGCTGCTTGGTTCAACATCATGTTTTCATGTGGACCGTTAAAGAACGTGACACACACGTTCCCAGAAGTCCTATAGAAATCAACCAATCAGATGAAGTCTTTTCAATTTTGTGTGCCTTACACGTCAGACGTTCAGCCAACGATCTGTGGTTGTGGTCCAGAAACAGCATTCATCGAAACCAAACTTCAAACGGGAATACCTTGTGTTGTGTATAAAGCCTGGATATCCTGCACAATTACAATGTTAGTATCAAGCGCCTGAAGTTCATTTTCAACAGTCCTTCATTATTTCAGTCTAATATTAATAGTTTGCAGTACACTTGAGAGCATTTTGGTTTTCGATCCTGTCACAGTGTAATACAGACTCGACTAAGAGGCTGTTGAAGGGAGTTAAAGATTATATTGGACACAACAAATTTGCAGCCACAATGTAAGTACCATTGCTCAATTATAAGTGCTGGTGTTCACATATCTTAAAGGCACGGCAGCAAAAAAGCTACACAAGTGAACAAACAAAACCAGACCTTGCAGTAGAATGGGTCTGTTTTTGTTTGTTTGTTTTTTGTTTTTCACAGCAGCTCAAAAACTAAACAGATGAACAAACAAAAAAAATCTCCTCCAGTGTATCAGGTCTGTTTTTGTTTGTTTGTTTTTTCACAGAAGCCAAACAACAAAACAGGCAAACAAAAAGAGACCCTTCAGTTGGTCAGGGTTCAGTTTTTGTTTGTTTGTTTGTTTTGTTGTCTGCTCTGCCTTAAAGAAACATGCAGTCAGTACCAGATGATCATCAAGCACTGGAATATGGTCATTAAAAGCAAAAACTAAAAGCTCACAATGTGAGAAAATATTTTTGTCACAAAATAAATGAATGATATGACCTATAAAAGTTCTTGGACACCAACTTTCCCTGACAAGAAGAATACATATTTTGTTTGCCTTGATATTGAATCATCCACATTTGGGCTTATAAACAGCACAAGACAGTGTATTTATTTCCCATTAAGCTCTTATGAGACATGATTCAGTTTTTGCCTCCCTGAAAGAGGATCTCTGCGTGTTTACCCTCCATCTTATTTAAAACCCTATTCTTGGTGATATGGGAAAAATACCTTTACAGCAAATTGGCAAGAATGAGCATCAGTTTTACCCAGCAGCTCAGAGCAAAACCTCTTCCCCTGTTTCCAAATAGCATTAATTTACCGTTAACAGTGACAGCATGGCTAAAAATATTCATATTTGCCCAGAGGTTGAATTTCACACGCTCCCTATAGAAGCTGGAGGAATATATCTCAACTGAAGGAGGAGAAATCTCCACAAAACATCTCTCAGGGGCAGTGCTCCTCACACACATGATTTAAGGGTCCCTCTGCTGCTCCACAACAACAACACAATTTGAGCTGTGAGGGTTTTGTCTTTCAGAGATACTCTGGCTCTGTCGGCCGCCAGGGCTGGAGAGCTGTGATAAAATAAAACAATATTAACAAATCTCTCTTAATAGAGCAGCAGTTACCAGGCTGGTCAGTGAGCAGCACTCGTCCCAGCTAACAGGGAACGTTCTCAGAACATCGGCTAACATTCTTTAAAAGTTCTTTCAAAGTTATCAAAAACATTATCGCAGTAACAATAGTAGAACTTTTTTAGCGTTATATTATAAAGCCACATGGTGTTCATAGGTCAGATGACTGGCTAAAAAACTGGGCCCAAAACTGACAAAAAGAACTTCTTTCTTTTGCCAAAAGTTCCAGTTCCTTAATATTATTTCAGCAATAATTATTAGATTAGTGAGACCCATCTACATACCATGAGACTACAGTCTAAACAGACAGATATTGTAAAGCATGGAGATGTGACACCAGGGTTATCGGACCTGAACCGAGGTCTCATCATTATTGTAGCTTAAGGGACTTAATTCTGTTTGCAACTGCATGATAAATTACCAGAGTGAGATTTATAGACCAAAGTGTGGATTAAAAGGTTGATGTGGGTTAATGAATTTTTTTGTTGAATGTCTTCCCTCAATGGAAGCCGAGTTGAAACCCTCCATTATGAACTGATTCTGTTCTGTACTGCAGATGGGAAATGACAGCTACATATTGATTAACATAATAAATATCAAAGACTCTTTACCCTGACCTCAGATCATCTCATTTAAATGAACAAATGTAGGTTCTATGATCAAGATAAGTTTCATTACATCCCCTAATGACAGAGAACTTAAGATTAATCTTGACCTTATTTGAGTTTGTGATGCATGGTTAAACATTTGGCCCATGGCCTGAGTTACTCACTGATTTCTTATTACATATTACTGATTTCTTCCACTATACTTGTGTTCTCAATATAGGAAACGTACAATCATCTCCATCCCTGACCTCCCGTCCTCGTGGGTGGCATGGTTGAAACCCTATGTTAGGATCTCTCTCTCTCTCTCTCTCTCTCTCTCTCTCTCTCTCTCTCTCTCTCTCTCTCTCTATACATGTACGCATATGTATAGAGTATACATTAAATAGCTCAGGAAAATTGTACATCACATTTTAAATAAACATTTTTCTGACACTTGCAAAGTGTGTGCAAAGTAAATAGGTGTTTTGTACAAGCATTTTACATTTTTCAGGAAACAAGTGAATGCTTTTATATAACAATGTTTTTGTAGTTTTACACCGGCAGGGGCTCACTGGAACCACACTATACAATCAATTGTCATTTGCAATGTTGCCAGATCTTGCTACAAATAAATAAAAACAAGCACAAAATAAACAGAATAGGTTTAAATCCTGCATTTTGGAATCACAACAAAATTATTATATATACAAACCTGCAACTTCCCACTTAAATAACTTACGTAAAGTGTCTCATTGGGTGGGTCACAACAAGCCCAAAGATGCTTATAATAACAGTATCTGGCAACACTGCTTGTCTCCTTGCACACCAATAAATAACATAATCCCACCAACCCACATGGGCACAGCACATATATATTTAACATGGTGTAAATTACATAGGGAAAACTGTACGGTTGACATATTTGTATTGTCACACAGTATAAATACTATTATAACCCCCAACCCTATACAGCAAATACAGCCCCAATATATAATAAAAAGCAATGCACACACACACACACACATATGTATCCGGGTGTATATATACATCCTGATAGAGGGGTGGCAAAAAGAACAGCGTAAATAGGTCCTAAAGGTCCTAAGAAAACAATTTTAAATTATTAATATATTATACGCAGTCGGCTCTGACTCCATTGGACAGCTGGATAACAATATTGTTCACAATGCTAATTAAAACCGTTTTCAGTAAATATGAAGTCATTCCAAATGTGCAATTCCCAAGTATGGATGTGATGTGGGTGTTTTGCTGGCAATGGAATATTTTTAGGGCAATATCTATTTTTTATAAACCTCAAGCTTCATTTGAACACCATTAACTGTCAGCACACACAGGCATTTAGGCTCCTAATTATTTAATGTCTTTATCATGCCAGAGCTGCGCTGCTCGAACCCTCCCTCTTCTTTCTCTCCACACAAATTGTTGCACCTGCTGCGTTATGCCATGAAACATTTTATGTGCCGTTGTTTACGGGCATCACCTCAGTGCTCATGCTAAAGAAAATAAAGCAACACATCCAAACGCTCCTCGTTGTCATCAATCAAACAATAAAAGCAAAGGTAACAGTGAGTCTTTGAGGCCAGAAACGTGACTCGTGTCATTTCAGGGGCCAGGGAGGAGAAATAATATAACTATAAAACACTGCTAACCTCTGTGGCTTTCCACATCTTGATTACCCAGCTAACAAGTTAAGATTGTAAGAACATTTCCCTAACATTTCCTTCAAGTAACAAAAATGTCTAGGAACATTTTATAGGAACAAGGTAATTTTATTATACATAGAAATTATTTATGTTTTTAAAATGTTCCACTAACTACTTAGGAATAACATTGCTTGAATTTTTAAAATAACATTTTAAATGTAATATTTTTGTTGTGGAAATGTTATGGAAACATTGTTAACTGGGAAACTACCTAGCAATGCCATAGAAACCACCAATCAAAACATCTCAGCAACGACACAGCAACGCAACGCCCTGGCAATGACAAGGAACTTAGACAGAACATCAGTGAGTTGGCAGTGAGTTTTCAACAGTCAAGCATCTTTTATAATTTGTTTGGATACATAAAATACATCTGAGTAGCTCTAATTACACACATCATGCAGCATGACAGTGTGAAAACAGATACTGTTTTTTACTAAGTATTATCAGATTGAAAATGTAATTTTGATAAATGAATTAACATATGGAAAAACTGTCAACAGCTGCTGTAACTGTCTGTCAGATGAATAAAATGAGTCTGTATTTTCATTCATTCAGCTGAAATTAAGGTAGTATGAAATATGTCTGACTGAATACAAATAATTAATAAATATTAATTGCTGTTTTTCAGGTTTTAGATTTGCTCATTGTTATTTAACACATGGCTGAAGTATTTTTGCTTTATCTATGACTAAATAACTGTTAATTTTGAGAGAGTTTGAGAGAGTCAAAATGGTTCAAATAATATGCAAATATAAAGACAATAGTAATTATGCAAGACTCCTTCAGTTCATCTTTTCATTCATTTTCCATATACGTACCTCATTCAATTATAACACACAACATGCAATTACATTTTGGAGAATGTAGCTTTATTTAGAAACGAAAGACCAAAACGAAGGTGTTTATCCACAAATAGTTTCGAATAGTTCAATATCATTAACCCAAAAACTCAGTTGGCTGACAAATTAGTGATTTGCATATTTAACTAAAAGGCATGCTTGGTTAAGCTGGCAAATTGCTTTACAAATGCGAACCCCTCGCACTGATGTTGTAAAAGTACAGCCCCTAAACCCGGCATTATGTAGCTGCTCAGTGAGAAATTGGTTTAGCGTTGTGCTACCAAATGAGAGCTAACGTGTAATTAAAAGGTTTAGGTTTTATAAATAACGGTTGTGAAGAGTTGTGGATGAGGAGGCGGGTGAGATAGAGACAGAGAGAACACAGAGGAAGAGAGAGAGAGATGGAGAGAGTTTGCAGTGGAGCCATACAAATGGAATTATCAGAGAGTAGGTTGTGTTACAGACTAAATTAAGCATTGCCCTCCTTTAAAACCAATAAGAACATTTTGCAGAGAACACGGCTTTAATAATCCTCCTGTGTGATCATCAATAATTGTAGAGTTATGAAAGCATCTCTTGCTGCACATGTTTGTGGATAATGATTCTGGTTATATTGGGACAGAAAGAGAAACAGTTTCACTGTTTTGGAGACGCAGCATTTGATGTGCGAAGTTCAAGAAGTTCAAAAAGAAACAATTTATACAACGCAAACCCATTTTTGTGATCATGATGCTTTTTTTGCAAAATGCATTTTTATCTTCAAAAACAACGAAAATGTGTTTATGTGGAATGAACTGAAACTTATCTTTGGCTTCACTAAGAGTAATTTTGCTCCGCACCTGCAATGTTTCAGCACCCATTTACTAAAACACTCTAAAAGCAGTTTGTCATTTTGCAGGCAGCTTTTCAGTGCTGTCTGTCTGTTATATATTTAACTGGGGCTTTATAGCATCACTGTACCACTGAAATCCAGGCCCCTTAAAACCACAATTCTGTAGCATTATGAGATTAAAATCATGGTGTGAAACTAAAGTACTTATTGTTTTTTTCCCCCTTCAAAATATTTTTGCATAAAACATAATGCATTCATCTTCTAACTTTACAATTTAATTCTCAACATTATACCTTAATCTCCTAATGCCTCAACTGTAATCTCATAATGCTACGAGTTTATTCTCAAAACATTGCAACATGCATGCGGTTGGGGTGTTAAGTGTATTAATATCAAAGGCCTAAAATCAAATCATAAAGACAATTTTCACCTCTACATATTCCTTGTTTCTCATTCTAGTTTGCCCACATTTGTTGTGAGAGAGATCATAAGAACAGTTTGTGCCTTCCTGTATTAGTGGAACAGTCAGTCTGTCCAGCCATCTGTAAGAAATTGTATATTTTTTTGTGATTATGAATGGCTGCTGGGCTGGCCATTAGTAATACCGTTTCTAACAACTGTATGTCTAAAAGGTTTAATATGTATATACTAAATCTTACTTCAAGTATATTCCTAACTGTTTTGGAAACCCCATCCACTGTGTTTTGATCTGTCTTGTGCTTGGATCTAAAACTTTGTATCAGTTTGTGTGTTAAAGCAAGTGTAACTCCAGTTCTGTTGTCTGCAGGTCAAAGGCAAAGCGTGTGGAAACGTTGTCTGGGGTCAAAGGTAAACTTGCACTCCAGACAAAGTGTTTCAGTAAAGCTGCATTTCTACAGGGGAATGTTGTTTGTTTCACCTCTGAGCTCTTGAAAACACTTTCTATTTGTAGTTTATAACATCACTTAAAGCTGAACGTCACATTCTCAGAACATTGGCCAACATTCTCTAAAAGTTCTCTCAAAGTTATCAATAAAGTTATTGCAGTAGCATTAGTAGAACTTTTTATAAAGTTATCCAAACATTGTTTAGTTATGTAACATCCCATTAACAACATAAGAATAACATTTTGATAAGTATGATAAATACATTTTAAACATTTTTGTTACTTAAGGGAAACATTAGGGAAACATTCTAACCTAAAATTGTTAGCTGGGTTATTTTTTACTTTTATTATTGGCAGTAAACAAACTATTTTAGATAAAACATCCACACAACAAGCAAAGAAAATAAGAAAAAAGGAGACAGTGAAAAGGTAAATGCTGTTCAGAAATCACAGCAGTCAAAATAAGATGTAGCTTGTTTATCTGAGAATTACAGTAAAACTTCAGCAATAAGCAATCACTGCGTGGTGTCCTGCATACAGTACACAGTTTCACTGAAGATGTGTTTCTTTCTCTGTTGACAGATGCCCAACTGGTGTTGTCCTTGAATTAACCCATCACACATGCACGCCACCTAATTCTTTCTGCCATTATGTTTAAAAATGCATGCCCGCATGTCAAAGGTATTAGCATACATCATGTTAACATGAGAGAAAAAAGGCCTAATCGTGCATTCATGTGACACCTCTGCTGACAAAACAGCCGATGGTTTTTAAAGTGTTTGCACATTCACCTCAGCGCTTTCTGCTGAGTCTTCCTGCAGTTATCCCCCTGTGTGCCTGATGAAAATCCAGCCCTCTGCACATTTCCCAACGTGGGCACACCTTGTGACAAATCCAATACTTCATGTAATGCATCAGCCATACAAAGGCAAACATATCACCGTTTAATCTTCCCCTGCATTTTATTTCTGCAAAGTTTAGGAGGGGACTTGATGAATTGCACGTGCCGCAGTAATCGCCTCGGCGGCGCGTCTCGAAATGACGGAATAAAACCGATTTTCAGAAAGATGTTTTCATTTCATAAAATATGTTTGTCACAACTGTGTGCTTATGCTTAGCCATGTTTTATTAAATAGTTTTCTTGTTTACGTTGTGTAATATAAAAAGGCAACGCATTGACATAATGACACTGATAAGTGTTGTTTGAAGCACTCTCCTAGCTAACAAGTTTAGGTTGCAAGAACGTTTCCATGACGTTTACATTACGAAGCTTTGTGAGAACGTTAGCCAGTGTTCTCAGAATGTTTCCTGTTAGCTTGGCTAGTGCTTTCCTCTATAGCTTTCTTTATAGTTTGCCTTTTTGGTGCCTTGCTGAGATTCTATCATTTTAAAAGGTTAAATCTTAGGTCTAGTGTACAGCAGGCCCATCTAAATGCATTGTTTTCCATAAAGTCCTCTGTAATGTTAAGTTTATTGTACAACAAATTTTATAATTAAGTTTTTGTTACTATTTTCAACCCATTTTATGATTCTTAAAACTGGAAGTTTCATTATTCTTTGTTTATTTTTGCATCCGTGTCTTTAAGACCTCTTAGCATACGTAATGCGCGCATAAAACAATGCAGCACCCCTCACCATGACGTTGTCTGGCCAGACATGCGTTAAACTGTTCTGAGGTTTCTGAGGTAAGAAATCCAAACATTTCACAACTAGACATTTCTGCAGCTGAGATTCAATAAGTGTTTGTTTTGGACCCTGAAGGAAGTTTTGAGTTCTCAGAGTTACAGTACGTTATTATACCACATTGAACTGTTTTATTTCAGAAGATCAAGGAAAGTTTGATTTCTCATGATACGAGCCCTTCAGGCAGTCGAGCGATGCCATCACTTCTGACAGCTGTTAGCATCAGCCTCACAGGCATGAGTCACTAGATTTCTTCATTCACTATACCGAGAGAGCTGAAATGCTTTGAAATGTTTTTTTAGACATTTTAATTAACATTATTGCTGGATCATAAGAACAATATTCACACTTTTTCACCCTGTAATGTTTTTAAAACGTTTCACTACAACTTAAGAATAACATTTTTGATATATGATATATAACACTAAAAAAAAGATGATAACTTTGTTTCTTGATAACTTTGAAGGATCCTATAGAGAATGTTAGCTTTAAGACATTTAGAGAATGTTTCTGAGAACATTCCCTGTTAGCTGTGTTTATTATGTAATGCTGTGGTTTGTCTCTACAGTATTTTTCTACATTTCGACATTAAATGATGCAGAGAAGCTCCCTGTTAGCATATTGTCATGTATTTAATTTACACATCGGCAACCGTGTCCCTCATTCTGCTTTTTCTTTTGCCTGCTAAACATGAAACAAACATATCAGCCTTAAATAGCATCACTGCTTCAGGCAGCTTACAACTGCAGCTACAGTGAATTTACTGTGAATTTTTGAAAAGAGTTTTGACACTGTCAATATTACAGAATTTCAAGCCACTGTAATCCGAGGATTAAGAGTGAGACTTTATATATGAAATATTATCTACCCTTACAACACTTAAATAACCTTACAGGGTACGTGTCAACATTGACAAGTATTAAATAATTACAACTTTAAAAGTATGTAAAATTATTTCTATATTAATTAAATTAGATAAACTTATGTAGATATGCAATTAAATACTATACTATAATATACTGTATGATACTGTACTATACTATACCATACTATACTATACTATACTATATGCTTTATGCTATACTATACTATGCAATGCTATTTTATACTATTCTATACTATACTATACTATATGCTATATGCTATGCTACACTAAACTACACTGTGATACATGCTACTCTATACAGTACCATACTATATGCTATAATATACTATGCTATACTAAACTATGCTTTATGCAATATACTATACTATGCTATATTATACTATACCATAATAACAATTGAATAATATACAGAATTTCCCCTGAAATGTCAAAACATACACTAAAATATATTTTATGTAACTGAGTAGATAATTTTGTGTGTGTGCCCATTTATTTCAAAATGGTAATTTTAGCAACTTTCACATATTCTGTTTATCATGTTCATTGGCCGACAACCATATTTCAGCAGAACCTCAAAGTGTGAAAAAATATCCACACAGCTGGCAGTCTTTAGAGAAAAATAAATAAAAAAACTACACATTCAAAATGCAAAAAGTTGAAGTGCAATCCTACATTTAAAATGTGTTGGAGTCTTTGATTTTTGGGCCTTGTATAACACCTTTTGCTTATGACTTTTTCCTTAGTCACTATTTGAAGCTAATTTGTTCACCCCACCTTCCTTGTTAACAGAACAATGGACGTAACGTTTATTCTGGAGTTAATGCCAGTATTTCTCAGACTATTTCTCAAAAGTGAAAGGAACACATTTGGAGAAACAAGTAAAAAAATGGTTGTGATTAAAGTGAAGCATATTTGTTATGCAGAAACTGGGCCAAGCACAGACTGCTTACAGCAAAACAACGCATTTGAGTGTTAGTTATTTTGTTAATAAGTACTACCACAAAAAAAAATGATTGTAAATGTAAACAGAAAGTTTCAATGCAAGTAAAGGGGACTTATCTGCGTAACACCCAAATAAACACACACTGCCTTCCACTCTGGTAAACTTTACTGTGTTTCACTGATTTTAAGGTGCTGATGTAGGTAATGAGGGATTGAGAAAAGAACAGACTTCAGCACTAATGTTTTAATACGTTTTGTGTGTAAATTATGCTGAATTTTGGTTTTCAGGCAAACACTTTATCAGATGTTATTAACTCACTCTGTAGTGAATTCACTGCACAGTTGAGCCATTTGTGCATGTAGTATTAAAGAGTAAACTGTTGTGTCTGATTTTACTAACCATTCATTCATGCAGGCTTTCCCACAGGCTTGTTAAAGGAGGGACCCAAACCTTATGAAAGATGAAAACAGATCATAGAGACTTTATTAAAGGTAAGGTAAGCATAAGACCTCCCTTATCCTTACAAAACATAGTTTGCATTCAAACCCAATGCAGTGATTGGACGTACATTTTATGTATATATTTAAGATATATTTATAGAAAGAATTAAAAACAAAACTGACTGATTTCTATCAGGATGTGAAAAGACTTTCAACCAGCACAACAAAAATGTTTCTGAAACAAATTGCCTATCGTGCCTTCATGATAAGTGCCTTACAAATGTACACAATAGCAATTTAGTAAAAACCCACTGAAAACACCTTAAACAGCCTTACAGTATGTTAAATGTTACACTTAACCACTAACCCAGAAATGTACCTCAACCAGCCCATTTCTGAGGTCCCCAAATGGAAGAGAATTATTTTAAAGAGAAAGACTTTTCATGAAATAAAAAGACAGTCCCTTGATCACAGCTCTGGGATCAGAGTTATAAATCAAAGCAGTCCGGCCTCTGTGTGTGGGTGTGTGTGTGCTGAGGAGGGATCTGGACAGATCTGCTACATGGCTAACAATTTTAGGTTGTAAGAACATTTTCCTAACGTTTCCATTAAGCAACAAAACATAAAGAAATGTTACTTTAAATGTTTTAGGAATGTTAAAAATGTCCAGTTTTTTAGATGTTGCATTAACATTATTATTATTATTATTATTGCTTAGCTATAAGAACGTTATTCAGACATTTTTTAAAATTCTGTGACGTTTTAACAGCTTATGAATAACATTTTTGATATGATATATAACTTTGAACTCATGTATAACTAAAATGTTCTTTTAGCATTACTGCAAGAACATTTTCTGATAACTTTATGTATGTTTGCCAATGTTTTGAGAATGTTCCGTATTAGTTGGGTAGGCCTGCAGCCTCTTCAGTACATCACAGAAAACAGCGACTGTCAGCTGTGGAGATGAATTCAGATGGTCATTAGGTTCAGGCATGTGACATCAGTGACCCCTGCGGTCTTCTGTGGCTGTGTGTGTAACACCAGCAAGCAGCTCAACGCTGTCATGTCAGCAGTGCTAATTCAGTGTCTCAGAGGCACAGATCACTTGGGCAGATCTTCAGATCTTTGCGTGTGCAGAGAGTAACCGCATGTGTGTCTTCCTAAAACATTTTTTACGTTTTTGTTATTAATCAAAATGTTAAAAAAACGTTCATACAACCTCAATTTTTTTGGCTGGGTGTGCCAAATCTCAAGACCCAGCAGTCAAAACAGTTTCTGACAATAAAACTGTTTTATTTCGAAGCCCTTCCAATGTTTGATCAATCACTGCCCTACAATCCAATCACACTGTTGATCTTTTCTGTAACCAATCAGATGTGCTCAGTTATGATTTTGCTAATATGATCTGACACACGAATGTGTCGGGAGTCACATACGCCGTACCGCAGCAGAGAACAGAGTGAAGTTTTTAAAGGGAGATAAATGAAAGTTGTTATATCTGACAATCAAGTCGCGGTCCCCCTGGTGTCGTGTCAGCATTGATTTAACGCAGGGCCAAACGTCCTGATTATGTAAAACCGATGTGAAAAGCTGGTGCTATTTATAAACTCTGTTCACATCATCACCCATCATTGCAAGCAGAGACCAGACAAGGCAGAGGGTTGTGTCAAATAAACCAGTGGGAGGAAGGGTTGGCCGGGCCTGAACCCCTGCGCCCATCACCATGGTGATAAACATCACATTCCAGGCTAGCAAGATGCCTGGCGCAGCTGCATATTTGCATAATCAAATGATAGCCTGATGAGAGGAAATTGCAAGACAAACAGTAATGTAATGGAGGGTGGTAAAATAATCACTTGGCAGAGGGGCTTGACCTTTAGCGATGTTTTTCTTGCGCACAAAATGACACGCTTAATCTTGCGTGACCTGAATGCGATGCATGTAAAGGCACAAAGGTTTGTATCTACAGGTGTTGATAAATGTCTGCTTAGAAAATGTGAAAATAATATGCGCATATAATGCGTTATGGAGGTATGGGGTATATGGAAGTCATTTCAAGAAAACATGGCCAGGGCACTTTATGCCCCAAAAGAAAAAAAAATATTACATTTGGCATGAAAAGAGGAAGACAATGAAGCACAATGACCCTATAAAATTTTTATTACTGTGGGCACTGTGCTTTGCTTATTTTTTAATTTGTGAAATGTCATATTATTCTCAGTTGTCATTCTCATAAGACTCTTATACAGTATCCAAACAATTAAAAATTAATAAAATTATTTTGTAAATTAATCATTAAATAATAAATTATGATATGTTGCAATAACTTTGACATTACAGAAACGATAACTGCAAGGAAAAGTGTGTAAATGTCATAAAAACAATTTTACAGTACAAACAATCATCGTACTCCAAAATATGCATCATTTTCTTTATCGATGCAATCCGGACTCCTGCCTCTCTACCACCATCGCTGTTCGAACCATTGCATTGCAGGTTACTTTACATACTTCTCATTACATATGTTGAATTCAAATGAAGTCACTACTGAAGAAGTGAGATTACCCGTGAAATCCATCCCGACAGCTCAAGCAAAACATGGTAAAACATCAGAGTAAAATATGACATGAACATTTGTTCTTGACAGGTTTCTTCATTTAAAAAGCCCGAGGCATACATGGATCTTCATGTAACTAATGAGAAATAATTCTCAAGACACTTATATATACTCTTTTTTTATATTTTCTATGCAGCAGATCTGATTATGGCTCCTGACTGAGTGATGCTCTTTTATCCAGTTGCAGGTCAAGTTCACCCACACTGACTGATATAAACCAGCAGGAACATCTGGTGTATTTCTTCCAAGGTTAAGCAGTTCTGCTCCATGATAGTCTCCAATTAAAATACATTCAGAGGGTTAATGCCCGAAACCCACAGCCGACCAGGTAATTACATCACGCATGGTGATTAAACTACCATTTCATATATTATGCTGAAACTCCCATTGATTCATTCAGAAGTATTCACTCAGTTTTAAATATTAAACTGTAAAGCGTGCATGCATGTTATTTTATGCCATGAAATGTAATTAATCAACAACAATGAAGGAATATATTTTAAGATAACTTTATTTCAACCAATCCAAATTCTGTCCATTTACTCACCCTTAATGTGTTACAGCCCTGTAGGTGAAGCTTAGCATGACCAGCAAACACACAACGTTTCCCTAACATTAGCATTTGACATGACATGAAATGAATATAAATCTCGCATGTGATGTATGATTGTCTCTGTTTCATGTCACACACTGTTGATCTATAAATCTACAACCTACTGTCACCCCAGCTTTTAGGTTGTTAGAACGTTTCCCTAATGATAACATTATGTAACATAAACATTAAAAATGTTATTTTGAGAGTTCAGTTTTTTAAATGTAGTATTAATGTTATTTCTTGTTGATAAACATTTTTTTTAATTCTGAAAAGTTTTTAAAACATTCCCTTACCAACGTAAGAATAATGTTTTTGATATAAACCGTTAAATGCGGTCAACTAATGTCACTGGAAGAACATTTTAATAACCTTGAGAGAACTTTTAGAGTACATTAGGCAACATTCTGAGAACGTTTCCTGTTAGCTGGGACCCCACACAGGTAAGGGATTAGAAGTAGATTTCTAAGCTAGTGTAATTTATAAGTATGTAAGTATCAGAATATTTCATAAATGTTTGAGACAGTGACAGATAAACACTGTTGTATTTGATGTCTGATATTTTTAACAGAATTTTCTATTCAGCAGAAAATTGCTGGAATGGTTATTGGCTATTATATGAAAAACTCAATGCTCAACAGCTCTCATCTCTCTCTATCTGTTATTCACTTTTATAAGGTCACTGGGAGATATCATTGATGATTAAGATAAAGGCTGGGCATTAAATTTGTCTTTCCTATTTTGTCAGATGGTTATAACTGCGTATATCTGGGATGATTTGTTCGTTATTCCTGCTATAAGGTTTTGAAAGTTAGCAGCGTTCTCAGATGTATTTGAAACACTCATCTTTTTTATTGACAGATACAAAATGACAAAAATGATTTTTTGTCTTCTACATTGCCTCTCAAAACGCTTCATCCAGATTTTCATCACCTGCGCCTCACAAAAGTTTAGCCACTGGAGGCTACACACATGAAAGTTCCACTTAACGTAATGGGCTTTTAAAATCGTACTGGTGGTTATGATCTAATAAACAACTTTAAAACCTTGATTAAATTTCCTTTAAAACCCATTTACATTTCATTACAAAACCAGGCAATGATTTAGAGCTGCAATTTTGAGGTAATGCAAGAAAATTTATAATCGCACGGGAGGCGAGAAAGCTGAGCTCTGGAAATTTCACAGTCTACAGTGTTGGGCTTGTCCACCACGGTCAGAGAAATTGCATTTAAAATGCCACAAGACTCGGTGCAGCAGCACAATTTGAGCTAGCCTGCACATTTATCCATACTGTACAAGGTGGACTGGAGAAAACGTTAGTTCAGAACATTTTCACATTCAAGGTATATAATATTTTGGCTCAAAAAATAATGTGTTAAATGTTATTCTGATAGTTCTAGGAACATTAAAAACTTCAATTTTTTTGGACATTGTAGTAAACTGTTATTCAAACTTTTTTTAATTCAGTAACATAATTAAAACATTCCACTAACAACTTAAGAATAATTTAATATATGATATATAACGTTTAAAAAAGTTCTACTAATGTACTGCAAGAAAGTTTTGAGAGAACTTTTTGCGAATTTTAAGCAATGTTCTGCGAAGGTTCCCTGTTAACTGGGGAGTCTCAGTATGACGGCCAACTCTGACAGCTTTGCTTTGAGTTCTGACTGGTGTCAGTGCTCTCAGCCAAAACGCATTGGTCGGGCTGGGCTTGTAAATGTTCCCAGCCTCTGAATTGGTGCTTGACATCCTGTACGCTTTGGCTCGGAGGGGCAGAGATTAAACAGGTCAGCACTGATGCACTAATGAAACGGACACATTTGATTTGCTCTACAGACCGTCTCTGGAGACGCACTGTGGTACTGTTTTGAGGGCCCGTGAAGAAATAAATTACGGTTTTATTCATTTTGGCTGTGATTGGCAAGCTTTGTACTGAGGCGAGATTGAATTAGAGAACATGATTCAAGAGGATCATTGCAAACTACAATATAATGAGCGTAGTGAAATATTGGATTTTTGTAGACAGGCAGCAACTTTGTACGTCTCTTTTCATGTAAAAGTTGAGCTTTGAAATGATAATTGAACGCCGTGGATGTTGAATATTTAAAAAAATAGTTTTGTCTATATGGCTTCTAAAAAATGCATCACACAAAAAATTGCAAAATAGTTATGATATTCAGTGAAGTGAGAAATTGTCATTTTCATAACTTTGCTACGTTTACAAGACCATAATAAACAAACAGTATAAAGATGGCTTTATGCGGATGCTTTTATTTCTCAGCACACCAATTTAACTCAAATGACGCATTACATTTGGATTAAAAGGTTATAATAACATTACACAGGCATACAGACTATCCAAGTGTGTCCAACATCCATTATTACCTTGTGTATTTTAATTGCAAAGAAATATTTCTTTTTTTATTTCAAAGCCTTTTCTGCATGCAATGTTTGTATGATGCAATTTAGTGGAACTTCCCAGCTTACAATTTTAAGTTTCTCTAACGTTCCAATTAGGTAACAAAAGCATTAAAAATGTATTGAAAGTTCTAGGAATATTTTAACATTTAAACCATCCAGTTTTCTAGACATTGCATTAAGGTTATTGCTTGGTTATAAGAACAATATTCAAACATTTATTCTGTAATGTTTAAAAAACATTCCACTAACTGCTTAAGAATAACATTTTTGATACATGAACGTTGAAAAGTTCTACTAACATTACTACAAAACGTTTATGATAACACTGAGAGAACTGCAGATTGCCACTTTAACATTAGAGAATGTTGGCAAACGTTCTGAGAATGTTCTTTGGGTTTGTTTAGGCCTGCAGTGTAAATCGATGGCATAAGTGCAAAACTGTTAAATAAGTCAAGAGAAGTGCCTCTCTGGATCTTGACAGGCAGGTCAGAGCTTTGACTGTTTAATCATATCTTTCTCAGGCAATCTTTGACTACCTTTATCAGTTCTTAATTAAGACCAGCGATATTAAATGAGGTTGGTCACTGCGCTCAGAGGCACTGGCGTAATTTTAAGGATATGAGCTAAATGACATTATTATCAGCTGCAGGGATGTTAAGCTCAGATTCGACCATTTAGCACGCTAACACCATGGGAGGCAAAACAATACTGATGTGACTATACCTGGAATAACAATGACTTATTCCACACCCTGCGCCAAATTCTTAGAAATTATTTTGCTTTGCTGTAAAAATCACACACGTACGTGACAACCAGAATGAGTAGTGACTGTTAACATGGAGTTTTCTAAACCTTCCAATTATGTTTCATGGAAATAAACTTAGTCTATTTAAATAGTAAATAATTGTCTATATGCTTCTGCATCTCATGAAACATTTAGTTATGGAGATTGTTGTTCAGACCTGTGGAGCAGTTAAAGTTTGATACATCATCAGTGTCGGTTCTCTTGGACTAAGCTGAAGATAGCAGAAGACATTTCTCCTCCATATTGCTTGCACAAGTTGAAGTGTGCATCATTATACATTCACTGTACAGAATTTAACAACCTCCTGCTGTACAGTACAGTTTGAGATTAATTAAATGATTGTATCTTTATTCTTTATTATATCTGATATCTGACAGTAAAACAATTTATAACCATCTCTTAATTTCATGCATATTATTTTACTAAACTTTAAATCTAAAGAGATTTACCCAGCTAACATGGAGCGTTCTGAACGTTGGATAACATTCTTTAAAAATTATCAGCATTATCAAAACACATTCTTGTGTTAACATAATTTTACGTAACATTTTGTATTTCATTTTGTAGAATTTTGTATTGTCATTTCATATATATCAAAAACATTATTGGAACGTTTAAAAAAGTTACAGAACTTACAATGACTCAATAATGGTCTCATAACCAAGAAATAACATTAATGCAAACTTAGAACTTAGAAATAACATTCTTAATATTTTGTTACTTAATGGAAACATTAGGGAAATGCTTTTACAACCTTAAAAATGGTTAGTAGGTAATCACTGTTTGTATGAATTGGGGAGGTCTATAATAAATATTGTAATCATTGTGCAAAACATTATTATTCAGAATAGATGGCTACTGTCAATGGGCGCATTATTAGAGAAAGATAATTTTTGCCCTATCATGGTGTAGTAATGGCATATGCTCACAGGAGCTAACTAGTCTATGCTAACCACCATACAGGCATTGTATAACTAAATTAACTACATGACTCTTTAACTATTTGGTCTGAACTACATAAAGTGGATTTTATTTTTTAGTACCACATACCTTGAGGCTGTCTACTTTTCATAGAATATTTTGTCAGGTAACCTTAAAAGTGTTTAATATGGTAATCACTAAATTAACTTGTGTCAAAAGAGTATTTACTATGATTAAATCAACCTGAATACATTAGGTACCACGTGCAGTAATTTGGGAGAGTCACAACCGCTTTACCAACTGCATGTTTAACACATATGATTAGATAAGTTAATTGCAAACTTACTATTTGAGCAGTTAGAAGATGGACGCTTTCATCAAAGGTGACATGAGGAAGTTAATTAGCATTGACTAGAGACTGGGGCGACTGCAGGAAAGCACACAGATTAGTCAAACACAGCTTCGCTTACCTAGCAGGCACTCAACAAATGCATAATGCATCTCAGCTGCACTGAGAAGAGTTTTGCATGCATACATAATGCATACATGCAGGGTAAACTGTAAATGTAATTTTTTGTCCGTGTACGAAGAAAATACTAAAAAGAAAGTCCTGTGTGTGGTAAATAACCGAACAGGCAAAGAAAACGAAATGTAAAATAAAACAAACACAAATGAAAACTCAGCATGCATGTGACAGTGTGTATTCTGAATAAATATTCAAAAACTTGAATTTTTTCCTTCATTTCCTGATAACATTGAGTAAACGTACTGTAAACATTTATAATAACCTTTGAATGACTGTCAGCCTGCACTGTGTTTACTCATTTTTATAACCTATGACACTTAAGCAATGTTATAAAAAGTGCACATAAGTTTCTGCTTTTTCTTTTTGAACACATTTTATGCAGCTATAAGAGTTGGGATTCAGCAATGTCCCCTAGTTACTTCAAATTACATAAAACATATTGGCTCAACATATTGATGTATCTTATAGTAAACCGCCCACACATCAGTCCCAGAACATCTGCCTTTAGCTGAACAGCCTATAGATTCAGAAACATCTATAAACGTACAAATAAAATGAAACGCTTTCTTTGAAAAAAAAACCCATGTTTTTCACTGGAGAGTCAAGCCCTTACTGGTGGATGTCAAAATAACAGGCATCGTATGGACCAAGCTACTGCCTTTAAGACGAATGAAAATACTAATTTTTTTGTTATTTGTTTTGTTTTTGTTATGCTGGTTGGAAGTCTCTTCACATCCTGATATCAGTCACTAAGTGCTCTATTTATATAACTTCATATCTTCTGTGAAAGGCACAGGACCATAAAATGTTCATCCAATCATTGCATTCGGAACAAATAGGATGTCCTACATGCTTGTCAAACGATGCATGTGTTCATGTGTTTTTTGGAGGAGGTTTGGTTTTAGAGAGCGTTCTGAAGGGAGGGACTTTATTACACCTTTCTGTCAATATGGTTTTCAAATATACATGATTTTCCACAGTGATCTGGATCTCATTCAAGTCAGGAGGCACAGTTATTCTGGTGTGGTGTAGTGGATCACTGTGGGGTTGCAGGTTCGAGCCACATGAGAGATGATTTGTGAGTAAAGCAGTTAATCTCAGGTTTCTTAACAGAGATTGTCCCTACAGTAAATAAACTGCAACTTCTGATCCTGTTCAGTCACTCTGAAATCACTAATTCCAGCCAGACTCATTCTCTACTACAGGGACCCATCAGAGACCCACTGAGCCTTTACTTTTCCTAGTCTAGGGCGCTGAGGAGTCCCAGCTAACAGGGAACATTTTAGAACATTGGCTAACATTCTTAAAACGTTTTCTCAAAGTCATCAAAAAATGTCTTGCAGTAATGCTAGTAGAACATTTTTTAAAGTTATATATTATATATATTAAAAATGTTATTCGTTGGACATTAATAATTCCTAAAACTTTAAAAATAACTTTTTTAAGTTTTTGTTGGAAACATTAGGGAAATGTTCTTACAACCTACAATTGTTAGGAGTGTTTTTGTACTTTTAGCTGCAGTGGACTTAGTATTTCTTTGTATCAGTACAAAGCATTTCAGATCTCTAGAAAACTTCAGTGCAGTTATCCAAAAGCTGTATATATTTCTCTGGTTTCTTGTACCTGCTTCATGCCAAAACTCTGGATGAGCAGCCCACATGAACTGGCAAGAGATCGCTGTATACAATACCATCACAATGCTAAGTGGAGTACTCTATGTGAAAACCTGTGCTTGGCTAACTTTATCTGGCAATATGTGATCCAGCTATTCCCTGGACAGATTAGGAGAAATTATACATTTAAGTACAAACTACCTAGCCAAACTGAAAGTGCTGCGACCAAAAAGGAAATAAGTATGCCAGTTTAGTTTCCTGTCAACAAGCCCACATCAAATATCAAATATGAGCCTGTCCAATTGACTGGCTCATTTTGTTCTTTATAGCATGTTCCGTTTTGTTCTACTTTGTTTTATTATGTTCTATTTTGTTGTATAGAATTTGTTACTTGTCTTTTTTGTTCTCCAAGACAAGAATGTAGAAAGACAACATTACAGGGGTTCTTAAAATTAGGACATTGGGATGAGATATTGCAAGTTGGTACTGAGTTTTAAATGAAATCTCTTTAAATGATCATTATGTTAATATACTGTAGCTGCAGTCAGCAATTATAGGTCCATACCAGGCTGCTGCAGATACAATGCAACAAGATTTATGCACCAAGAATGCAATGAATCTGAGGAGAGCAGAACTATTATTTTCAAATAATCTGATCAAATGTTATAGTCCACACTTTAGGATTGTTAACCACTGAGCAGTGCAGTTTATAAATACCGCAGGAGTTTCCTTTAAGGGTAGAGTAGGCAATTTTGAAGAGGCTAGAAATAGTAACTAGCTTTGAAAGCTTAAGATCCCGCCCTCCCTTCTGAGCTCTCTCTAAAGTCACGCCTACTCCAACACATGAACGCATACATAGTTTGAAAGGCAAGTAGGACATCCAATCATTGCATTCAGGCCGACACCAATATACCTTTTATCGCAAAAAACAAGCACACAAAAAAATGCAGGTGCAGATTTCTAAACATCTGAGAACATTTAACATTTTTACAGAGAAACATGAATTCACGTGAATTTAATGAATTTGCCACTTAGAAATTCCTAATAATAAGTACCTACAAAAATTAAAGGAATGACTTTGCATAATAGGATTCCTTCCACATAAAAAAGGTTTAATTAATTTGAAAACCTTGTGGCCTCTTAAACTCATTAAGAAGTTAATTAATTAAAAGATACTACAAATCTATAGTGTAAAGGATTGCCCTCTGGTAAATATTACAATTATTATGCTGTTTACAATTGGAATTTGTCTTTTTTCCAATTATCAGCATTGACCTCTCCCTCTAATCGGATGTTTCTCATATGTGTGTGTTGTGTTTTCTCTGGGAAAGACACGTGCCCTGTAACAGTCCACATGTTTGTATTCTTAATGAGAAAAGCAACAGTTTAATCTGGCATGTGATCATGTGACGAATACTCTGGGGTTTCTCTGAAACAAACGCTGAGTGATGAAGCAGCTCTGAACATTATGAGCCGTCAGCAGAATGAGGAACGCGTCACAGCGCTCTTTAACATCACTGTTATTAATGTGTGCTGACTCTGCAGTGAAAGATTCAAATGGCTTTTCTAATTGAAGGAAGTCTGTGCTACACATCCTGCTTAATGCCCTGCACAAACTGATCGTTCAAGATTTTAGAGAATTTGGCACATTAATCTTCTAAGCTTTAGTTTATATGGGTTATAGGGTGTGCAACTTTTGTGTTAACACCATCAATTACAATATAAATGTATTTTGTTATACCGCTTATTTATTCATATGTAAAAATTGAGAAAATGTTACGTGTGCCTTCCATTCGTTTATTTCTTTAAATAAATCAATATATTGAAATACACTCTTAAAAATGAAGGTTCCTAAAAAGTTTGTTGTCTGGCTGTAAGGTTCCATAAAGAACCTTCGATGTCCACAGAACCTTTCTGTTGTACTAAAGGTTGGTAAAGCAGAGTTCAAAAGACTATTAAAAGGTAAGAAAGAAATGGTGTTTCTAAGGTTTTTTAGAGAAAAAAAACAGTTATTTAATGGCATTACCTTTTAAGCACCCCCAGCTAACAGGGAACAATTTTAGAACGTTGGATAATGTTCTCTGAAAACATATGTACTTGCAGGAATATTAGTAGAACATTTTAATGTTATATATCATATATATATAAAAAACGTTATTCTTAAGTACTTAGTGGAACATTTTAAAAATGTTACATAATTAAAATGTTTGAATAATATTCCTACAACCAGGCAATAACATTAATAAAACGTCTAAAAATCTGGACATTTTGAACATTCCTAGACTTTAATTTATTTCATATTTAACAGAAATGTTAGGGAAACTTTAGTGGACCTTTTTTTTTAAAATGCACATTGTACTTGTTTCTAATAGGATAAAAAACAAAAAACTACAATGTGGGGACAATTATATGAAAAATCATGCATAAGTGAGAGAGCACATGGGCATGCAGGTTTGAATCTGGCCTGCGCCGTGTTCTGATCACAGTTAAAGGCCCATAACTAAAATGTACATTATAGTTAAATTACTTAAATTACGTTTAAGTATATTTACTTAACACCACTCTACACCTGTATGACGAAAGCAAACAGTTGCTTAGCAACAGCTGAACACTACACAGGTAATGTTATTTTGTTCTTATGTCAGCAGGTGATTGTGGGTGTTTCTGAAAAGCGTAATAGCATGCTTAAATGCTTATCTGAACCCAGTGAAAGGGGTTTTGTAGTGTAAATATGTGTTTATACAGGGCTGAGAATGGAAGACTACTTACTGCACATCTTTTCATTCTAGATTCAAAAGCATTTTCTTTACTTACGTACAATGTCCATTGACATAACAGATCGATCAATATCTGTACCTTGTTGCATATAATGGCAGCAACTTGTGTTATTCTTTTACAGTTAACAACATAAACGTTCTGTCTATTCATTCTTTTCTTCAGGGTTTTGAATGAGGCGAGACTTATTGTCAAAATGACTTCAAGAAATAACTGAGGGGTTAAAAGTTTCAAAACAAGCAACAGCAATGGGTAATGTCAGTTTGACTTCAACGTACGTAAAGAAAAGTACGTAAAGTAACCTGCAATTTTACATCTCAGACAGGGATGGCGACAGAGAGGTGAAAGTTATGGATTGCAGTTTTAGAATGATTTTAGAATTAACTGTCAACAAGAAATAAACAAACGGAAAGAAAACAAATGAAACTAAGTGGCTTTCAATATCCAGATATCTGATAACACTTTGCCAAAACAAGATCCGATAGAGCAGCGCCTCTGACTTTGATTGTTTGTTATCGATTGTGTGAGTGGATTCACCCTGAGAGAGAATCAGCAGGTGACGGAAAATGAATGAGTAACAGCACAATCTGGAACTGTGCAATGTCCCACAAACAGACGCACATCCAGTTATCCATACAAATTAAAAGCATCTCACTTCTTCATTGCTTGAGGTTTAATCTGCTTACTTTAAACAAACCTGCTCTTGAACAGAATGAAAGAGTACTCACTGCCTGGCCATTATCCCCTGCAGCACATCTAGAGCCGTTGCTGTCTGACAAACACAGACCAAGGACTTGACCTCTAAATCTCACCCTTACAAAGGCTTTTAAAATATAGATACAGAAGATATCTTTAAAGAGAAAGGACATGCACAACAGGGAACTTTATTCAGCACTTTTAATTGATACAAAGTGAATTTAATTAAAGTTTGTTTAAAGTTTGAAGACTGCAGGCTGCTCAGAATTACCAAACAAATGAGCTCCTGAAACTTTAAATTACCAGTTTAGAAAATGTCATGATTTAAAGGTACTACTTGATAGCTCTCAATACCTAATAGTTGTATAGACATTGTATCTACGTTTATTAATTTATAATATATAATGTTAAAAGCATTCCACTAACGTTACTGCAAGAACTTTTGTGATAACGTTGAGAGAACTTTTAGAGAATTATAGCCAACATTTTGGGAATGATCACTGTTAGCTGGGGGAACAATGATTTCTACAGTATACGTCTTGTTGCTGTTTAATGATCTTTATTTGACCAACAGCAGAACAATGATAGAACCATATGGCTAAAAAATCTGTAAAAAAAATTACACCAGGATATTTTAATATTCGCTCATTGTAAATCTAAAATATTACCAGAGCTTTATTTCAGTCTCATTCCTGACTAAAACAATGTTCTGAGGATTTATGAAAGCCTTTATCTCAGATTACATTGGATGCGTTTTCGGTTTCTAATGCTGTTCTAGAAACTGACTCTGCATTTATTTAACAATCAGGAAACTTAAATAGAGTCGGTCTTAAAGAACATTACACATCATGCCAAAAATAAGTTATGCACGACTCTTTCGATCTGTTTGACTTTGTTGATTTGTTCATTATGAAGTGTCTCTTCACTTCTTAAGAAGGTTAACACAAATTATGTATGTTCGCTGTGCGATTCAGCTGGGTGTTTATGTACATGTGCTGCCCCTGCTGTTAACCCAGCTAACATTTTTAGGTTGTAGGAATGTTTCCCTAATGTTTCCATTAAGTAAAACATGATAAAAATGTTATTTTAAATGTTCTGGAAAAATGTTATTAGAATGTTCTTCCATTAACAACCTAAAAATAACATTTTTGATATGCATGATGTATCATGTAAAACAAATTCCTATAACATTACTGAAAGAACATTTTCTGATCATTTTAGGAGAACTTTTAGAAAACATTAGCCAACATTCTGGAAACATTCCCTGTTAGCTGGGTATCTTTTATATATGATAAATATCCTGTAGATTTGCAGGGGATCACTGATTTTTTTAATGAGATGGAACATGTGCTTGCACACTTTGATATTTTGGCACATCTGGGTCAAGTTTAAGACATCATTCTGACCTCTTCTAAAACGCCACATGAGACATGTAAGATTACTAGAGAAGCATCTGTTCTCCATCATACTGTTATCTAGAAGAAATAATTGAGATAAAAGTAAATAACTCATTTGTTAATTTTCTGTTTCAATGGGAATTTATCATTTTACGTTTCAAACAGAGATGGCGACAGAGAACCAAAAGTTATGAATTGCAGCTTTGAGATTAATTTGAATTCCACTCTTTGAAATTGCATTATTTGTGGCATACACATATTCATATTCAAGTTGAAACAGTTGAAAAATTATTGCATAACAGCAATGACCCACCCCGGGAAGCCCTTGTGGTCTAATAAGTTCTTTTCCATATGTATTATTTTTTCGAGCAAATGCCTCCTACACATGTTTCAGTGTGCAGATGTGTTTTCAAGCCGCTGAGAGTCAGTCTTTAATTTCAGCAGTTCTTGACAGCTCCGGGAAGCAGAGAGCGGCTGATAATAGACTGTATTGGTTGATCATTCTCAAACTAAAGGAAAAGTTCAGGAGTTCCGGTGCTTACTTGACTAAAGTTACAGACCTACGGAAGTGTCACAGGTAGTCTTTAGTGTAATACATCAAGGGACAGATAGACCAGAACCAACTGCCACAGAAGACAAGCATGAAGTTACGGAGATCCTTTCTCATAGATGAAAGATTTCATCTCAACTGTTCATCTTGAGTCAAGAGAAATGACAAATATGTGCTTAGAAACGAACACACAGAAGCTTCCCAAAAGTGTGCAGATGTAGAAGCCAAGATGAATTCCAACCATTTTCATTCAGAGAATATTGCAGAGTCTTCACATGGATGTCAAGTTTAAATTCTAAAGTGCTGTTTTCAATCCGACTGACAGACTCATGAGATCATAATGAAGACTGACTAATAATCTGATGCATCAATACATTAAAAAAACTTTTATATTATTATGTTATGTTATAAAACTACATTATATTAAATTTGCAATCTGTATTTTTGCCTCTCTACTGCCATTGCTGTTTGAAACATAAAACTGCAGGTTACTTTATGTACTTTTCATTGCGTATGCTGACGCCAACTGACATTTCCTGAGAAATCAGACCAGACAGCTCAAAATTTAAATGAATTTTATAATGTACCGTACATGTACCATTGTGAATCGGTCATGTACTTACTGACTGAACAATGAACAAACTGTTTTAAGCAAACATGAAAATGTGCCACATGGAAATGTCAAATCCTTCTATACGTCAAGCTAAAGTCACGTCAGATAAGCGCGTCTGCTAAACGGCTTAAGTTGAAATGTAAAGCAAATGTATTCGAAACAACTAATGCAAAATTACTTTTATCTGAGTCACTGCTGATTAAAGCAGACATCTGCTTTAATATGTACTGAGAAAAAAACGACAGCCTTCTATGAAGCTGCCATTTAGACTGCTTGCTTACAATCGTTACACAGTGTCATTAATTAAAGTCACACTTCGCATGAGAATTCACCAAACGGCTAGAGTTTATTTCAATTCAGAGAACAGAAGTTCATAAAACAAACTTTGTAATGCGCAACCTTGAGAGCAAGCACAATTATGTTCCGTGTGTCGTAAAACTGTTATCTAAACTCATTTTTCACAAATCCTCTTTAGCTCCGACTCAGTAAACAGTGAATCTGGCTTCACAACTTTCAGTTAATACTGTACAAAGCAGAATAATGTTTCAGCCTATAAAGAGGTCTGGCACATTAATGGGCAATGAAGCAATAAATATTGAATATTCCACGTATGAAAAACGGATCAAAAAGACTATCTGATTTTGAGCAGCCACATCGGCCGTATGAATAAATGATAGAAAACTGCTGTCTTTCAGATTTTAAAAAAAGAAAATTAACAAATATTGAACCCTATGAACAATGTTCCCTATGAACTGATATTTTCAAATCTTGGCCCACCAATCTGAAATATATTTTATCACAGATCTGTGCCATGAGAGTCATGCAGAGTTTGTTTAGATATTGTCTTTGCTAAATTACAGAGTGAAAATGCTGACTTTTAAGGTTTTATGTTATTACTTCAGAAATGTATTAATATTTCAAAAGAGAGGCAGTGTAAACAATGTAATATCAGCAGGATAGTAAACAGAGGATTTGGGAAAATGCTAACATACTGTATTTACACACTGGAGGAGGTGTAAGACCATATACACTAAGAATTGTGAAAACGATTTCTTTTATTATGATGGTTCAAAAAGAATACAAATGTTGACTTGTTTTGACTTTTAAGAGTTGTTTATTGTTGGTTGCATCTCTCAAATAAAGTTGCCATCGACAGCAAAACCTTACAATCACCAAACTTGTATTAAGATGAAAAACTTGGAATTACTTTTTTGTAAGTAACATTAATCATGTTTTATGTTTTTCATCATAGATAGTAGATGCATTAGGACCTACATTTTTACGAGTGACCTTGGACATTTGTTTGAAAGTTTTGAAGAATGTTTTCTTTAACACTTTCACAGTATATGATTTCTTGATCTAAATTAATATCAACTATGTATTCATTTTCATCATGTGCTATACACTTTAAACTAACACTGAACCTTAATTACACCACCAATAGGTCTAGCCAACTGATCTGCTTAGCTGTCATAATGGAATAAAAGAGATTTGCCTGACGGTGGACCAAAATATCTCCTCTGTAATTTGTGACAGGTTTTGAATGTAAAAATGTCAAGCATAACCTTTAAAGAAATATTGTTTCTCAGAAGCTTTTCAGGGCCCTGTCAGAGGATCAGACGACACAGGCCCTGTCTGTCGAGAGCATTGTTTAATGTTTCTTAGATTGTCTGTAATTTGTAGGAAATGTCAAGACAGCATTGGCCGAAAGTACAAATGGAATATTAGTCACTCTTTACAGGTGCTTACAGTATTTGTAGAAAAAAACTAAAGACTTTAAGAGCTGCTCTGAAAGCCTTCTGAAAATCAACCATTACATTTTTAGGACACTCATGAAATCCATGTTTTATGCATATAATCATTTTTCCTTTCATATAAAAATATCATTTACTATTCAGAATGTAGGTTTATCCAATCATAATTCATATTTTAAAGTTTAATAATAAGCTACGGCGGCTGTCTATTATATGAGATGTTTGTGAAGACTATTTCAAAGATATATGTAAAAATATGTATATATTAATATTATTATATTATTTATATAATTATATATTTATATAAGTCAGTAAACTACACTTGTTTGATGGATTTTTGTAGCTGTAATTTAAAGATTTAAAAGACTGAAGTATGAATGAACATAAAAAAGTTTGATTATGCAAATGACTGCATTTGCAAATGACTTTAAACTTCATTATACAAAGATCTAGAAGACCAAATCAATATATCTACAAGCATCTTGCGCTAAAGTAATTACCCACAATGCACCTGATCCTGCTGTGTGATAGCACTTTATCCTCAAAGGTATTTTCATTTGTTTTGCTCAGCAGTGAAGACGGATGCTGTGAGATCTTTCAGACGTTTCAGGAAGTCATCAGGAGATATGGATGAAGCATCAGTCCCTGCTCTGAGAGGCTTCAGGTCTGATAATGGCTGTCAGACATTGTTTTCTGTCACTGAGTAACACAGCACATATGAATGATGGTAATGTTATCAGTGTCTGCTGAGTCGGCATGAATTACTGAGTCAGTTCACTGTCATAACTTCTGGATTTTATGGGTTTATGGTGGAGATGTTTATACAAAGGTGGCTGCCACTGGACAGCACAGACTACTAATGACAAGAGCGTGTTTAATCAAGTAATGGTTATCTTCTCACCCAGCTAACAATTTTAGGTTGTAAGAATGTTTCCCTAACGTTTCCATTAAGTAACAAAACCGTTAAAAGATGTTATTTTAGTTCTAGGAACCTTCGAAATGTAATTTGTTTAGATGTTGTATCAACATTTTTTGAATAATGAACTTTATGACATTTTTGAAGCGTTCCACAAAGTACTTATATAGAATAATGCTATGGATATATGGGAATGTAGACAAATGGTTTGCTGTACAATTTTCAGGTATTGTTGCTTCATCCTGATAATGCTGCAACTTTTTATCCATCTTTCTGTTTCTTTCTTTATCTCCCACAAAATGGAGGTGTTTGATGTTACAGTGAAGAGCCCTTAAGAGCCCTCGGCTCCAAATCACCCACCATCACTGCTGCTGGAATCTCACTGATGATGAGGACTGTGGAAAAAAATGGTTTTATTTCAAGACAAGCATTGTGGGTATTAACACAGACAGCCGTTCTGAAGAAAATAAACGAAAAACAAAGCCCCGCTGTGTGATATTGTATTATATTCTTTATACATTTGAAAACAAGGACTCAAACAGGTGCATTTTGCCTTATATCTTGAATTTTGAGGGCATTTTGCCCCAGACCTTCATTAAGGTGTGGTGATGGCTGGGGCTTATTTTGAGTGAAGATTCTACTTTTGTGAGGTCTGTTTCAGGTAAAACATAGCAAAGGCTGTTACTGACTATTAATATATGTGACTTAAACTCTGTATGTAATGTGCCTATGATGCGGAATAATATTTTCAGTGAGTTTTTATTCATTTAAAGCAGTTTTAATTACTGTTATAAAGCTGTTTTAATTCCTACAACAGTTCACATTGACATCCGTCAAACTGCAACATGGTGAAAAACAAGGTCATTAGATACATCGTTTTTCTGAGGATATTTGTTATTCATTTTGAGTTTCAACTCAAAGTCCAGCTGCCACCTCTTTGAAATAACATTAAAGTTTTCCTTTATTTCAGAGATAAGCAAGAGTTCTTCTGCTGATAACAAAATATCATGAATGTGTTTAAACCAGAAGTCAATACTTAATCTGAAATGTTTCTTCTTGTTTGTCTTCAAGTGAAGGAGAAATATAAACTGGCATTAGATCAAGCGCTGGAGCACACGTTTGGGGTTTTCTCTGGAAGTTCACTCTCCAGCTGAACACACATTTCCTGTGCACCTGGCTTACCACTGCACAAACACATTTTGTCTACAAAAGCTGACTTTGACTCCCTACTGTAAAGAGGAGAGATCTTTCCTGTAGTTGCCTCAGAAAACCTCAGAAAAGTTTATAAAAATAAATAAGTAAAAAACAAAATAAGTAGAGACTGAACAGCAACTGTACATAATCAAAAAACCCACACCAACTAGTGTGCAACAACCTCACAAACTGGCTGTGAGTGTTCTGCCAGATTTTATTAGACTTTCATTTATTTCTGTCCAGCTAGTTAATGTGATGGCACTTGCTGAACATATGCTCCGTTCTCTCTGAGACTGAAAAACAGTGATTGTGTAACTTAGCTAGAAATTTAAAGTAACAAATTGTGTTGATATAAAAGTTCTTTTTTGATGACCACTATTTTTATTCTGTTGTCTAAATGTATGATGTCTTAGACATTTAAATGACTATTTAAATGTCTGACATTTGGTACATGTTTTATCAATTCATGACAGGTGTTTTAATATTGTTGCTGGTAGTTGCCATATATTAGTTGCCATTAACTGGGTATTTACATATTTCCCAGAAGACTAAATATTAACACTTTACACGTTTTATCCTGTCCTTGAATCTTAATGTAATGTGTTGCATTGCATTAAGAAAATTCCCTCAGTTGTCTAAAGATACTTTGGATCTTCACATCATGTAGATACTCAACAGAAGGGCTTTAATGTCCAGACGTTGCCAAAAAACTGAATTTGCAGCACCAGGAGGATTTCTTAAAAATATTTGTCAGCCTTACTCAGTGTCATGTGCAACTGTCACAAAACACACATTCAGTCATTGATCATCGAGAAAAAATCATTTGTGCAAACTTAAAAAAAGTTTATTCAACTAAATAAACAATCAAAATACACTGTTGAATGATAAACATCTCACAGGTTCTCCAGTGAGTATATGAACTTATGAGCAATGCAACATATGTTGTTTATATTAAAAATCTTGAGATTTCCGATGTGCTTTGTGAAAAACATCCACTCAACTCCTGTTGTGTCTTTCAGAACTACATGACAGAGACTTTAGTCCTAAAAATATTATTGCATTCAGCTGTTTGTTCCCTTTTTGGATTCCTGAATGTTTTGAATGCCAGAGGACAGAGAAAACCGAGTTAAAAACACAGAACATTTGTCAACAGGTCGATCTATAACACAAAGATATGCGTCTCCACATGATTCCATTTGAACTATTTATGTGTCTCACACAACAGAAGTTCACACTCTGGGGAGTTGAGAATCAGTCACTTCCATCAGTCGTGTATCTGCAGCTGAATTTCTCATATACTGTAGATTTTTTTTAAGAACAGGGAATTTTTCAGGGAATTTTTTATGGTTTAACATGATTTCATAAGGCCTGCTGAAAAATTCTTTGTTCTGGCAAACAGTCTCAGCTGGAAAAATACAACTGCTCAACAAATACATGCAAATGTGAATGTACATTTGGATGCTTCATCTGGTTTTGCACATTGCTATATAGTTTTTTCCGGTTTTGTAAGGCATCAGTGTAGTTTTCATCATCCTCTTTTTGATATACTGCAATTTTCGTAAACCAAAAATTTCAATTTTGCTCCCAACAATGAATAAGACTCTTGGCCATTGGCTGTCAGGTCGTGCTTTATGGTTTCTCATGCTGTAATCTATTTTCCTGGTCGTCTTTCCTTCCGGAATGATTTCTGAGCTGCATGATTTCTTTGCACAACAAAGCTGCTTCTTGAAAGACTTCCATCCAATTGACTTCATTGTGTATGTGTGTGTGTCTGTGTGTGTGTTTGTGTGCGTGTGTGTCTATTATATGTTCTATAATATGTTTTCTCTACAGCTACTTTGCAACAATGCAACATTGTAGAAACATCTCTACTGAAATAAAAGCAGAACTGAACTGAGATGTTCACTGTGGTGGTGAACGGCTCCCTCCAGATGCTGGACAAACAGTTCTCTGGAGTTCCTTTATAAGAAAGTAAACTTCAAACACTGTTCATCAAATATAAGACACACTTTTGGATCTTCCACTTGAACTTTCTTCAAATTTTCTAACGGTATGACAGTTTAAACACCATCTTGAAAAAGCCATTTTGGGGAGTTATTGCCTGCTCACTAAAGCCCATTTATACATAGCTGTGAAGGTACTGAAGTCAATACCACAGTTACTATGGTAACTTCAGTACACTTGATCATTCAGTAAATATCTAATTATTTTAATGAAGCATAAAACGCAATTTACTAAACAACTACAACTGAGAAAATCTTAAAGCAATATTTAGAAAGCAGATGTACTTTCCTCTATAGCTATCTTACAAAAACAAATCTGTAAAAAATACAATTCATTTTAATAATTCATATTGTGTTAAATCATATTTGTGTTCTGACATCTTTAAAGGAAAATAAAGGCCTGGTAAATATCTTTAACTCTTCATAGTATACATTTCTTTAAGTTTCTTTTGTACTTGTCCATTGTAATGAACCATATCCATTTGTTGAACTGTATATTACACTGTAAATACTTTACTGACGGACTTCTCTTTTTTTTCTGAACTATTTCTGTGCTATCATCAATTACAGATAAGCCTGTCCCTAAAAGGCAAAATGAATCATGATTGGTCACTTTTCGTGATGATCAGACATTTTCTTATTAAGTAGATTAAGTGTAGGTTAAAATTCAGGCATGTGGGCAGAATTAGCTGCATTGAGGAGAAGAACATTTTGTTGAGTCAAAAGTCTGACTAAGACTAGCCTTCAAAAAAGGACCTTCGTACAGTACAGTACACCTTGTTTGGGATTTGTGTTGCTTATGATTGAGAGGGTGTGTATAGAGCATGTGTCAAGGAGAGTTGTTTTCAATTCCAGATTTTATGGTTTGATGACTCCACATGGATTTGTAACAGTATCTGCCATTGGCTTCTCCATCCGGTAACCACATTGAAACAGAACTGATGGTAAAACAGTGTGAAACTTCGTACCATGGAGACCCTTTAAGAAGACAGGGTCACTGTGTTTTCAAAATCTATCAGAGGTGAAAAGAGAGCCAGAGATGTTCCAGAACACACACACCAAACAAAAAAGCTGCAGCACTCTGGAGTTACTGTTAAAGGCATTTTCACAACTTTAGTCTAAAATCAAACTCTAGTCTAATTTTACTTTAGAAAACTAAAAACCTTTTAATTTTATACAAAATCATGTTTTAGGCAAAGATTCCATGTTTAATTTCACCTTTATTTTGGTAATTAATAGGACTGGTCTAGGACCTGGAAATGTTTTGAACGCAAAGATGGAAATTATGGATCTGAATTTTTTGACCTTTCAAATACGCTTGTCTGATGAAGGAGAAAAGCATCCCAATGGGGGATTTACTCTTTAATGGCACACTTTCAGCATTTTTCATGCAAAGTAAGGTCACGGATCTATGCATAATGGACCACACAATGCCTGTGGCTCATCAGCATGCCGTGAGATGCAGTCCCCAAAAATCTCTCACGAAAACCTCAGTTAAAGCTGTTTGGTTCACCATGGCTCATATAAAATAAAACTGGATTAACATTTTTCCATGTAAAATACTGCTGGTGGAGACCATGCCAAGACATTACGCTGTGTATGATGGGTGATTTGATTAAACCATATCTGTGTTTAACAGGCTTTTCAAATAAACTGCACTGACATTCATAACAAATACCCTAGTCCTGGGTTTTGCTTTTCAACTAAAATCCACCTTAATTATATAGCTGACCTTTGTCTGAACGTGTGGTTTAACTTCCCCAGTTTTCAACAGTAAGTTTATAAATAATGATTTATAATTTGAGCTGTCAGGTCCAATTTTCCAGGAAATGTCAATTTGACTTTTCTGTCGGCGTGAAACTGTAGAGTTTACACTTTAATTTTCTTGTCATCCACTTTAAGAAATTAATCCCACAAGTAACCTGCAACTTTATGTTTCAGACAGAGATGGCGACAGAGGGCAAAAGTTATGACGCAGCTTTAAGATGATTTTGAACTAGGTGTTAGAAACCTACAGACAGCAACATCTACAGAAACAAGCCATTTAAAACCCTGTAGTTACTGAGGCGCGTGACAACTAGCCCCACTTTTGCAAAAAAACGTGGTAGCAGAATTTGGAACAGGAACATCACAGACCTTTTAATCCAGCCAAAATGAGTCCCTAAACAAATGTACCAAAGATCTTAATTTTCCTCTCTGTTTGCCTAATAACCGTCTGTTTGTGATAATAACTGAGCTTTCTCACCTCTAGTACAGTATGCTTTCATAATCTACTGAAAATGGACCACAAATGAATGAATAAAGTTTTTTTTATATGCACAGACAGCAAAGACAGTGTTGTAGGTAGCAGGTCATCTCACTGTGAAAGTGAAGCCGTGCTGTGTTCTGAATACTGATCTGATTATGAAGACAGAAAGGTGGATGTGTCACGGGAGTCATTAAGGGCAACACGTCTCGCCTTTAAAGCAGAAACGTTTGACCTTAATTACTGACATGAGCCTTTGTAAAGAGAATTAGAGGATGTGTCGAGTGTGAAATTACATCAGTGAATATAATACCACACTTGTAGCCTTGAGAAGAAGGCATCAGTCTATAGGGGATATAAAGATGCTTATAGAAAACAGAGAAGAAGAGAGAGAATAAAGAGAGATTCTATAGCAAACACGGCTAAAGTGCTTGTAAGGTTCTCAACGTACAGACTGTTCATTTGCAAAATTTGATTATAAGGTCAGTTCAACCAAATATTATTTTTATATTTTATATATACACACACCATACAACCATACATCTGTACATCCATTCATACACCTCTACATCCATACATCCAGTATATATATTTTATATGGATGGTATTCAAAAACGTTATACTTTGTCTCTTTTAAATGTTAAACATTCCAATGTTAATGTCAAAATAGCATTCGGATACCTGATGATTTATAATCAAGCAGGTAAGAGATAGCTTACCTGCTTGAGCTATCTCTAATTTAGCTCATTTTTTGGGTTATTTTATCTAAAACTTTGTTGCTTTCTGTTCTGAGCATTCTAAGAACATTGGCTAACGTTCTCCAGAACTTCTCTCAAAGTTATCAATAAACATTCTTACAGTAACGTTGCTATAATTTTCTTGTTATATATCATATATATCAAAAATTATATTCTCAAGTTGTTAGTGGAATGTTTTAGATTACAGAATCAAAAAAAAAGTTTGAACAACATTCTTATAATTAAACTTGTTAATACAATGTCTACAAAACTGAACATTTTGAACCTTTCTAGGACAATCAAGCTAACATTTTTAACGTCTTTGTGACCTAATGGACACTTTAGGAAAACATTCTCACAACCTGAAACTGTTAGCTGGGAATATAACCTCCTCACCTTTAGATTAAAATGAATAGAAATGTTGCTGGCACAGAGAGGTCAGAGAAAGTTAAAGCACTCAGTAATGTTGGTATGTCTACATTCAGCAGTACAGACTGTAATAACGGAGTCTCTACTGCACAAGCACAAAGCCTGATTTAAATTTATGAGTGCAAGATTTTGCAGAGAAACCAATGAGAAGCCAAGATAGCTTTTATACCACACTCTAAAATTAGCTCTAAAATTAATCTTCAGCCCCAGGTGATAATTATTTCACCTCTAGAGCTCAGACAGATGGCAGATTACTGGATATGGGCTGCCTCACCCAACAGAGGTGCTTTCAAGATGGGAAATTTAATGGACATCCAGCAGATCCACATATATTGGCTATTCAATATAAACAGCAGTAGCTAACTTGCTTTTGAGAAAGCACAATATTTCCTTCCCTAGTGACAAAAATGGCTATTTCCCAGCTATCAATTTTAGGTTGTAAGAATATTTTCCTAACATTTCCATTAAGTAACAAAAATGGTAAATATTTTACTTTAAAAGTTCAAACATCCAGTTTTTAGACACTTTTTTAACATTATTGCTTTGTTATAAGAGCGTTATTTATTTTAAATCTATACAACTTTTAAAACTAACTAAAGAATTTTGATATGATATATAACATTAGGAATGTTTTTTTTATAACTTTAAGAGAGAACTTATTTCTTTCAATTAATTCAGAGTTCTCAAAATGAGTTGACAAAAATGACAATTTTACATTTCTGGTCTGTCATTAGCCAATAATTGTAGAGTAAATGAAATGTTTACTTTGACCTATGCATCATATTTATGTAACGTGTTTGAGGCACACGTGGCCTCTCGTGAAGTATTAGGAGAACCATTTACAGAAATTTATAACAAAGGGAGCTATTAACTGCAGAATAATTACTGGATAAAATGTTCAGTATTTATGACTGCGTCAAAAGCAAAAGGTCAAGTGCAGTGAAAATGCTATTTTTCTTTACAGGAGACAACTTTACATAATAACTTTACATAATAACTGCTGCAACCACGTGTCAACACGATTTACTCCTATTTATAAATTAAATTGAATGTGAATATGTATAATATTCCAGGAAATCTTTATGATATTACATTTCGAAAATCTGTTTCTACGACAACCATATGTGAGAGGATATGTCAAAGATGTGAGATTACAACATTGGAAGTGTTACTTTATAATTAAAACTTTAAGAATGACAGCACGGGTGCAAAATGGTGGCTGTAGGTTAACAATAAAGAGCTCTTTAACCCGGGAATATTGTTTAAGATACTTTAGAATATTTACGTTAGAGTAATTTAGAGCATAAATACAACCATAAAATGGTACCTCCATACATACTGTATGTTATAAAGTGCTTACACTTGCATATGCACTGTAGTAACCTAAATGAGTTATGAGTTTTTCTTAATAGTTGGTTATTAGTACTTCTATAGGTACCCCACTGCTCAATAATACATACATAGTATAGCTACGGTAGGTGAACAAGTGCTTCACATTATAGCTGATGCTGTATTGACCAATCAGCATCCAGAACAAGAACGCTCTCTCGTTTCATTGGTAGAACTGTTAATAAGTTATTAAACATAAGCATGACCTGCTTTGCTCTCCATGCCTCCGTGGCATTGACAGAAGTATGACCTTATAATCCTTTTCTCATCTCACCTAATGCTCTTCTTCCTGTTATCATGTTTCTTATTTTTTATCCCCTCAAAAAGCAAAACGGCTCACACGGCACATTATTACATTGATTGTAACATGTAACCTTGCCAAAGGAATGCCTCTGTATTTATCAATATCCTTGTTTTGACTTCTTATTTCAAACACACACACGTCAATACAGCTTTCATGGTCATAATGGGTTTCCACAGGAGAAAGGCTCAACTGATGTAAGACATAAGCAGTAAACCAGAGAATAATCATCATTTGTGAGCCATGGGGAATAGCAGTGTTGCGTCCATATGTGTGTTTTTCTCATTTTGCTGTATGTTCTCCCTCCTTTTGCTTTTTATTTGACTTTCTTCCTACTCAGCTAACAGGGAACGTTCTCATAACATTGGCTATAGTTATCTTAAAGAGTATATATATATATATATATATATATATATATATATATATATATATATTTTTTTATATATATATATATATATATATATATATATATATATAAAAACATTATTCTGGAATGGATAAAAGTTATAGAATTTAAAAAGAAGTTTGAATAATATTCTTATAACCAAGAAATTAATAAAAACATTTAACCTTTAAAAAACTGGATGTTTTGAATGTTCTTAGAACATTCTGAAAATGTTAGGGAATTATTCCTACAACCTAAAATTGTTAGCTTACATTTGTTTAAACACAGTGACTGCATGGCTATTATAATAGCATTAAATGAGCGACCAGCACATTGTTTCCACTGCAGAAAGTCATGCTCGTTTGGAAAGACATGAGTGTGAGTAAATGACAGATGTATGTTTTCAGGTGACTGTTTTTATTAGGGCATGGAGGTATTGTTTTTGTTACTGTATGTAAGACACAAGTTCAGGAGGTAAAAAACTGAACAAAGGTCATAAAGTATGAATCACAACTCTTAAATTGTTTGGAAAAATCAGCATGTTATGTATATTAGTCATGCATTTTAACAACAGACCATATGGTTTTCTGCAGGTTTTACAAATAAACAGATAAGAGTGTGATGACATACTGAAAGTCAGTCTGTCCTAATTTAATAAAAAAACATATGCAAGTACAAAGTCACAACAACATGAATAATAAATGTACATTAAAATTGAATGGTTCGTTTTATTGCATTCCAGCCCCTTGTGAAGTGCAAGCAGTGTATGTGTGCATGCTTGCGTGTTATTACCCATAATTCCAAATGTCGCTTATGGGGCAATATTTATTATAATATGGCGGAGCCCTGCTGCAAAGCACTGCCTTTGAGACAGATGCAAGGATAATTAACACAGCCAATTATGAGAGAATAATCCCACACGAGTTTCACAGAGGCTCACATCTGGAGTTGGATTAAGCACAGGCAGGGACTGAGATGGCAAGACCTCCGTGTAATGTGGGCCGTTGTGTACTAGTTTGATTCTGCGTTTGGAAGCACAAATTCTTGTATACACCAAAAATAATGCAAATTGCTAATAATTAGATTTTTTAGATGTTTTTTATTTATTTATTTAAGTGCTAATTAGTGCCGCAGTTTATTAAAGTTTCAGAAATTGTTTCGCTTTTGTAAGCGAATAAACAGCATTAATGTCAGCGACCTAAATTAAATCTGACTTATCAAGAACAGAGTTCTATTAACATCCCAAATTAACAATCAGAATCAATCTGACGTCGTCTCAGAGTGATATCACTTTCGGCAAAGGCAAACAAAGCTCGTAAATAATAAATGAATCAGAAATGGGTTTCTTTCTGTCTGGATTTTAAATATGCGTTATTGATTGTGTCGCTGAAGCATGAAGCGCTGCTCGAAACACATCTAACTTACATTCGAAGTAAAATACAATGAGGAATTTTGGGTGGAAATTGATTGGACCATGAAAAGTGGGGACGGGGCCCGCTGGCCAGGTGGGGGCATATAAAAGTCACATTTAAATTCAACAAGATTTCAGCAAAGTACGACTTGAACGCAGGCCTTTTTGTCACAACAGGTTATAGTTTGGAACAAGTTACTTTAATCTATAACTTAAAGTAAACAAAAATAAACAAAAATGAGTTAAGTTTATAATAATGATTTATATTTTGACCTGTCAGGTCTGATTTCCCAGGAAATGTCAGTTTGGCTTCAATTTGACTTCAGCATATATATATAAAGTACATAAAGTGACCTGCAATTTTATGTTTCAAACAGAGATGGCAATAGAGAGGCAAAAGTTACGTATTGCAGCTTTAATGATTGTTTTATGCTGTATTGTTGTTTTTTAGACAACAAGAGTACATGCTATAAAATATCTTTGTCTTCCACAGAAGAAAATAAGTCACACTCTTTGAAACAACATCAGAGTGAGTAAACAATGACAGAACTTCATTTTTTATATAAAAAAGAACGTATTCTGTAAAACAACATTTGTCTTTCACAGAATGTCACACTGATCTGAAACAACAGAATTTTTAGTTTTGGGCAAATTACCTTTTCAAGAAGCTTCCCAGCGAACAATTTTAGGTTGTAAGAATGTTTCCCATAATGTTTCCATTAAGAATTAAAGACATTCATTTTTAAAACATTCCACTAATAACAAGAATAACGTTTTCAATATATATTATATAACGTTAAAGAAACGTTCAACTAGCATTACTGCGAAAACATTTTTTGATGACTTTAAGAGAACTTTTAGAGAACATTCCCTGTTAGCTGGGGACCAACATCTGTAACACAACACTGGTGACCAGGTACTGCAGTCAGGTCTTCTGCAGGGAAAACATGGACAGCAAACTGTTTTGTTTTCATGAGGATGTTTTGGGGCTTATAATCCTCTTTGGTAAAATCAGGAGGTCTCAAACTGCAAACATGAACGTGGCCTTTAAACACCCCCATTAATAAACATGGGGCATGTGTTCACACCTCTGCCTGGAGACCAATTATGTTTGCGCTATAGGAGTGAAGTGGACCTGGCTTCTGGACAATGAGAAACTGTAGAGAACTCAGAACACTTTCTCTGAAGCATAATGAAATGTGTCATTCAAAACGTGGGCAATAATCACTGTTGTTGCCGCAAGCGACTTCAACGCTTATCATAATTGGAAATGTTCAAATACTTGTCAGACAAGCCCTGGTGGAAATGAACAGGTCTTTAAAGTTACCTTTAGAAGTGGCCATTACTTACACGTGTATATAATATATATTTATATATTTAGGATGTAAAGGGATATTTCACCCATAATTTAAAACAAGTGAATGACAAAATGTTTATTTCTGGGTAAACTATCCCTTTAAGAACCAACCTTACCTGCAACAGGCATATATCGCGTTTTGTAAATGAGATGTAAACAATTTAACAGTTTAACTAACAATTTAAAATTTAACTAAAATAATAAATGTTTTACAGAAAGAAGGCAGGTTTGTGTTGAAACAAATCATTTACAGTATTAAATATGCAAAGCGCATGATCCTAACTGGATTGCAGGTGGTTAGCGCACAGCAGGCAGGTTTTCCACTGATACAAGCATGCAGGAATGGCACAAATGTTTAGTGAATCCGGCCCCTCTTGACTGCTGTATTCAGCACCGTCTGACCTCCAATTAAGGTCTCATTTGGCCGACTTCCATTGTTCTTTGATTGACACTCTTTAAAACCATGGCTAAAGCTGTTTGAGCTGAAACGATGTAACTCTGCCAGTATTCTTCTTTTTACCCGCAAACGACGTAATCCGACAAAGCCTGATTTTAGCGGAATGCTTCTTTATTTCCGTTACATATGATCCCCTACCAGAAGTAAATACTCTTCTAGGGCCCTTGAAGAGACATGGCTCAAGTGTTATTTCTGTGTCTCCCCTCTGCTATATATTCGAGCTTCGCTTCGTAATAGAACGGCTTTAATCCAAAACGTGTTTGGTAAACCAGTATGGAAAATCATGTTCAGAAGATTAGAAAAGCATTCGATGAGGCCTCATGGCAGCTTATAACTGGTGCCGAGCTTTGCTGTGTGTGTTTGTGTGTTTACTGCAATACTTCACATTTTTGCATCATACGGAACAAGCCGAAGACGAAGACTTCTGTGTTAATGAGTTACAGACTGACAAAGTGGATTTAATTTAATTGGTATTTTCAATTATTTCATTCATATGACTACATTACTATATTCATAAACTATATTGAGCATGATTATTAAATTATGTTCTAAAGTATTTGAGGTTTTCTCCAAACCAGCTGTGCCTGAATCAAGCGTCATGTGACATGTTGTGTTGCCCCACCCACCGGAAATCTCACTGGTCCAAGCACAGCTTCCCATTGCTATGATTTTAGTTATTGTTATCATGAATTATCATCTTTAGGGCAGGTGTATTTATTTGACACCTTAAACTTACAGTGTAAACGTGATGTTTTGGTCATGAATAAATTAAAGACAGGAAAGGCCTGTTTTGTTATGGTATATATATATATATATATACCTTCTGTATCATTGCATACCTCTGAGGAGGCGTGGCTTTGAAGAGCTTCTGAAGGGAAGGCGGGATCTTATGCTTTCAAGGCTAGTATGCTATTGTTGCTGTTTTTAGAGATTGCTAGCATCTCTAAAATTGCCTACCCTACCTTTAAAATGAATCTTTTAAGTGAACGACTCATTCTCCTTCACATGTACTGACTTTGTCTTTCACTAAAATCTCTCCTTTATAAAGGTCACATGACTGTGAATGCTTTGTCTTCCTTCAAAGAGATTTCATAAGTTGTGTGTTATATATTATTAGATATTACTCACATTCTGTGACGTCTGCAACACAATGATGTGTTATTTTTATATGTTATTTTCATCAGTAAAGCAGGCTGTCGGGCAGTCGGCATGTGTGTGAAACAGCTGCGTGATTCACCTGCTCACGTAACGCTCTTATTTTTATACACCAGCAGTCCTGATCATTCTGAGACATAACGGCACAAACCAAAACCTCCTGTTTAAAATTACCCTATAAAAACGTATGATAAAGATGACCAATAGGGAAAAAGAGAAACGCTGGCATCCATTCATCACCAGCATGCGCTACAATTTTAGGTTGTAAGGCTCTTTTTTTTTATTTCTTTGAGAGGACTTTTACAGAACGTTAGCCAACATTCTGAGAATGATCCCTGTTAGCTGGGCATATGTCAGTACGCACAGCAGGCAGTAATTTTCCTGAAGATATTTAGCCCATATAAAAAATATTCCATTTTCTATATCACATGTTGACTGCAGAATGCTCGAGTCTAGAAACTATTTTAATGGAAGCATTAGCTGTCCACTGACATGCCCCTATTAGTGGAGAGAATTCACCACTTTCCTTTAGCTACTTTTAAGTCTGTGAGTAACAAGCCGAAGCCGAGTGAGAGAGGAGAGCAGAGCTTTGGACAAAGTTTCCTGCAACTTTTAATTGACCAACAAAACACACTGATGTTCCTTCTCAAGTTTTCTCACCCCACTGAAAAGACAAAGACTCTCAACCAATCAAATCCCCTCATGAAACACATGAAACGACAGAGACCAGCTAACAATTTTAGGTTGTAAGAACGTTTCCTTAACATTTCCATTAAATAACAAAAATGTTAAAAATGTTACCTTATGTGTCCTAGGAACATTCAAAACATCCAGTTTAAACAACATTGTATTAACGTTATTGCTTTGTTATTTGAACATTATTGACGTTTTATTTAATTCTGTAACATTATTCAAAACATTCAATTTACTACTGTAGATTAACATTTCTGATATATGATATATAATGTAAATAAATTGTTCTGTTAACATTACAGAACAATTTAATTTAACCGTTTAAAGAACATTAGCCAAGGACATTCTCATATGTTCTGAGAACAGTCCCTGTTAACTGGGGAGGGGATGTAAAACAGTGTAGATGACTGTGCAAGAGAGAAAGACGGTCGTAACAATTAGCCCCAAATAACATCATTCAATCAGTCTCAGCAGATCTGTGTTGACCTGTGAGAATGTGTGAGATTCTCGCTGTTTCTCATCTATGAGAGTCCGGGTGTGTGTGTACACCCTCCAGATTTCCAATGAATTTGAGTTGCTTCCTCATAACAGTTACTATAGCAACCATTAAATGCCTCCACACTAGAGAGTATTTTCTTTTACTTATTCCATTCAAACTCTTCCCATAGTTATCAAGGGCAAATTGGCTTTAACTGCACATTGTTTGTGATGTTTATTTTTTTAGTCAGGCATCATTGTTTCCCGCACATGGAGACAAATGCTCTTTTTGTAGAAATATAAACAAGGTTTCAGTTTATTGATCTTTATTGATAAGTTAACTGATGTTTCTGCATGTTAATGAACAAATCTGTAGACAGTGATAAGATGCCGGATGTAAGACAAATTTCTAAAGCTAATTAACTTTTTTGTAATCTATCTGCCTTGTGTTTCCTTCTCATGACTTTTATTCTGAAGTCAGGTTTTGCAGCCACATAGTTGTCTTATGTTCATGGTTTCATGTCGAGTCTTTCCTTCCTGTATGGGTTTATTAGACTCTTTTTCCTTTTCATCTTGTTGGGACAGTACATTACAGAACACACACTTAGCAAACACTTTATGTCCCAACAACCTCTTAGAAACCCCAGCAAGAGCAATGCAACACCCTGGTAACTGTCCACAACACCTTAGCCCAGAATCACACCGGCTAGCTGTCTGTTGACAAGTGCCACTTTATTCAGAAAACGATTATGTATCATCTTGTATTTGAAATATAGTTTTTCACACTTCAAAAGGTCAAGCTAGCCAGGATGTTACGTGTCTCACACAGTATGCATGTTTGAAAGTCCTCTGCATGTTCTAACACATCCTCCCTGTCCGTTTCATGTTTTATTTAGGTACTTGAAGCAGATAAAATACACTAACCAGACCTAAATTTGACCAAAATATCCTCCCTGCTAGGATGCAACCCCGCCCACTACTATGTTTAATGGGCTAGCTCTCTGACACAGCATTAACTGCCCTGCATAATGTCCCACCTGCGGCCATAACAGAGACTCGGATTACCTGCATTACTGCTGGCAGGTGGACGCAGCGTATCTGCAGGAATTTGTTACAGGTGCGTGAACGCTGATGCTCGGCTTCACCGACTGACGTGAGCAGGATGGAAACATGTTTCAAGGTTAGCTTTAAAGCATAATGATGACTCAAGCTTAGCCTGAAATAGTTTTAAGCGATATGAAGTACGAGGGGATATTAATCGCACATCCTGCAGTTTTATTCGTTATTACTTTTGAGGAGAATTTGTATCAGTATTTTGTTTCACATAAGGCTGGTATCAGTGTCAGAAGCAGTGAAATATTGAAGACGTTGGTGAATTATAATACAGTAAGTTACATTCACTTCATGAGTCACTCGATCACAATCACTGAATCAAACCTCTTTCACTTCTGAATGTTACAGGAAATGATGTCACGCTGCCTGACACTTCTGAATGTTACAGGAAATGATGTCACGCTGCCTGACACTTCTGAATGTTACAGGAAATGATTTGCTTTAAATATTTGCTTTAAAAACGTTACAGACTTTTGAAAAAGTTTGAATTACGTTCTTAGAATAAAGCAATAACATTAACATTCAATAACATTAACAGTCTAAATTTAACCTCATTTAAATGTTTAAATGTTTTAATGTTTTTGGTATCTAATGGAGATGTTATGGAAACGTTCTTGCAACCTAAAAATTATTAGCTGGGTAACTCTTTAATGGCGCTAGTGGAGTAAATTAAGTAAATTTACGGAAGTGATTGGCTTGCTTTGCTCTTGTCCTGTTTCAAAGTTCTCTGTTAGAGATCCTGTTCTGACATGATTTATGTATATTTGCATTTTGATGAATGGCTCCAGTCACCTTCATCATTGTCTCTATAACATTTTAAAACGCAGTGCTGTTCTTCTTCACCCCAATTGCTACTGACCATTTACACGTGGATCTAATAACCCACCTTTAACCGTCCGATCAGCTCAGCTGTGCCTCCATCACATAATCTTTGATAGCAGCTCAATCAAAATAACTCAGCTGCTCCTGCTAATTCGTCCTGGACGGCCAGTGTCGGTCATGCGCCGCATTCTATGTGTAATGCATGCGGGTATGTTGAAGCTGTACTGCAGTTGTGATGAATAACTCCAATCTCTGAAGCTCATGAAATATTTAGCAGGGTGACACACGCTGACCTCCGCTGGTCCAGTTAATTTCACATGTAAAACGGCCTCAGTGCAGTAATGGATGAGACTCTTTGTAAGATTAGCTGCCTGCTTTTCTGGCGGCCCACCAGGAGTTAAAACACACCTGCTTGAACATATTACCAAACATGATGAAGTGCGTGATACACAACAGATCTGCTGTAAGTGCTCTGTACGCTTAAATGTATTCATTCAAAATCAATCATGTTTATATTAAAAATATATTTTATATTATTTGTAAGTTATTCATTTAAAACATTTAATCACTTAAATAAAAAGCGGATGCTTTAAATGATGTGATGAATAGTAAGTGACATCATATAAGCCCATTTTAAAGTTGATTATTTAGCATTCACTTTTAACTGAAGATTTATCAAGCATTAACACATGCACACTTTCACATTAGTTTGAAAGGAACTACAGTTTAGTTTTCTTTTCTATTAATCATTATTTTGACAACTGATTTTGGTGGCACAAAATTACCTTTAAAATCACATTGAATTTCTTTAAGTGAATTTCTCTTTCTTATGTGTTTCTGTCTCTTTCAGGGACTCTGAAAGCCTGCAAACCTACTGAGAACTCCAATTCAATGAAGAAAAGAAAATTCAGGACAAAAAGCCAACTCAGACAAACACCATATCTAAAATTTCTCCCTGGGTTTCAACGTCTGACTGGGTTCCATTTTATAAACTCTCTTCCTCTCTATATATTTTTCTTCATCCTCCTCCCCCACCTACTTTACGTTCCCTTTTAATACCCCACCGCAGACACACTGAACTGTCGGCCAATATCAAGAACAGATTCTTTGCCAGGATAGATCTGATAATCAATTCTCATTCAAGAGGCCGATGCACCCAGCTGGAGGTGTTTCAGTACCTGATGAAAGCTGAAGACCCCCAGCTTTATATCATACCTCAGTGCTCCTATCTAAATGAGTGCCATAACTCAAACGGAGAGAGCTTTCCCAGCTAATAGCTTTAGGTTGTAAAAACATTTCCCTAACATTTCCATTAAGTAACAAAAATGTTATTTTGTTGAAGTTCTAGGAACATTCAAAACATCCAGTTTTATTCACACTTTTAAATGTTGCAGTGTTTTTTAAACGTTCCACTAACAACTTAAGAATAACATTTTTGATAACATTACTGCAAGAATATTTTTGATCAACAGTCTGAGAAGGTTTCCTGTTGCCTGCTGGGTTTGAAACTGTATGGTGTAAAATGTATCTGTTTTTATCTGTTTTATGTAGTGTATGTGTATTTTCCATGACAGTAATAACCTCTCAGGAGAGCTGCTAGACAATTAATTAGCATCCAGGCTGCATAACCTCTCAAAGATTCCTTCCTATTATGACTGTAATTGCATTGGATAGATAACTGCTGATATAACCTAATAGCCTTTAGCAACAGTGAAAGATAATAACCAGTAATGCAGTAAGGTAATCAAGCTTTATGAACAGCCCGAGGTGACGTAATAATCCAAACTTCAAGATTTGGGAAGCTCAGAGCGATTGCATGCATTCAAATATTTATTGTGTTAAATTATCTGAGCGTGATTCAGATTAGAAACCACAACGTTATGCCTCACGGTTCAGCATCATTTACACTAAAAATGTCATAACACAAGCCGAAATGACTTTAATTAGCAGGAAATAACTGTGAGCTGCTTTTAAAATGTAGATGAAGCAAAACATAACAGAGATGTGTGTTTATCTGGGTGGTGTTCTGGTTTATTGTTTGGGGGTTAAAGGATGTTTTTGGTGGTTTCTACATGTCCATTTTGACCTAGTAAGGTTTAATATATTGTCCACTTATAATAACATACTTGTCTCATTAAAGACAAATAATGGAATAATGTGCCATTCGTTTGAAGCTAAGGTATCATCTAAATTACCCAGCAAGGTTGAACAGTAAGTATAATGAGTTTCCCAACTAACAATGTTAGGTTGTAAGAACATTTCCCTAACGTTTACACTGGTCACAAAAATGTTAAAAATGTTATTGACTAGAAACATTCGAAACGTCCATCTTTTTAGATCATATTTAATGTTATTTATTGGTTAGAAGAACATTATTCAAACAAGTTACAATTTAAAAAGTTAAATTGTTACACTAGCAACATTCTGAATGTCAGAATTTAACGTTTTGTTGCTTAATGGAAACGTTCCTAAACCTAAAATTGTTATCTGGCTACTGAAGATGTTGGAATCCCTGCAAGAATAAAGCAGCACTAATTCTGTGAACTGTGTAATTTCAGAAAATGATCATTCTCAGAGGCATAATAAATTCACACATATTGGAAAATATTGTGTAATGAGAAGTTATGTGACAACAGAAAACATTTTGAGATGCAAATTCAGTCTGGTCTGATAAAAAGCGAGGAGGCTCTAATAGCGAGTGAAGATTTGCTGCACTTCAGGCATAAACAGCCTGATTTTCATGAGTTTTCTGAGGCCCCCCGACACCCTTCCAGCTGTGTTCCCTGCCATCCAAATAAGAGGATTACCTTCACAACTGCAATAAACCCTGCGCCACAATGGGACACCTGCCCGGCATTCCCAAAACATCCTGCCAAAAATGTCAAACGCAACTCAAACAATCAACCTTTGAAGAGCCGTCATAATCTTTCCCAATTTACCAACTTTACATAAGAGAAAATGTTTGAGTATCAACTTTTGCAGTGACTGATTACCTACAAATATTATTTTATAACCGAGGGTGTAGGCCACCACTGCGATGTTGTTGCTAGCATTGTTAGCATGCTTGGTCACATGCTAAGAAGGATCAGCTTTATCTCGAAACGTTTTTGTTGAAATGTCTTTGCCAGGCAAATTTGAGGTTGCCAGAGCCTGACAGACAATTGGCCGTATCCCGGGAATTAGAGTGAGTCTGATAGCTTTGGTCCAGTGGTTGCGGAGCTGTGTAGGGACTTCCAGAAAAGTGCAGTCAAGCAGTCTTAATGTTAAGCCAAAGAAGTAGATAGAATAAACTCTTGTTTGCACAGTGTTGTTCGTGTATTAAACAGAGTTTGTTATTTTGGATTTCATTTTAATAAGATTAAAGAAAAGAAATGACAGGCGTTAAGAAATCCAGTGGAAGTAAATCTCCTGTTATGTGGAAGTTCGTCTGAGACCTACAAGGTATAAAAATGTGTAACCATGAAAACATTTAGGATCCAGTTAAGCATAGTTCTGAATAGTTTGACTATTTTTTAGCTGGTTTGACTTTTTAAACTGATTAACAGCTATTACATTATTGTTTTATTAATAAGCTTGAACTTCATGACTTTTAGGTTTTTTTTAACAGACAACCACTGCTCATTAACTTTTATATATTTTAATGTTGATTTTGTTGTCAAAATTCACCCCATTAAATGTGAGAAAAGCACAGGACTTTGTCACAGGACTTTGGAAAAAGTTGTTACCACCACACTGTAAAAACATCACTGCAGGAAACTTCATTTGAATATCCTTCTTTGTAATTCAGTTTCATCAGAAAACGTCTCATTGCAATAAGTGAGTTGATGTGTCCTCTGTGGTTCTGTTAATCCAGAATAGCAAGACGAAACTTCAAAGCCCTGCTTCCATTTCCCCAGACTGACTCGTCCTGGTTCTGATCGGCCCATTACTGGTGCCGTATGACCAGCAAACTGCTGTGTACTTCAGAAGAAGGATTCTTTTTCACTTTTGATTTCAGTTGTGTGCATGCAGTTCTTTGGACTGTGGCCTCTGTAAGTGATGTACAGTCTTTTGATCATATTCAGTAATCTGTGATGTTGCTATGATGTTGCTGCCGAGTTGCTAAGCTGTTCTAAGTGTTTAAGCATGTTGCTATGTGGTTGCTGGTGGTTTCTAGATAATCACCAGGGTCTCTAGCTATAGCTAGCAGCTCCTTCTACATATGTATTTGTTGTTTATATAAAAAAGTATAATTTAGATCATTTAGATCAGAGTAGAATATCTTTTTTTTTGTATGCGGATTAAAAGTCTCTTCACATCCTGATATTAATCAAGTAAAAGGCTCTAAATGTATTTTTTATAAATATATATCTTTTGTGGAAGGTGCAGGACCATAAAATGTTTGTCCAATCATTACACTCAGGTCTTTCACGCTATTTGCACAGACAATCTACCATCATCAGTGTATTCATGTGTTGGTGGAGACGTGGCGCTATGAAGGGAGGGTGGGATCTTATGCTTTCAAAGCAAGCTCGCTGTTGCTAGCCTCTCTGTAATTCCCTGCCCTAAATCATCTTAATTTAGTTAGAGCATATGCATTAATTGTAACCCAGCATGTTTCAAAATATAACCAGTAACCATACCAACCAACAGTTGTACTGTAACCAAGAAGGCTAAGAAGTTCATCAACTACTGAATCCGGCCTGTTTAATTCACTGGACCAGATTGGCTAGTTTATCTTCTGCCAGACGGGCTAATAGAAGCCGTGGATGTGATCAGGATATCTGAGGCTCCTCTGGGCTTGGCAATCGGACACGTTGGCTTTCGTTTCTGTATGCCAGTGTTGAGGGTGGTTTTTTAATGCCCCTGAATCTGTGGGGGAAAATGCTGGAATGTGTCTGGTAGAGAAAACATGACTCCTGCTTTTCTCTGGTGATGATAAGGGCACCTGATTTCTGACTGCAGGGCTTGAACGCATTGCTGCACAGAGTCTATAGAGGCAACTGGGCGATTCGTTTGTGCCTTAATTTGTAAGAACTGATCTGAGGCCAGTTCACTATGGCTGTCGATTAGATAATACAGAAAATGTGAAGGGCTGTTTTACTATCCGATGGAAGGATACCTCACAGAATATCATTCAGATCAATGTCCCAGCTAACAGGGAACATTCTCAGAACATTAGCTAACACTCTGTAAAAGGTCTCTCAAAGTTGTCAAAAAACGTTCTTGCAGTAATGTTAATAATCCCACTTTTTAACGTTATCAAAATGTTTAAGTTGTTAGTGAAACCATTTAAAAACATTACAGAATTAAAAAAAAAGTTTGATTAACATTTTTAAAACCAAGCAATAATGTTAATACAACGTCTAAAAAAGCTTTTATTTTTAAAATAGCTTTTGAATGTTCTTACAGCCTAAAATTGTTAGCTGGGGTCGGCTGCATGTCATTAAAGAGGTATTCAAATAAAATGTAATACGTATGTGAAATATATGTGAAATTAAAATATTTACTTGCCCTACTTGTCATTTCAACCCTGTTGGCCGTTGTTTTATTTTAACATTCTGGACAGGTGTTCTTTAGATAACATTTATACATTTAACAACAGTACACTGCATTGTGTTGTATTTATTTGTCATCTGTATGAATTAGTTGGAACAGACATTTACGAAGGCCAAAAACTTACTTTTTAAAACTAATTTAAAGTCAAATTTAAATTGAATTATTGTGTGTTGTTCTGTTGTACGTAGTGATACTTAAAGATGAAGACAGCTACAAGTGGGCTGGGTAATTACCTTGTTAAAGCAACGTTTGAATCCCTGTGTTAAGAGACAAAAAACTGTTTATATGTGTACCAAATGAGCAAACCCCATGCAGGGCCAATGCGCGTTCAGTTTTTTTGGGTCTGTTTAATTGTTATTGTGCATTAACGGTAATTAAGGAATTTATGAGCAAGTTTTCATGAACGAATTGTACTGGTGAATTGCAGGACTCCTGTGTGTAATTCTGCGGTGAATAATGAACATTTGCATTTGTCAGCGTTGTCAAATGAGTGAGCGTGCAAGTTTAGAGAGATGGTAATTTGTCTCTCATGAACAGCACAAAACCACTTCATGCCACTAATCACATAAAACTTCAATTCTTCTATGAGGTCCAGAAAACTTTCAGCTCACTCCAGTGTTGCCAAGTCTGTAGTTTTCCCACTAAATTAGGCAATATATATGTACAAACATATATATACACGTGTGTGTATATGTAATTTTCAAAATCAGAAAAATATGTACAGTCATTGTTCTGTACATATGTATACTGTAAAATACATATTTTACGGTCATTGTAAAATATGTATTAGGTATGGGAGGGGCACATGAATTTTGGTATCTGTCCTTTAGGATGTAGATTTAAAAACCTTAATTTCGTAATTTTGTCAAGAAAATAACAGTTGTTGCAAAACTTTTATGCCGTTTGTGTTTACAGTTTTTTATTCAAGGACACAGCATCTAATTAAAGTAATGGCTTTCCCTCAGATCAGTGGAGCGAGAGTTGTGGTTTGCCGTGCTGCTTATGGTGAGCAGAGAAACCTCGGCGATGTGTTTCTGTCTTTAATCCTTTGCCAGATGTATTTTGGCCAGAGTCAGGGAACATTAATTACCTGGTAAATGTTAGTTGAGCACATTCTCTCTCTTTCTTTGGTCTGTCTCTCTGTCCATTGCAGGTGTGTCAGGCTGATAATGAGCAAAATGGATTAATAATAAGAGAATTCAATTCACACCTGGTTGAAAATGACGAATCTGGATCAGTTGTTTGAACTGACAACAACAGTAGCTCTGCTGAACTAAAAATCACATCAATTTTAGCAATAGAGTGTATACAGGTAACAGGAAGCATTCTTAAAATGTTGGCTAAAGTTCTATAACAGTTCTCTCAAAGTTAACAAAAACACCACAAAACGTTTCTTTAATGTTATATGTCATATTAAAACATTATTCTGAAGTTGTTACTGGAACGGTTTAAAAACCATCTAGAATTAAAGCTTGTTTGAATAACATTCTTAAAATCGAGCAATACCATTAATACAATGTCTAAAAAACATTGTTTCAAGAACATTCAACATACATATATGTATTTCATTAATACTTAATGGAAATGTTAAGAAAACGTTCTTAGAACCTAAAATTGTAAGCAAGGTAAACTCTTCTTGAGGGACCTGCCATGTGTTTTGAGGCTGTTAAACAATGATATATGCTTCTGTAGATTCACAAACTGCGAAACAAATACTTCTGGAGCCAAAAGTAGCACTCTGTGTCCTGACAGACCTGTGGACAATATGTAGCCTGTAGTTTTAAACTGACTGGAGTTCAGTGTGGAGATCATACAGGGATACATCTCAAGTTCAGAGTCTGTCAGGACAGATTCCCCTAAGAAAACCCCCTAAAGTTCAGATGAATCACTTTAGATCCGTTCTCCAATTCAGGCGGAGGCAACAATCTCTTAAAAGGTCTGTTAAAGCTCTTGTGTATAAGAATATAATTAATTTAATGAATGTCTGATAAATGGCTGTTAAAATCTCTCTGGAAATGTTTTCATGATTTGGATGTTGATAAATTAACTTGTTTTGCTTCAGTTCGAAGTTGAACTGAACTTGTTTTTTTATTGCATCACTATTTACATTGCTCTCATACATGATTGATTACTATGGAAACTATGAGGAACCAACGGGTTGCTATGGAAACAACCTCAATTAGACAAGGGACTAATTAAGGTTAAAGATATAATAGTAGGTTAACTGGAAAGGGAACACTAGAGCTAAAGAGAATAAACAGAACACATACCATATTATACACAGGTGTACATAATTAAAAATGCAGGCACAAAAGCTTAAGACCATGCCCCCAAATATTATACAGATACAGAACCTTTCTGGTAACACGCTTAATTAATATAGCTGATATATATCAAAAGTTCTTGTTTTAATAGTAAGATAAAACACATTTAAATGAATCAAAAGAGCAAAATTGGGCCGTGCAAAATTGACCTAAGGCGTGTGTGTGTGCTGTGCACAATCAATAAGAAAGGAATAAATTGCAGTTTTAGTTTAGCCAGAGAAAGACTGTGCGTGGGTGAGTATCCATTTATTTTTATTATATGCAGTTATATTTATCTACACAATCTGTTTTATTGGCACACATGGACCCTCAGGAAAGCACATATTCATTTATCACATTGTGAGTTTGAAATGTTTGGGGATGTTTTTATAATTACACATAATTTGCATGTATTTCCAAAAGAACTTCTTAAAATGTTTTAAAGATGCAGCCATTAGCAGTTTATATGTGATGGTGATTAAAAGGTAATCGACCCCCAGTTAAAAATACTGCCCTCCTTATCTATAAAGTGAACCCATAGGTTGTTCAGGGCATTTTGTATTCCAGTCATGCCGTCCACTGGCAGCTTTACAAATTCAAACATGCGGCCAATTCAATATCCACAGAATGACACTGGCAGCAGAATGGAAAGTATTGAACAGTTCAGTGACTTTCAGACCGGCCACGTCGTACGCTGCAAACTTTCTGGCTGCCAATATAATGGAGAAGTGGAAACATCTACAAGCAATGAGAGAAACAGAAACCTCAGAGTGCTGACAGCTGCAAACTTTCTCTGAAGCTACACCACTTAAGACTTTTTAATTAATTTCCTTTACCACGACCCAGCTAATGTTTAAGGTTGAAAGAACGTTTCCCTAACATTTCCATTAAGTAACAAAAAAGTTCTAGGAATGTTCAAAACATCCAGTTTTTAGACATATTAATGCTATTGCTTGGTTATAAGAACGTTATTCTAACCTTTTTTAATTTTGCAGTTAACCTTTTCAAAAGGTTCAGCTAACTAAAGAATAACATTAATAATAACATTAAAAAAGCTCTACTGACATTACTGCAAGAACTTTTTTGATAATTTTGACAGAACTTTCAGAGAACGTAACCAATGTTCTGACAATGTTCCCTGTTAGCTGGGTGAAATTTTGTTTCACTTATTCTTCTGATCATATTCTTACATTCATACACAGGCAAACAATCACCATGCATGTATTGTCTATATTTTCCTGTGTTGATCTGTATGGTATTATATAGAAAAATATCACTGAATATGTAATAGCCTCCATCTCTATTCACTTCAATTTATCTGTCCATATAATGGAAGTGAATGGAGACTGAGGTCATGGTTCTGCCTTTGTACTCCACAGGTTATTTTCATGGACCTTCAGTTGCAACTTTGTTCCAGCAGTTTGGATAACTGTTGGACCTGTTGGTTTGTTGACCATTTGACTTGATCTCTCCCCAAACATCTCTCCATTGAGTTCAACCACTCATACACACCTCATCAACAGATTGACGTAACCAAAAAACTGGCTCATTAAAATGAATCCCCTCAGAAATATTGTAATATGAGGTGCAAATCTGTCCTAGAGAAGGTTTTCACACAAGCAGATGGGAACTCAGTATTTATGACAATTGTTTTGGAGTAAGATATTCAACAAGCAGGTGTACATGTTTATTTGGCTGTAAAATTCTTTGCTGCAGTAATAGATCCAATATGTAATTCATTACCTGCATCTCAGCTGGATTTCTCTGCAGGAATCGTGGCGTTAATGCGCTAGTAGAACGTCTTGGTTGTTTATCAGATGTCAAACATATGGGAGCATCGTATCTATAAAAAGGTCCATTTACATTACAAGAGCAGCATGATACTGAAGAAAAACACAACATACAATAACACTAAATGCTGCAACATGCGATATGATAATGCTTTAAATGTGTAAACGCAATTTGTTATATTGAAATATATTTAAAACTGAAAATGATAGAGCCAACATACATGTTTCATATTCTTTCTTGTTACTTAATAGAAATATTAGGGAAATGTTCTTACAATATAAAATTGTTAGCTGGGTATCTGCATTGACATAAAACTTTGACTATACTGTATATATCTTTCTGAAGTATTAACATCATTCAGTTTTAGCAAACCATCACAATATCCATATTGCGATGTCCACATGCAATATTTCATTAATTTCAATATATTATGCAGTATCTAATATATTATACTTTTATTTTCTGCTTGCTCCTGAATGTTTTCCCAGCTGACAATTTTACATTTGTAAGAACATTTCCCTAACATTTCCATTAAGTTAAAAAAACATTAAAATGCTGTTTTTAAGGTTCAGAAAGAACATTCAAAGTCATTTGAAAGAACTTTTACAGTTAATATAGTTATCAAACGTTCTGGGAATGTTCACAGTTAGCTGGTTTAATAGTTTACAATCAGGTCTAAGGCAGATTTTTCTCCAAAACAGTCAACAGTCCACTGCAGCCAGCTTCTGCTCATCTACCCCCTCATATTTCCTCTAAATTATTGATCACCTTCAATTTTCTGCCCTGCCACTTTTCTTTAGCCTCAACAATGCATTTGTGGATCCAGCACCCCACCTTTGATATAACATCTGTGTTTGTCATTATAAAACTGTGCCTCTCCCCAGAACTTCGTTCTCCCCAGAGGGTCCCCTACATCAAATCTGAACTCGATTTCCCCCTCTATTTTCTCTTTGAAGAAGCAGAAGTTCACTCAACAGGCGCTAATGTCTTCAGAAGTCTGTCACCCCCTCGGGCCACCGAACGCAGCACGGGCCACCCGATCCTCAGAGGAACTCTACGTATCTCCAACCTCTGCACTTTTCTCCAAGCCTACAAAGTACGTGAGAGGAAATTTCTTTTGGACAAGCGGGCGACGGTTTGAGTGCCAAGGTTTTTTTTGTACTTTAAGATGTTGGCTAACATTCTCAAATGTTAGCCAAATGTTCTCTTAAAGTTATCAAGAAGTTCTTACAGTAACAGTAGTACAACGTTTCTTTAATAATGTTTATCATATAAAAAAACATTATTCTTAAATAGTTAGTGGAACGTTTCATCGTTTTATGTTACTTAATGAAAACATTACAGGAACGTTCTTACAACATAAAATTGTTAGCTGGGATAGAGGAAGGTCAAGGTCATCCATAATCTGTATGGCTAAAATGAAAAGTAACACATAACTAATGAACACAGTTAATGAACGGCATTATTTCAATATATACATTTTAAAAAGCCCCCTTGTTTTAAAAGAATACAACTTTCATTAGATCCATTTACTAAACATACAGAATTTTGAACATGTGAAACAGGCTCAGAGCTTAATAAATTTCAATAAAGAGTGTCATTTAATAAGTCTCGTAAGAAACACATTTTTATTCCATCTGCGTAAGGATGGAAAATGTGTAGGAGTGTCCAGAGAGGTAAAGTACACTCACTGTAGGAACATGAATGAGAGAAGCTGAAATGAAAACATTTCTGTACAGAAGGTAATAATTAAAAGGGTTTTTAATCAAGAGGGCCTGGTGAAAAGACCATGCCCACTCCTGCACCAAATGTCTAATTCAATACGTTCTTTTGTTAAAAGATCTGGGGAGCCAAAGAAATATGTCACCATTTGCATGTATTTTACCTCCAGAAATTTATCTAGAATACTAAACATTTTGTCTGTTTGTTTGAATGTTGCCACAAAAACAAAGAAAGTATGCCTCATATTTTATTTCACCACCAAACTGTTTGTTTTAGACAGGTGCAGGCTTAGTAAGCATCGGAGACTGGTTCATCTTAAATGACCCATGCTGTTTGTCACAAATGTGCACAGAACACATTTTATTCATAAATAATCCAGCTGTCATATGCACAAAAATGTGGCCTGTATATTTTTATTTAAAAACCATTCAAAATATTGTTTGAGCCTCTCCATTGGCAGCTGTGGTTGCAGGTGGCATTTAAAACTGGCTTTATGGACTTCAGTTCATAGAGAGGTGAATTTCAGAGGTGGTTTAGTTAAACTGTTCTATATAATAACAAGTGAGACGGAAAATCGCCACTAAGTAAAACATCAGCCATGCCAGAAAACCTAAAGACCCAATTAAATGGCACAGTAGTTTTCTATCCTGTGTTGATGTATTTCCTGTTCAAACAGGAAGTGCGGGCAGGGCACACTAAAGAGCTTGTCTGCTTTTTTTAAATGAGCCACTGGGCTTTAGTTTTAGTTGTGAACATAATTAGCTAATTGATATTGCTAGTCAGTAGCGGGTGGAAATAACAGCAGGGACATTTTTATCCGACAGAGCAATTTGGGCGCAAGATGAGGCATTAATATTTTGATCTGTTTTCCTGGAAGATTGCGACTGTATATTACGCATTGCAATCCATAACTATGGTTAATAATAAATAAAAATTAAGTTTGGAGAAAGCACATAACAGGTCAGTGTTCAAAACTGTCTTCCTACCTTACCCTGATTCACAATGGTAAGCTTATAATAATGATTTATAATTTGAGCTGTCGGATCCAGTTTCCCAGAAACTGTCAGTTTGGCTTCATAAGAAAAAGCATGTAAAGTAATCTGCAATTTTATGTTTCAAACAGAGATGGCGGCAAAGAGGAAACAGTTACAGATTGCAGCTTCAAGATAAATTCTTGGGGTCTTTAATTGTGCATGCAAGAGATATAAATTTTGCATGTTCTGTTAATGGCTGTAGGCCTCATTCTGAAAGGAGACGAGTGACCTGATGAAACCCAGCTGTTGTCTGGGTCTGCAGACTGTCTTAATCCCTCTGTATCTAAAAATACATCACAAGCACATCTCCCCATCCATGTTGTTTCTGTGCTGCATAATCTTGCATGGATCATTTTGCTCTAAGGGATCAAACTGTGTGTGTGTCTTCTGAAATCTTTACAAGCCTTGTTTAACAAACCAACTCACAGCACTATTTCAAGATCCTGGCCTTAAAGAGACAGTTCATGTAAAAATAACAGCATTATATGATTTTCTGGAAACCCTTTACAATAAGGTTGTTTTGCATATGTATATCAGCTCTGTGTCTCATCCAATCACAAGTGTCTGTCTGTTTCATAATAATAGTTTAATAATAGTTATTGTTTGGAGTTTATTTTTTGTAAGTGTTGCGTGTGAAGTGAGATAAGACATCTTTATTCTCAGCTGCACTGAATTCACTGGACTGTCCACAAGTAGGTTATTCAACATCATTTTTATATAAAAATAACAGTTTGTGATATATGTGGTCGTATAGAGGACAAAGCTAGACCTAATTATGTGGTCTTATAGAGGACAGAGTCATTTTTAAGTTAAAACTATTTGAACTCTTCATACAGTGTTCTTTTACTTTCTGCAGTATGACACGTGACCAGAAACAGAGTTTGCTGATGTCAGATCTTACAATTTACAAAAGTAACATTAAACGTCTTAATAAAAAGAAGAAATTCACATTTCAATTATAATATTGATTTTCTCTCTCAAGGAACTTAATATTTTATAAATGACCTATTTTTCCTGGGTGCAAGAGAACAAACAACACTTCAGAATTTAAAGGTTTTAATTAATAAGTGCCAGCCGTTCACGTTTGTATTAGTCACAAAAATCATCCGAAACAGCCTGATGTGTTTTTAATATCTAAAAACAGCTCCCTACTTTTCAAATTCACTTTCCAACATATTCCATAATTGTTGTTGCCTGATGTTTCCAATGTAATTTCAAGCCGATTTTATTGACTACTTTCCCATGCTTTCAAAAATAAGTCATGCTTTTAAAAATAAGAGTTACAGTTAAGACAAGGATTGAAGGAATTGAAATAATTGATGCTTTTTAATCATTTTTAACTCCCCGAAGGTTCTTAATGAGTCATTAACAGTCACAATTTTTTATTGTCAATGTTTTCTTTCTGTCGCTCACTCTCTCGTTCTCGCACACATGCTGTATATCTTGGTAGCCACCAGTAAAGTGGAAGTGTGGAAGGCACAGAACAATAAAATGTTTATCCAATCACTGCATTCGGCCCGGATGCAATGTTAGGATGTTCTTCTTGCCTGTCAAACTATGTATGGTTCAACCCATCTTGGAGGAGGCCGTGGCTTTGGAGAGCGCTCTGGAAGGAGGCCGGGATCTTATGCTTTTAAAGGTAGCTTGCTACTGCTAGCCTCTCCAAAACTGCCCTAGCTTTAACCGTAAAAAGTAATGTGTGTTCCTACACCACGTCTGTACCTTCAACTACATCAATAAAATCAGTCAATGAAGGATCAAAGAGCACGATCACTGAGGCGCAACAGCCGTCTGTTCGCTCTGACTCTTCCAGTCGTGTCGGACGCAGTTTTTATTTTCTGAAATGTGTCACTCAGTGTGACTGTGTGATTTATTGATTGGGTGGGGCTACATTTACCGTCCTGCCAGATGATAGAAGTTCTCACAATATGGATTATATGAACCAGAACGCAGATAATGTAGAAAGATGTGCTGCTTTTTTCCTAACACAGACTGATTTGATTCAGTTTTCACCTTGATAGCATTCATAAATAAAGAGAAATGAGAGATAAATTACTTACTGTGTGTACTTGTATCCGTACGAGGGATACGTGACATCGTGCGAAAGGTCGTTGCTGTGTCGGTTATTACATTTTGATAAAAGATTACAGTGACTGTTATTAAATATTATTTTTCAGACTTTTTTATTTAATTTGAAATAATATGCTTCAATGAATTGCAAACTTGACAGCCAAGAATATGAGTACGTAAACAAAAACATTTAAAAATGATTTCATATTGAGGTAAAAACCAAGTACAGCCTCTAAGCAAACAGAAACTCTTCTGGTAAAGATGAGAGCAGGTCCTGGAGTTGTTCTTCTACCTTCTGCAGACCTTCTTGACATATGAGGACATGAGAAGCTCTCCTCTAATTGGCTGTCAGGGGATTTCTGGTTCTGTTTGTCCAGCAGAAAGTCCATCTTCTTAATTGGTTTGTTGGAGTGTTCACCTAACAATGTAGAATCTAATCACATCCTCAAAACAATCCATAATGACGATCAGAAACGCTTGTCAAAAAAATGATATTAACTTAGTCATGCGTAGCTTGAGCTGTCTTTTTTTCATTTTTATTTGAATAAAATGTCTTTGTACACCATATTTTACTCTGACCGGAGTTGGAAAGTAATGTTAACCTTTAGAAGTGAGTTGTTACCCAGCTAACAGAGAATGTTGGCTAATGTTCTCTTAAAGTTCCCTCAAACGTCAATCAAAAAGCAATCTTGCAGTAATGTTAATAGAACATTTTAACTTGATATATCTTTATATTATTCTCTAACAGAATAATGTTAACATTAAGTTGTTAGCGAAGCATTTAAAAGGTTACAGAATAAAAAAAATGTTTAAATAAATTTCCTATAACCAAGGAATAATTTTAATACAACATCTAAAAACTGGACATTATGAATATTCTTAGAACTTTAAAAATAACATGTTTAATGTTTTTGTTACTTAATGGAAATCTTATGGCATCTGATATTCAACTAGTAGGTTTACCACATTAAGATATTTTGCCTTCAATGTAATATGCCTGTTGAGCAGAAGTGACTTTAAGCTCTTTCTCCTTCGCTGCAGATCGCTTTGAAATATTTTAAAATCTACTCAAGTGACTTTGCATAATAGTGTTAACAAGCAACTTGCTAGTAATTCTTCAGCTTTATCTAATTGGTTTAGTTTGGAAACTCTTCAATTTTTAATCAGGATTTAAAGCACTGCGGTTCTCATGTAATTATAGAGTGAAATATTTCTTTTCTCAACTTCTTTCCTCTGGAAAATATGCTGCAGAGTAAAAATGTTCTGCATTATGAATTTGTTTTGAGATTTTATTTGTCAGCTTGCCAGAGGTTGCTAATTGTCTTTGCAGCTTTTCTAGGCAAAAAGTGTCTCCAACAAAACTTTTGAAATACCTATCAAAGATCTGAGGCCACAAACCTCAGAACAGTCAAATGTTGCAGTCACAAGCAACAGCCGCAGAACTGATGAAAACACTTGAACTCTGACTCCCGAAAATCACATAATGCAAGACAATCTGAGAAGAAGTGTGTGTGTGTGTGTGTGTGTGTGTGTTCACTCCTCACCAGTGATGGTTAAATGCAGAGGTCATAATTTGGGTATGGGTTACCATAACTGACAAATATTTCACTTTCACAAAGAGACCGTGAATATATATCAAATATTATATTGAAACGTTTACAATGCATCGCCTGGGAAATCAAAGCATGTTAACTAACCAGTGTGCACAATATTGAACTGTGCTAGTTCAAACAAAACAATGTGCATGGTTCTAACATTGATTTTTTTTATGGACAGAAAAGCATTTATTACTTCATATGCATTATTACTTCATATGCATTAATTTATTCTGTATTCAATTACTACAGCTAGCCATAAACAGATGGAAACAAAAAAAATTGTCAGGCTAGCAGAAACGTGCCATTTAAGATGTCGTTTTTAATAGTCACATATTAATTCATTTATTGTTAGTGTTATTTTTCATCAGTGACCTGTTACATCTTGCTGTGATTGAATTTGTTCACTCTGCAGATGATGTTGTTGTGTGTGATTGCTTCTAAAAATGAATTTTAAAATGTTGGAGAGAGAGGAGAGAAGCACATACAAAAAAACACTGAGACACATTTTCTTATTTAACATAATGCACATCATGTTTTAGTTACATTTCATCTTGCGTTTAATGTTAAAATTCTAGGAACATTCAAAGCATCCAGTTTTTAAACGTTGTATTAACGTTATTGCTTGATCATAAGAACCATTCAAAATTTATTCTGTAACATTCCAAACCCTTCAACCAACAACTTAAGAATAACATCTGATATATGATATACCATTAAAAAAACATTGTACTAACATTACTGCAAGAATGTTTAATAATGTTCATTTATAACATTGAGAAAACTTTTAGACAACATTAGCCAATGTTCTGAAAACGTTCCCTTTTAGCTGTTACATATTTATAGCTCTCCAAATGTTACTCTGAGCCCAGTTATGAATATTTCATAACCAGCCCGTATGTTGCGATAATGGCCCTGTCAAACATCGGACGGCCGTGCAAATCTGTGAGATGTAAACCGAAGAGACAGATTTGATGAAACCCACAATAGCATGCAAATAAAACAACAAAACAACAGCAGCCCAGATTTCCCAGAGTCCCGGCCGCTGGCTCATGGCTGATTTGATTCAATTGGATATGGACTCAGTGATAACAGACCAGAAGTCTGTGTTTGTGTCATGAGTGTTTCTGCCCGTTTTCTCCGTTGAGGTTTGTGTCATTCAGTTTGTTGAGCCACAAAAAGACCATCAGCAGAATTAGTGCGTGACCTTATGGATTCGCTTTCCTGCTAAGTCACCATTAACAAAACATTTAAAAATCCAGTCTACAGTGTCCAGACGCACAATCTTCGATTCAGACACATTGATGTTTTAATTCATTCACATTTGCCTTTTTTGGACAGATGCTGGTGGATCTTAATAAATCATAATGAACTACAGCAGCATTCTAATGTACTCCAATGTATATCTTCATAGTATCAACCTTACAGTGGAAATAAGGCAACATTTTTAAGGTCTTTGTAATCTGTATATATGGGCTGATTGACTATGTCTGGTTACTCTGAATTGTATTGCTTTTAATAGCAATTTGAGTGTAAATAAAGTTTGAGTATAAATTAATTATAAGCATTGGGCACAAAACAGGTTTATTCTTACAAAATAAAAGTCTTATTTTATAACACGTTCTTGCAGCCTGGCACTGGTCCAAAATAACCATCAGATTTCCAAACACTTTACAGACATTCGCCTTCTGTGACCCTGATTTACAGGAAACATGAAGCAAAATCTCCCAGCTGCATTTACAGAGTCTGACCCAAAAAACTCGACCTGAACTGCAGATATCATTGAACACATTAGGATGTTCTGAACCACAAATGAAAACAGCAGAAAAAGCCAAATTCACCACAAATACTGTGTTTGGGGCTCCAAGCATTATTCCATCCTGCTGTCAATATTAGAAAATAAAAAATATATATAGATATAATGTTTAAATGTTTGAAAATATAAATATTAAGGCTTTTAATTAACACGTTTGATTATTACATGATATGCTGATTAATAAAATTTGTTGCAATATTTTCTTGGTGTTTCTCTTTCGCTTAACAATCATAACGTAAGCAAAACATTTTCCAGACACAGTGTCAAGGTAAAAAACGATTTAAAAAGTTTATTTTCTATATTTACTATATTTATATTTTCTATACATTTCTGTAGAGTTGAAGGTATGGAAGGTGATTGTTCCAGAAACATTTTTTGTTATACTGGTTGAAAGTCTCTTCACATCCTGATAGCATCATTAATTAAAGTGATCTAAATATATTTATACATTTATATATCTGCTGCGGACGGCACAGGACTATAAAATATTTGTCCAATCATGATTGGATGTCCTGCTTGTCTGTCAAATTATTTATGTTATTTTGTGTTGGAGGAGGCGTGGCTTTGGAGAGCTCTCTGAAGGGAAGGCAGGATCTTATGCTTTCAAAGCTAGCTTGCAACTGCTAGCCTCTCTGAAACTGTGTACCCTACCTTTTGATGTGTAATCATTTGGAAATGAGACACATTTTCACACACACTCCTTATTTTGATATGTCAAAAAAAATAATATATATATATATGTGTGTGTGTGTGTGTGTGTGTGTGTGTGTGTGTGTGTGTGTGTGTGTGTGTGTGTGTGTGTGTGTGTGTGTGTGTGTCTCAGAATTATTATGTTGCCTTTTCTCCTGCTTTGATACTTTGAAATTTATTTCAAACCAACCCATGTAACTTCTGTTCCATCTATTTATAATATCAGGTTCTTTCATCTCTCACCCTGTTCATTTGAAACACACTCGCTCATATCCCTAAATTCACATTTCAAAGGCAATGAAACTCTAGCAAGAAACAAAAGGGGGAAAGTTTTTAGGATCATTTCTAATTCATACCAGAAAGAGGCCGTCGTTGTGGTGTCATCTCACTTTCTTTACTGTAGTATCTCAAGGTTAATTCTCGTTATTCGTCTATGCTTCCCTTGTCACTGATGGAAGATAAGATGGAGCCAGTGAGACCAGCTTGCCGTTGCCTAGCAACTGCATCAGAACCAGCAGCCAGCGTAAGGATGCATAGAAGCCTCTTTTTCCTTCTTAACTACTGACTCCAAGGTAAGAGGACTGCAATGAAAGGGGCTTGAATGGAGAGAAGCTAAATATTTCAAAGTCCATGATCCAATTAGAGTTGTCTGTGCTGTATATAATTCATGTAAAAGCAGCACAGCAACAGACAGCACAATATTCCATGGATTAGATTGGATCTCTCAGGTATGGAACATCCGGCTTTACGACTCATAATCCCAGCAAGATTGTTGTAAAAACTGCTGCATTTTCAAAAATAGATGATACGACATCAAGGTCACAACACAAATTTCTGCAATAATGTGACAGTGCTGCAGAAGACACCAGCTCGGTCTTCACAAGGTTACCCAGCTGTGGTTATGTTATGTGGCTATTATAAATTCACTATGGACTTAAAAAAAGGATACATGATCACAGTGCACACACAATTATTTTAAACCCTGTTGTCAGGACAGACAAAAAGAGACGCTCATTATAGTTTCTGGGAAAAATAATTTCTCTTTAAATTCGGATTCGTTCTCTTCTCATCTGGCATTATTATGGCCAACTTTGGAGGCTCAAGGTAACAATATAAGTACTTTATTCAGTTGAAGTAGCTTTTAGTCGCGCTGTCAACAGTTGTTGAACTGTTCTCAAAACAGAAAACAAGGCTGAAAACCTAATGACACCTTAATAGTTATTGACCAAAACAGGATATATCTAAACATTATTACAGTTCTGAGAAAGGAGCCCATGCATTCTTTAGAATAAAATACCATCATCAATTTTATTTTATTTTTTTAAGACATCGTACTAACATTATTTCTTGGTTTTAAAAACGTTGTTTAAACTTTTTTAATATTCTGTAAAGTTTTTAAACATTCCACTACCTAATTAAAAAGTTCTACTAACATTACTGCAAGAATGCTTTTGATAACGTTGAGAGAACTTCTTGAGAACGTTTCCTATTAGCTGGGAGTGACTCTGTGGTCCTTTCTCCAGTGCTGTCTAAAACGTCGCTGGCTTCTCCTGCAGTTCATACTGAGAGCCCTGTGGGCTCGACGTTACAGACAGGTGTGAAACCTCTGCTGCCTGCAGAGACACTGTACAGAGACAAGCCTGAATGTTCTTATTAACTCGCTCAGTCAATCGTAACCCGCGCACACAAAAGATCCTGCTGTCGGGGAGGTAGAGAGTGAAGAAACAACTAATGATACACAGAGAAAAGAGACACTGCCGTGACAGATGGTATCGTGGATGCGGTAAACTGTTGTGCATGGAGAACAGCAGATTCTGACCTCACATCAGAATCTCAGAAATCAACACAGCTTATACAACCTTGATGTCACTTCTTATAGATTTGGATTTTTTAAGCATTTTTTTAATTAAGAAACTGTATTTTGTATTTCACTGCCTGGTATTTATTGTGTTTAACTTTTTTTGTGTTTAAAAATAATGTTTATCTTTTATCATGCAGCAGTCATTAGAAGCCTGCTGGACATATGGAACAGATTTTGGGTGTGCATGTGCATGAACGTGTGTTCTAATTCAGCTACAGTGAGACTCAATCCGTCTCTGAGATTCACACCTCACTGACAGCCTCTTGTGTGCTTTCCAAACATTATTTCTCACAATTTATTTGAAATTCAGTAACAAGGAAGAAAGTGTATTAACGCTGCCTGTTCGTCACCGTCGAACATTCGCAACAGGTCAGAGATTGTCAAACATTTCTCTCTGAATATTAATATACACAGACATGTTTCTTCAGTAGCACTTGATTTATATAAACTACCACCCAACAATTTTGATACAGTGTTACTACGAGAAAGTTTTTGAGAAAACTTTTATAGAACATTAGCCAAAATTCTGTTTTGGGAATGTTTCCTCTTAGCTGGGAATGTGTCATGGATCTTAGACATATAAAGCAGGTTTTAATAAATGTGAGAAATAATTGGAAAGATACAATCTGTAGGACTGTATTGCAAATACAGAGATGTAAGATGAGTTTGCTTTATATATGCATACAGCTGTATCTGATGATATTAATTCAGTAAACATTTACGAGTGCACTTAGCTGGCACAGGCCTAAAAGCTAACAGACACAAACAGAAGCTGCAAAACTTTAATGAGTTTTTTTTAACAACTTAACTGTTGCTTAACAAGGACAGAAAATCCTTTCACACATAGCTAGTAAACAAACACCTCTTTAAACACAATCAGTGACTGTTATAGTGCAATTAAAGGAGAAAGTGCACCAAAAAAGTTATCGTTTTTATAATTAGGATTCTGTCATTTGAAATCAGACAAAAAGTGTTTTTTTAAAAAAATCATTTTTTGCATACGCAATAAAAAAAGTCAAGCTGAGCAGTCAAGCCCCAAAATGACCTTGTGTGATATATTTCAAGTCCTCAGAAGCTGTATGAAATGTGTGGGCAGCAGTTTAATTACCAAATGATTATTTTGAGTGCGGTTTCCATTGAACTGATGGATTCAGTTCACAAATCGTGTGTGAATGAGTCATTCATGAATCAGACTCAACTCAAGCTCACTGCAGGTGAAGATTTTCAGCTCCAAACTCAGCTAACAATTTTCATATGTCAGAACATTTCCTTAAAGTTTCAATTATATAACAAAAACACCCAGTTTTTGAGATGTTGTATCAACATTATTGCTCGGCTATACCCCTTATTTCAACAAACGTTCCACTAACAAGAATAATGTTTTGATATATATATGATATAAAACATTCAAATAATTTCTACTAACGTTACTGTAGGATGTCCCTACGGTGGCTTTGTGTTGCCATGAGCAAAGAAACAGCATCTAAGTGCTTTTTATTTCTGTAAGACCAGAGGCTCTGCAGTCATTCATATGTGTAGCTTTACTCTGTTACACACCACCCACAGAGAAACAGATGTTTTTCTTTCATTTCTGCTTGTGAGTGTAAGCCTGACTCTGTCCGCTTGGTTTTTCTCCCAGTGTCTCACTGTTCATGTCTTTCCATGTCACTGCATTCGTGTTGTTTTTGTTTTTCTGTTGTCTAAGACGGATAACTTCATAGCTTCACTATGACGCTGTCAAATTTTGACATTAGTCTTACATAGCCAGAGTTTTCACTATGGGCAAAGTCTGGTCCACCTTACAGTTTATTCTGGCCAAGAACCGCCCACTTGCCAAGAACCGCCTACTTAGTCAGTAGGAGACTGTGTGATTGACAAGTGAAATTACCAACCACAATTTTGCTTTTAATTACCATTTGGGGGCAAGTTTACATAGATTGCAAATCCAGTGAGTAGGAAAAGAAAAAGCGGCCAGTCAGTCAGATCAGAGCATGCCAGGATTGACAGATTTGTGGAACTAACTTTTTATATTAACCCTATAGGAAAGCTTGTCACATCTAATGTAAAGAACACATGCAGTCTATACAGGTTTAAAATGACACTACAAAGTTACACAGACAACTTAGAGAATTATTATATATGTTCTGTATGTAATATGAGGATAACGCTGGGTTTTTTAAAATATTTTTCAAGACCCTGTCATGTGAAAATCTGCAGTCTGCAATATGCTACAAACTTTGTGATGTTTTGTTTGTCTACACCCGGAAAGCATTTCACACTTGCACCAGGTGTGAGACTTGATGTCATTTTTCTTTATATCTTTTCATTCTGGCATTGACAGCTGTCGTTTTCGGTTTCTCTTACTGATGGCTCTTTTATCTTAATATACATTCAGTCAGCTGTATCATTTTGTAATTCTGTAATTACGTTATAATTTTGTATCCAGCATATATACTGCCACTTTGTGCACTACTTGGTAAAACAAACAAGTTTGGAAATATGTAAATAAGAATGTTTCCTGCTGGGTTTAAATATGAGGTGAACAACTAAAAAATAAAAATGAGCAATGTTAAGGTGCACGCTAAAATCATTAAATACTTCCAAGTGTCACATGTATACACAGTTCAGGATTCGTTTGCTTAGTGCACTATGCAGTGACAGACAGTGTCCCCTACATGCAGGGCCCTTCGAGAGTACAGAACTGCGGCTGGAAATGTGCTCAGTTGGTTTATTGGAGTGGAGGTTTGGAGACGGTGATGACCGACAGCTGACGCTCGTTCAACGCGTCTGTCTGAATGAAACTCCTTATAAACATAAATGTAAAATGTAAATCCTCCCCATGAAATACCAAGCAAACATAAGAGTCTATACGTATTTCTTTAAATCTGCGCATTACTGGATTTTATATGATTCACTGCGCCATCGGATGCGTTTCTGGCACTTTATTTCCAAACAGGTATGAGCTGTTGATTTGGCTTGTTTATGTTTGATATTATTTTAGTTAAGAGTTTAGTTAGTAGTAAGATTTCTGTCTTGATCTTAAGTCAATGAGTTGTCCTAAGTCAATGTCTGTGACTTGTATGCTTGTAATCCTGTATGGTTTGTGGGAAAAGGCTCTTAAAAAGAAATTGCAGCACATGTGGCAAAATGTTGTGGATGAGGGCTTGTTAGAAAAGTGTTTCTTGAAATTACAGGGATTTCCAATTATATTCCATGAAATGTATTCTAAAGCTTCAGCTCATTGAGGAAAGCTATCAGAAGTCCTTTTGAGTTTTCTCACTCAAACCCAAGGCCACGGGCAATCAGAGCAAAAGCTATTACTGCAACCCGGCTAACAATTTTAGGTTGTAAGGACGTTTCCCTAATGTTTCCATCAAGTAACAAAAATGTTATTTTGAAAGTTCTTAATAAACTTAAAATGTCCAGGGTTTTTTGTTGTATGAATCTTAAATCTTGCATCTTTTTTAAAACTTAATAACATTTTTGTTATGTTAGCTGGGAATCTGCAGTTGCAGCAAAAAAACCTACACCTTTAAAAAAAACTGTCCAGGAAAACGTATGGGAAATTCACAATGTTGCTTTGTAAATGTTAGATCCATCGTGTTGGTGGAAGATGTCACAAATATGGAAGTATGTGTAATAGACCGAAATGTTAGCCAGGGCTGGTTGATTATTCAGACTTCACAGAACTTCTCCTACAATAAAAATGTGCAGGTACAGTGTGTGTAAGCACAGCAGATAAATGTAATTGGAGGGAGTTACTGTACTGTATTGTCGACAGGGCTGAGGCTCTGCAGGGCTGAAAGCAGAACACTCTTAGTTAATGTATTTAAGGGATTTTGAGTTGGACCATATAAACCTGAAAGTGTAGCAACAGGATTACTCGGTCTGAAAAAATGAAATACACTGGGATTAAAAGTCTCAGTGTGAACAGACAAGTATTAGTGCTGTATATCTCAGATGGCAAACAACTGTTTACATTATGACATGCATTCAAAGAAAAGACTGATTGCATGGATTTTTCTTAATAGTTCAGGATATGTATTGTCAGTTATATTTATGTATTTAACTTTGTCTCCTTTTTTTGGTCCTTAGTAATAAAAAAAGATGCAAAAGAGACGCTTGTTGACTTGCAGTACGAGCTGTAAATGTAATGTGCATGGTACAGCTCAGATACATTGGTCTTTGAAGAGTTTGATAAAAAATAATTCATTTTAAAATCACTGGCTTTTGAGACTTGGGTATTTTTGCAAATCCAAGCACAGTGTAGGACATTGTTGAAATGTATTCAGAGGAGACACATGAGATTACTGGAATCTTTTCTCAGGAGACAAATCTGAGAAACTGTAGACCTTGTCAAGACTTTTGTCACCCATGTCACACTTGTATGTAGTTCACAGCAGTTCTAGCAGACTAGCAACAGTATGGAGTAACAGTATGGAGTAACTGAGGACATGTACTAAAAAATTGTATTATCTACTTTCATTTAGATTTTAAACAGTTTTAAACTTCTATTGTATCAAGGATTGTAAAAAAATTTTCTGAAATGTTTTTATGAAACGGTTTGTGTTGTATTTCTTTAAAATAAGTGCTACCTGGTTTAATTTATGCATTTTTAGGGTCACTATAGGGTCAGTATTTCACACAAATGTCTGATATTGTTTTATGACATGCTGTCATATTCATATTTTGATGACAATGTCTTTGTACTACCCTGACATCTCATAGGATCAGTTGGGTAGATTTAAACTGTTATGAATGCATTATGGGTAAAGAAGCTGTTTTATATAGCTGCTTTACCCAGGCTGTTTTATATGTAAGGGAAGAGATATTTTAATACATACATTTGATACATACATACGTATGATAAATACGTTCTCACAATGTTGGAGAAACATTCAAATTCTCTCAAAATTATCATAAACATTCTTGCTGTAACATTAGTGGACTAGTTGTTAGTGGAATATTTAAAAAAGTTTAAATAACCTAACAACAATGTTAATACAACATCTAAAAAAACTGGACATCTCTATAACATTCAAAATAACGTTTTTAACAAATGTTACTTAATGGAAACAGTAGGAACACATTCTTACAAACTAACGTTTTAGCTGGGTATCTGCATGTGCTTTCTCCTTGTTTTAAATTAATATTGTTATCCATGTTGATACTAACAATATCTGGCTGAGGCCATCAGAGATTACTACATTACTTTCAATTGCTGTTTGTACTTGAGTTATATGATTTAGTCTCGTCCTTCTTTGATAAATTAAATCTATAGCAGTTGTTAAGATCTATAGCTAAATCAATTTCTGTCTAAGTGGTGTACGGTAATAGCACAAGCTTTTTAGTCAATTGGGAAGCATTTGAAGGGATGTCAGATTGAAATCCAGCCCTGAAGGGAGCTTTCTCATCTGTAAGAATCTAGCTCACAGGTTTCAAATCAAAATGGCTGACATTCAAAATCACAGGTTAGGTGGAAATGTCTATCACAGATCCCTAGTGTGGGAAGCTCTCAATTGTGAGTTCTTTTATTTTCTCATAATAAATTGGACACGTTCGAAAAATTAACCACCATGATAAATTTGAGTCATTGCATGTCAACTCATCCAGAGATCCCGAAGAACATTCGATTTGTATAATTCTTTCTCTGGAGAAAGAAGTACCTAAATGATGAAGGAAGCCAAAATATTAAATGCCATGGATGACTTTTTACTGAGTATGGTTCCATGTGCAAATTGTATAACTGTACTCTTTTTCAACGGTCAATGCCAAATGTGGGTCACTTTGCTTACAGCTGATACATCTTGTATTTTAAAGAAGAATATCTAAGGAACATCTGCACTATAAGTGAATTGCAACAAACTGGTCACTCACCGTTGCTTAATTTCCCAGTGAAACAAAGGTTGAATGCCACTCAAAACAGACCTGTCACGTTTATAATATTCACCCCTAGACATCTATCTGTGACAGGAATTTTCTCTGACTGCACGTTTACTTAGTCTTCATATATGCATGTTGGAGGTTAGAAGATAAATAACTGTTTTGAAAGCAAGGTTTCTGTTTTATGTCTTTACAGTAAACCACTGTAGACTCTTGTTGATTTACCTTTCTTATTATTGGTCTTTCAAACCACTTACTTCTCTCAGGGTTCTGTGGGCTGAATATGACGATTTCAGCCTGTCCCGTCTCCTTGATGTTTTCTCCATCTACTTCATCAAAGAAACCAGTTTCCATGCCCCCACTGCCCCCCTTTATATATGGATTTCCAACTCTGAACTATTGATGTTTCTGGGCCATAATAATTCTAAAAATGCATAATTTATCTATCTCCCAGTCCAGGTAGATGCAAATTCACACCCTCTTCAGTTTCTGATTGTGCTTGTGTGACTTTTTCTTTCTCTGGTTTTCTGTCACTGCTGCTCTTTGTCTGCTCTTGCGGAAGGAAAGAGCCAGATTTACTGCAAAGCACAATCTGTATTGAATAAATACAGTAACTAAAAATGAAAGTTCTGATTTGTAAAGGGGTTTGACTTGTTCTGTAAAGCACGAACGGCGATGTTCTTTTTTAAAGTAACACTCAACTGATGTTTCCTTGCAGTAAAAGAATATAATGACCAATGACTGTCACTCTGCAAAGGAGCATAGAAGTAGCCCATATAGTTGGTTGTCTGCATGCATCTAAAAACCACCTTGACACAGTTGGTTAAAAATAGCAGATGTTAGAAGAGTAAAGAAACTGAAGGTGTTTCTGGATAAAGAGCTTTTATATTGTGCGTGCTGACTACACGGGGTTTGATTCTTTAAGTGTTTAAAAGGTTCCCGTATTTTATCGAATCACTGAATATATTATTTGAATTTCAGTCTGTTCATTAAAAATGCTTCTCTCATGAGACACTCCAGAATGTTGTTTTGGTCACCAGTTAGAGGTGCTTTGTGTTGGATCCACATTCACTGTCTGTACTCAGGCCTACATACAGTACAACTGTACACTAAATGACATACATAATCTGTCAACATTATCTCCTCTGTTTGTTATGTCTCAGATGTTTAAAGCAGAACATGAAAATAACCGGAGATAAAGCATATTGTGGTGAGTAAACGTTCCTTATAGGGAACAGAAAAGAACCCTCCCCAAACTTCATGTGCATACATTCATATATATTAATGTATGTACATAATGGAAAGTTTGAGGAGGTTCCTTTACTGTTCCAGCGTGACAGTGGCCTGTGCACAATGTGAAGTCTATAAAAATGATTTAATAACTCTGGTGTGGAAGAATGTGACTGACCTGCACAAAACCCTGATCTGAACCTCACGAGAAAACCTTTGGGATAAATCAGAACACAGAATACAAGTCGGGCCACATCACCTAACATCAGTGTCTGACCTCACTGATGGCCATGTCTGAACAGGTTCACCCCCCGCAGCCATGTTCTCACATCTAGTGGAAAACCTTTTCAGAAGAACAGGTCCAAAAGTCTTAAGCCACACTGAAAATCTGAGATATGGTGAAATGAAACGTATTTAAAGCTGCTATCTGTAACGTTTTGGTTAAAACGTGTCTGTTTGGCTACATGTCTTTACACTGAATCCCAGCAGCAAGCTTATAATAATGACTTATAATTTGACTTGTTTATTTTTGATTAATATATAAAGACAAAGAAGACCTGGTTACTATATCATGTCCGGGGCTGTAGATGGTGCGGCGTGTGTAGCTTGTTTTTTTGTTGTTTAGAATTTAAACTTGTCACTCATGTTGAGAACTGTAAACAACCTGCAATTTTATGTTTCAAACAGAGATGGCGGTAGAAAGGCAAAAATGACAGATTGCAGCACTATTTGTTTTTATTAGCACTAAATAAGCCAATTTATTGATGCTGTTGTACACACGATCAGGTTTTCCTTAAATCACACTATAAAGCAACTATAAACTATACACAATACAACTTTGAGCCAGTACACAAACCTAAAGCAATTTTTCTTTTTCTTTTTAGATAAGTGCAAGTACTGCTGCAAAAATGTTTTTGATAACTTTGAGAGCACTTTTCGAGAACATTGCTCAATGTTCTGAGAACGTTCCTTGTTAGCTGGGTGAGCATTGCCTTGGTAGAGCAGATGTTTTAAAGTAACTCAAAACAGGGTGTGAGTTTCAGCTGGGCTGCAGAGTTCTGGTAATGAGATGCAGCAGTAAACACAATATGAGCATCATTGGAATAACTGTGATCATCTGGTTTCACAGTGGAGTTCTTGCTCACCCGAGTGCGTGTTGTCAGTAACGCAAAAATGAACAAGCCTTTTTCAGATCAATGTTGTGCTTAAATTGCTATGCAGACATGTACATTTGTAATGGGATAAATTGTCTTAAATGAGTGAAATATCAAATAAAATATCAATTCTTCTATTATGTAAGTAGCTGTGTGTTATAATACAGACAGCTGATCTATCTATCTAGGGATGTAGGATTCATGTGAGAAACTCTCCGGTGTATGCCAGCCAAGGGAACTGGTGGCACAGAACAGACTTTAGATTAGCAGTTGTTGTGGCCTCCACACGGGTGATTAATGATCTGAGATGGGCTTTGTTCTCTTATGACACACCCAGATTTATTTTTATAGGGTGTGCTGGGTGTAGGTGGGGATTTGGGGCCGATATGATGAGAGAATGAATGAACGTCTCGGTGAGGATGTGCGCTCTCACGGCTGGAAGGCGTTTGATGTCATTGTTCATGCGTGAGTTCTAGACAGGAAATGCATTGTGAGGCAGAGCGAAGAGGTCACATCGAAAGATTGATGGTGCTTTTATAGTGATTAATACCACGGCTGCTCATTATATAAGAACTGTTTACATGGAATTAACGAGTTTTATGGGAAGACTTTAATTAAGACCGTAAATCGTGATTAAACGTATGGGGTTCATTCACCTGAAACTGATGGGAAGTGGTTTGAATGTGTGGCCCGTGTGCAGGTGAGTTTATTTAACCATATATTGGGGACAAGTTTGTATACACAACTAAAAGGCAGTAGGACTGTTTTAATTTATTAATTGGCTTATAATCCCAATTATGTCATGGTCATATCTGACCCAAAATTCAAAAGAGAGAGCAAAATTAATTTTGCTGTTTTTAAGATGATTTACTGAAGTAAGCATACAGACTCGCCAGTTTTGATGTGTTATTAAGCCATGTCTACATTCTCATACTCCTGAGATGAGAGAGCACACATGGGGTATAAAATCGTATAAAATAATTTAAACGTATTCCCATACTTGTTATAGAGACATGTTCTGTTTTCTCTGTGAAACCACAAATTAGTTCACAAGGGAATTTTCTGCAGATGCAAAGGGATTGTGCGCTAAAGATGTGTTTTAAATGAGGACACGGGCAGGATATGGGCACAGAGATGCAGACTGAATTTGTGCTGGAGAAGTGATTGAAAATTAACAGTGTGTGCTTTTGTTGACGTCAGGCGAGTCCGACATCACTCAGCATTGCCTGTCAGATGCACAGAAAACATTTTTTACCATCAAATGGACACTTACAGCAGAGACTGGGCTGAGCAATAGATAGCATAAAGATCATAATTTTGGCTATGTGTTTCTTAAGCAGATATAGCAGGCCCAAAATTAATTGCAACCAGTGAACATATTACCCAACATGGCAGATGCAGTCAGAAGAATTTCGGATTATAAATTGAGTTACAAAACTCCCTTTAAATGATGTGCTGGCTTTCTTCAAACATACAGGGTGTTTTTTTTCCACGGACCAGAAAAGACACTGTGTTAAATCCAACATTCCCAGCCCTGACCCAGCTAACAGGGAATGTTCTCAGAATGTTAGACATTCTTTTAGACATTCTCTTAGACACACAACTTTTAGAAATTCTCTAAAAGTTCTCCAAGTCAAAGTTCTTCCATTAACTTTTTATTGTTATATCGTATCAAAATGTTATTCTGAAGTTGTTGGTGGAATGTTTTAAAAATGTTAGTTTTCTTTAGTGTTACATGAAAGGTTAGCAGATGAGGGTAAGTCCAACAGCTTTGTGAGCATCTGTGGATGAATACAACAGTCTGCTATGAGAGCAGAAAGAAAGAGTCATTAGTTGAACTGTTGTAGCTCTGATTTCAACCTCAAATATAAAGGCCAAGCTCAGCATTGAGCTCCAGAGCAGAGACAAATGAACTGAGCTCTGTACTCTGAAATGAACCCACCTGACACCAATTCAAAGGGCAGCCATTATCTCCAAGATGTGAAACTGGACCAGGGCCAAAACCTGCTCTTTGATGGCCAATGATGAGGGCCAGATAGCAAAATGCCAGAACCGAGGACAACACAAAACTAGAGAACACCACATATCATTATCCTCCATACTTATTTTTAAGCCACTCAAACAATCGAGTTGATTTCATTAGATGCAAGTCGTATAAAAAGGTAATTATGAATCATTGTTCTGCTCATGTTGCTGGGTTCAGAGCAGTGACAGGAAGTTCACCTTCTGCTGGATAATTGCTATATAGGTATAATGACAAAATTACTTTAATGAGCGTCTGATTATCTTTCAATTTAAGACTTTCATTTGAATAATTGGGATGCAAACTTTGCTGTACAAGTCTCGAGTCTCCTGCAGGTTTAATTCTTGTGCTGGTATTTGAGGATAGCTTGGGTAATTTATTTAGGGTTCACAATAACAATCTTTTTAATCAGTATACTTGTTCTGTTGTGTTAAATATACCAAAACAGTTAGGTTTACCTAAAAAGATATTTAGGCTTGTTTTTGTCTTGGTCCACTCAACAGCTTGTTTCTCACATATTTTTAATAACTGGCATATAAGAGCAGGGCATTGGAATCTAAACTTTTAATAAACAAATCTTATATTTCATCCCAAACTGCTAAATTATCATTTAAAAATGGCTTTGCTTGCATTGCAGTGACACTTGTTTCAGGACCATTAAGAGTCACAATAAAAGTCTTTGTTAAATATTTCCTTTTCATTTTATCATTCAGAGCCGTTTTGAAATGTATTCAGATGTTGGTAAAGGATTTGATTTGTCATGGGTTTACTACCCTATTTCCAAGAGAAACACTCCTAAGAACCAGCCTTGATTTTATCATAGCCTGTCTAGATTCATGCTGGTCACAATTACCTTCTGAATTAAAAAGAAAATCTGTGAAAATCTACCCCATACCTTCATAAAATGCAGCTCTCTAAAAGATTTAGGGAGAGGCTTTGTTCACATGACAGAATATTGCCTTTAGACAAGTGGCTACCCCTGGGGCCAACTAGCAGACAGAAAGCACTGTGTGTAACGGACCAAAACAACTAAATGACTTGTTGTTCTGCCAGGGCACATCAAAAAGTGTGCGCATTAACTCCAAATTGGACAGTTCAAACAGGTCCTAAACTTCCAGTTTTCCTTTGTCTTCATTCAATTTCATGGGGCCAAAAGTAATGCGCTATTCCCAAGCAGAGGGTGCAAAGAAACATCTGTTTAGTCAAAGATATGGATGTCTCAAGTATGGTTCCATAATGGTGATGAGTTTCATAGCCACAACCAGGGAGCAGTGTGCAAAACAAATGTGGCCAGAGAGATCACAGTGTTTTGTAAATTGGCTCACTGGACACGGTTTATAGAAAGTCGAAGGTAGTGCTAAAGACGCAATGCTAAGACGTTCGTACCAAAAACCACTGGAGCGCAATGGATCACAGATAAGGGAAAATGCTAATGAACCAATTAGGCTGCATGTTTCTGTGGTAATTATGCACTGTGCAAATGAGATCTGCTCATATTAAGTGTCCTCTGTTTAAACAGTTGATATTTTTGGTCATTTGTTTTCACTTCCAATCATACAGCATGAAAGTGGCCTTCATATTGCATGAACTTGTGTTTCAACATTTGTGATTTGTTGCGTTATGTACAGTAGGTAATGTTATTAATCTAACATCAATATTAATATTCAAAAGTACGTTAACACGTTAGAATAAGATTCCATTTGTTAACATAGTTAACCTCATTAGTTAACAAAAGCTAACAGTTAGCAGTAGCTATTCAGCATTTATTAATCTTAGTTGACAGCATCTACCAGTAAAATAAAACGTTGTATCTGTAACGTTGTAAGATTGGTTGATGCGCATCAACCAAACAAACAAAAAACAATTGTGTTTGAATTGATTAACGAAGATCAATACATTCTGTAAAGATATATTGTCATTATTTCATGTTAATATTAACTCATGTTAACAAATGGAACCTTATTGTAAAAAGTCTTAGCAATGTCTTAGCAAATCTCTTAATTCTGTCAAATAATGTAAAAAAACCTCTGCAACAGTTTGGAGATGTAGAAACACAATAATTTCATCATTAGAAAGCTGAGACTTTCTCTCTCCCTCCAGTGTATGAAACCAAAATACATTTCTGAATGAACAGGTCACACATTATAAGACAAAACACAATTAGAAATTCCAATAAAGTGTGGAGTGCACTGAACAGATATCATTGGTCTGTTATAATGATTAAAATGTGTTGTAGAAGAGTGGAATTATGGGCCATGCGTGGGGCTCTGCCAGTTTTATTGCTTCACCGTGATTCATTCATTCTTTGGGGTAACAGCTGTTGTTGATGATATGGCCATGCCTTGGGGAAAGAACAATTTGTGGTCCGGGTAGAGAAAAGACAGCAGTCGTCGGCTCGATGGACGATCGGCCAGACTCCTCCATCTCATAGCAGATGTCAAGTTGTTTCTTGGCTTTGGTCTGGACTGGGTGATTTTAAAGTGCCACATTGTGAGATTCTCCACTTCTTCTTTATTTATAAAGCTACATATTAACATATTTAATGACAACAACAGCTTGTAGCTTTCAAGTGTTACTTCTGTATCCTTTCGTAACTTTTTATGCTTTTATAAAAAGTTATGTAAAGCCAGGCTGCCGGGGCTGAAGTCTCAACTAACAGGGAACATACTCAGAAAGTTGGCTCACATTCTTCAAGTTATTAAAAAAGCTCTTGCAGCAGTTGCTAGAACATTTAACGTTATATATCATATATTCAAAATGTTATTCTTAAGTTGGTAGTGGAAAATTTTAAAAGATGTTACAGAATTACCAAGCAGTAGTGTTAATGCATCAAAATAATGGACTGACTGTGCCTAGGGCTTTCAGAAGAAAACTTTTGTTAATGGAAACGTTAGGGAAATGTTCTTACAACCAAAAATTGTGACAATATGACAGGTCACATCAAGTCAATATTCAGGTTGCTGCTTGGGCAGAATCCATAGATCATTTTTCTGAGGGTCAAATATCCTGATGCTGCTGCATCTTTCCGAGCAGTTACAATGACAGCTGTGAGGCGAAAGTGCTTTAATGTGTCTGTGTGAGAGATAAAGAGTGTAATGCTGTACAAAGCCAAACAAGCATCCGTCTAAAAATAAACTGATCTGAGCAAAACCATAAAATAGCTAAGAGTAAGCAACTTTTGTGCTAACTTTTCTCCTCTGCAGAAGAATTCCTGTGTTAGTGCATAAAAACAACCTGTGTCTGGTTTCACTGTCTGTACTTGGGCTAGATATATGTAGTGAGTTTCATAATAAACCCAGTATATTCTGAATCTCCTTTTCATTTGAGTACAAAGCATCTCCAACGTGTGTGCGCGTGTGTGTGTCGGTCTGTTTGTATGTCTGTGTGTAGACAGACCGAGAGAGACAGACAGACAGACCGAGAGAGACAGACAGACAGAGAGAGCGAGCAAGTAGCAGCTCTTTGTGAAGGCGTGTGATATCTTGCTCTTGTCTCTGGTCAATACATTCTCACTCCAGTGGTGTTTAAAGATGGAGGTATGAGTAGAACTTGTGTGTCATACAGGAGGTGCCAGAGAATCTGGTTTGCAATTATAACGATTATAATACTGTCTTCATTATGCTGCTTAGACACGACCTTTTTCTTTTTATGCTACTTAGTTGAGCACTTTTTTAGAAATCTTTTCAGGCATATTTCTTTCGGCAGTTTATATTGTAGAACAGCGAATCTCAACTGTTTTGATCACCCCCACTCACAATTACTGCTCAAAATATTCTTGGCATAACTAGTAAGACGTCATATTCATTTTGAAATAAACAAACACTAAGAAATCTTTTTTTTTTTAATTTAATGCTTATTTTGTTTTGTTTTAAGTCTCATTTAAGTTGCATATCGTTTATGTCTTGCCTCACTGCTATAGAATTAACTTTTTGAAAATGTTATTTTATATATTGGTATATAATTAAAAGACAAATATGTACATTATATTTATACATCAGCAGTTTGTCTGCAAAGGTTTCGTATTGAAGCACTGTGGTCATTGTTTCCAGGTTCCTTTGGCTTGTGCAGGGAGAAAACACTCATGTCATCTCATGCGTGCAGCGTGCTAACACAGAGCTTCTCTGCATGTGGTTTCCCCCAACCGTTCTCTTGCCTGCACTGCGTGACAAGCGACCAATCACTTCTCGTGATCCGGACACTATCCGCTCACCATGTTCACATGCTTGTACAAGCATCACACATGCCTTCCTTTCAGTCTCTGTGCAGAATCAATTGTTCTCGATTAGCCACCACTGAAGAGGATAATGAGTTAAATTGAACTGGATTCTGCATATCTTGTTGACTCTAGAAGCGTGTTGAGTCTCAGACTGAGACGATTAAGAGTGCCACTTAGTAACAGAAGAGAGAGAATCTCCCCCAAAAGCTGGAGAGAAGTTATCACAGTTATCACTTATTAATAATGTCTTCTGAAAAGATGAATATCGTCCTGAAGATTGTGGTGAATTAAAAGAGCGGGCTGCTTGCACACTGTAGTGCCATATGGCAGAAACTCGCTTGAGTAAACTCACCCAGGCTTGTCTCTCGAGAACAGTCGGGTGCAGTCTGTCCCGCCGTTGGGCTTCAGGAATATGAGAGAGGGAGTATCTGGGTGATCCACTAAATTATCATTAGGAGAGAAGATAAACCATATAACTGTATAATGCACTACCCAACTAACAGGGAATGTTCTCAGAACATTAAGTAAAATGTTCTGTTACTATGCTAATACTACGTCTAAAAAAGGAACATTTTGAATGTTTTAGAAATGTTCAAAATAACATTTTTAACATTTTTGTTAGTAAAGAATGTTTCCCAAATGTTTCCATTACACCCTAAAATTGTTAGCTGGCTAGTGCATAATAGGTGTGGACTGTAGCCAAAATCTTGTTTTATGTACAGCAAATAATTTTCAGGTTATGATTTTTTTTCTCTTTTAGTTATCAAGGTTTATGTTGGCAGTTTCAGCTGAACTAAAAAGTCACACGGTCATGTTTACATCCCAGCATGCACCACGGCGTGAGGAAATCATGTTCATTAGTGTAAGTTGTTTATTGTAACGTTTGCTACTTTAATTTATGCTGTTGCTGTTTTGTTTGTGTTCTTTGTAACTTTGTATCTAGTGATGTGTTTGCTGATTATGACTATTATTGTGGTTTGTGAGTCGAGGGCCATGCTGGAGAGCTCGAGTCTGAAAGATAGAGAAAGTGAAGGCTGGTCTCTTATTAATTAATAATGACTGTCATGACTGTCGCTGTGGTTATATCAGATCAGTGATAGGCAGTGTTATTCTGTGCTGCTGCTAATTAACAGTACAGCTAACTGAACTTCTTCCATAACAGCTTGTGAGTTACAGTTACTTAATTTAGCAGCGCAGCTTGTTAAAGTTCACAAAACTCAAAAATGCATAAAAAGGTAATTCAATTTAAAGATCAAATCCATAACGTTTGGATTAAAAATAAACAAAACACAGTTCTTGAGCAAGTACATAACAGATCAGGGATCGGTGTTTATAAGGAGATCACAATCTTCTTACCCCGATTCACAACAGTAAGTTTATAATAATGTTGGGCCGTTTTTCAGGGAAATGTCAGTTGACTTTATTTGAGTTCAACAAACGTAACAAAGTATGTAACGTAACGTAATTTTATGGTTCAAACAGAGATGGCGGTAGAGAGGCAGAAGTTACGTATCGCAGCTTTAATGAGCTAAACAGTACAACGTTGTTATGTTACGTAACCGTAGTTATGAAAATCCAGTGAATTAAATATTTCATTTGAAACTTGATAGACTCAAAGATTAAGGTAAGATTTGTCATGATAAATGAATGAAAAGTCATCTGGTATCAGTGCAGAAATTATGTAACACTTCCAGTTAAAAACCTCAACTCCAAACAGTGATGCATTATTATTAATAGTACATCACTTAAATTCTATATGAATACATGGTTGCAATGTTGCTTGGCAACCAAAAACAACCTACAGTGACGACTCGAAGTAAATCGCTCCCATTACAATCAACAAAACTGAAAGTGCCCGTGTTCTGATTTTATGATGTTTTAAATTGTGCAGATGGATACGTTTTTCCATTGCAAAACACATGCATACCACGCAGCCTTCCTCCTCCTATATAAATCCCCAACTTTATTACATTTTTTATTGCTTTAAGGAAATGTATATCTGGCAATGAAAACGCACTATCCAAAATGTTATTAAATGTTGTTTGTCACAGTACCATTCTTTGTAATCACATTTATGGGCATTTATGTACTGCTGGACCCAATCTGCAAAAATAGAACTGAGAAGGATTGGTGATGGGTTTTGGCTCTGAAAAGCATGGCTTAGGAAGGATTTTCAACGTCTTCATGGACCAGTAACAGAGTGGAAGGTCCATCCAGTTCCAAGCATGACAGAATAAACAGTGTTATGAGTGTATGTTAGATCCTTACATTTTACTTTATGTGGCTGTACTTCTGTATGAGTGTCACGCCAAAATGTCATGTTGCAAAAAGCCAATTTTTACAATGTTACGGACTGCAGCTTTAAATTCTCCCCTAATTACACACTTCAGACATCCTTTCCACCTTACAATATAATTAAAATTTAAGTCCGCTTAAAAGGGGCCACTTGAATTTCCACAACTTACTATATGTGATCTAAATAACAGTGTGCCAATCAAGTCTTTGTCTCTCTGTGTGTTGCGTATCATACTCGGTTGCACAATGACCTATTAGTGCTTATACCCAGAAACGATTTTTCAGAAAACCTTCTGTATTATTATTCAGCGAATCTTGCTGTGGAATTGAAGGTAGAAGACTTGTTGACAAATGAAGAAAAATACAACCCTGAGAAACATCAAAATTATCGCCCTGTCCAACCTGCTGTCTGGACCACACTGTTCCTTTCATCAATTGTCATCAGCATGAAGGGGGATTTTCAGACAGGCTATCATTTTGATTCTGCTTAATTAGTTGTGGTTGGAGAAAGCTCTGGTCATTTGTTGTCAGAAGAACGTGGTCTGGTAGCATTCATTTTAATCAATGGCACACTGCTGTCCCTGGGTACCTCAAAACGTTTTCCTGCAGTTTGGAAAATTGATCAGCTTTTGGAAATAGCTACGTTTACTACAGTGAATGCCCCTCAAATCACTTACTGCTGTTATAAGATATACAACATGATTAGACATCAGTGTTCAACAAGTGATTCAACTTATTAATAAGCAATAGTCACAATAAACGATTCTTCTACCAAGTTCAAAAGCCCAACTACAGGCTTTTTACAGTTGCTGTAACATTAACAACATTAACAACAAGTGAACATTTTACTTGCAGTATAACATTAGTTGGCTTTTTTTTATACTTGTATGGCACTTTAAAACAAGTAGTTAGTGGAATGCTTTAAAAATGTTACACAATTTTTAAAAATGTGTAATGTTCCTATAACCAAGCGATAATGTTAATGCAATGTCTAAAAAGGACATTTTGAACGTTCCTAGAACTTCCTATAATAGAGTTTTTGTTACTTGATGGAAATGTTAGGGAAATGTTGTATGCGTACTGACAGTTGATTGTAACTTAGCATCTGTGTTCATGTTGTACTGGAGGGGGCTTCACTTGGGGGTCGGAGGGCAAATTTGAGATGGAGAAATATAATAGATTTGTCTGCCAGCTTCCCCTTCCAGGCGCGTATAAGATGATCTATACGCCTTTTATCAGCATCATGAAGTGTGTTCTGTGCTCTCATCAGTGTAGCACAAGCAGAGCTGTTGTAATGTTGCTGGATCGAGTGGTATCAGTGGAAAAACATTGAAGAAACTGTGTTGTGTCCCTCAAACATCATTCTGCCCCATGCTCACTGTTTTCCTTGTGCATGATTTAAATGTTTTAGGCTGTGTGGTAGACTGTCTGTCCACCCATTACTTTGTGGCACTTCAGTGAACCTGAAACAGTTTTGCAAATGGCACCACAGCAAAATGCTAAATGCTTAGTTTATCATGATCTGTTCCATCTTTATTCCTACACACTGTGCCAGCCGTCATTTACAGACAGGAAATAAGAACGGAGGAAACCTATGACAGATGCTCACCAGTGAAATAGCTGAGTGTCTGTGAATGCTGTTATATGATTTCTTGGTCTCTCGGGGCCCATAAATGAAAGACGACATGGGGAGAGGTTGACAGGTAAAGAGATTGCCCCCTGTTGAGGAGCTGGCTGTAAACCTCTTTTTCTGTTTCTTTTACTCGAGTCACACTCAACTCAAAAGTGGCCCCTCAACAGGCCCTGAAAACAAACAGCCAGTGGGAGGGGCTTATACTGCCCCTTTTGTGTGTTGTTTGACAGATCATACCGTAATGAAAATTATCCTGGCCATCACAGCTGATGTTGTCTATGCATTTGATTTTGATTTTGTTGATTCTTTTTATTCTTTCCAGCTGGCCGGCATTGAAAGCAGAAAAAAAAGCACTCTTGGATTATATCCACAATGTTTGACGCCTTTTATAAATGCACTGACATAGTCTGGGCTCTTTATATGACACCTCCATCATTCTGAAAAGCAAATCTAAATATGGAGAATCACAGCTTTCAGTGTCTGACAGAAAACATTCACTTTGACTTGCTTAAAAACTGTATGCAGCTGACAGCTGAAGAGAAATAGCTGAGGGTTTCATTAATGCTTCAAACATAGGTAAATGACAAATTATGTATAATCACCTGCAAAATGTTTTGAATTATCCACTCAGTCCAGCTCCAAACTAGATGTGCTTGGTTACAGGAATATATTTAAGCAAAGTGTTGCAAAAAACATTTAAAAGAACAGTTCATAGTTCAGTTTTTTTATATATATATTGTTTACATATCCATTAGTATGGGATTGTATGGGCAACAGAGTTAGCTGCCCAGCATATGCCTGCACAATATCTTTGTCCAGCACGATCCTAAAACTTGGAATGCATGCAAATGTGGAATGATGTCATGTATTTTCCTTCCCACCAAAATCCAGGTAATGCTTTCATTAAACTCATTATTTTCATTTGCTAATTGAAACAGCTCACAGCTATGTGATCTCAGTGTCATCATGGTGAATTGGTTTATGCCAATAAAATGATTGGACAGCGTAGAAAAAGCATTTGCCATTAATGTGAAGTGGTCAAAATATTGCAGATCGTTCCCTGTAAATGTTTGTAGAATGTTATTTCTATCCCTAATGAAAAGTGTCTGCGTTTAAAGCAGGAAAGCATGTTATACAGTGACTTGGCTACACTAATGCATTCATGGATTATGATACATGATATGCATTGGATATGTGACTCATCCCTCACTGTTTGTGGTGCAGATGTGAGTGATACTGTAAATCATGAAGCTTGTCCAGCAGATGTGTTTTATTTGTGTAAGTAATCATACTTGAATTGTTGCCTGGTGCATTATAAAACAACTTAAAGATCCCACAACTTTACCCCAAATGAATGACCTGCACCACAGGGATGGATATCACAGAGACTTAGAGGTGGACTTTCTGAACTTGAGCCTTTGCCCTGGCAGCTTCCCCGAATGGACAAACACCGAAGCATCTAGCTTTAAACATGCAGCAAGCAATTTATGAGAAGCACTGCTGATAATTTAAAATCAACACCCAAACAAACACATCACATTGCTTCGCCTTCAAAATGCTATACAACACAGGCAACAACTAACAGCTAGTGGACACCCTCCCTTTTTCTAAATTGGCCATGATAGTGTTGTGGTGAGTGGTCCTGTCCACTGTTTTTCTTCTATTTGCCCCATTTTTTTAGCACACACAGAACAGACATCAAGCAAACATTCACAGAATTGTTTTTTGGATGTTCATTTCAGTTTCAACAGCATTTTTCAGAAATTGCTTCCTGCACCTTTAAGAACATTTGTCCTGTGGGATTCTTCAAAACTGCTTAGGAGGAGCTTTTGGGGGATTTTCATAGTTATAGAAACCGATAAAACTTTTAAAATCCGCAGAGATCACCATCCATAAATAGAGCCATATTGACGCACTTACGACTGTACATCAAGACAGCTTATGAACTCTTGTTAATGACTCAGGCTCTTTTGTCTCCCAGTCTCTTAATACATTGTTTATTGGTGTACCACACGGCCCTAATTAAACACGAGAGCTTCTCTGGTGAGTTGTGAGGGGAAAAAATCAGAGATGCATCAGAGTTTCGAATACTAATTAACCTAAAAACCAAGCCTTTATACGAGACCTGCTTAATGTCGTTCTTTTAAAGAAACAAACTTGTTTACTAACATCCAGGGCTCATGTTACACTTTGGCACTTTTTAAGTGTTGTTTTATTGACACGAGCATTTAGAAAGTGACGTTCGTTAGAAAAGGAAGTGACCGGAGAGTACAATTATTCGATTCCTGTTTGTTTGGGCTTCTTTTAAGAGGCAGAAGGCTCAACGGTGCTGTCAAATTGTCTGCGTTGTAAGAAAATAGTTGGTAATGATAATGGTGAAATGGCAAGACTGCACAAACAGATCACTTTGCTTTAAATAAAGGAAAACTTCTGCTTGCAGGCATGAATAGCATCCTGAGTCTGTCCATTGTCAAACAGACATGCGTGCGCTGACGTGCATTTGTGTATTTGTGATACGTCGACTCTGTTCTAAAACCCAGTGAGATGCCTAACAAGTTCATTTTAATGCTCACAATGCAAATGCTGTTCTGAAAGACAGGCGCACAGTAGCACTTTTCTTTACGTTGTATATCATATATATATATATATATATATCAAAAATGTTTTTAGTGGAAACTTGTTTTACTAACATTTCATTTAAGTAACAAAATTCTTACAGCCTAAAATTGTTAGCTGGGCTCTTTTACAGGACGACAATCCCAGAATGCATTGCAACAATGCAGGATGATAGATGAGGGTGAGGGAGATGTTAAGTGTAAATAAATTCATATTTTATTCAATACTGAAAAGATAAAGTTTTATTATATATATAAATAAAAGTGTGTGTGTGTGTGTGTGTGTGTGTGCAACTGCAACACTGCAACACTAAGCCTGTTGCAGTGGGATCTGGGATGATGGATAATGAGGTATCTCAGAAGGCCACATGAGGTTGCTTGCTTCTTTTTGGAGCAGACTTCATGTCAGGATCAGGCCTTTGATGTCTTAAAATGTCTAAGTAGCAGCTCACTGGGTTTTGGTGCAGATCTAACATCTCGGCTACAGCCGCCACTGTCAGTTTCAGAGCAGGATATGGAAGACTGGCTTCTTACTGCAGAAGAAAAAGCAGCCAATTTAGAAATCCCTCTAAATGAGCAGCAGGACAATCTGAGATGAATGTACAACACAGAGGTCTCGATAGAACATCATTGTTAGCAGACACAAAGCTTATAGGATTCTCAACCAAGCTGGGCTTTCATCATTCGGAAGGTGCTATCCATCTAACAGGAAACATTGTCAGAACGTTGGCAATATTTTTCTTGAAGTTCTCTGTTATCAAAACCATTCCTGCAGCAACATTAACAGAACGTTTTATTTCATATATCAATAACATGATTTTTAAGGCGTTAGTTGAATGTTTTAAAAACACTACAGAATTTCAAAAAATGTTTGAATAACGTTCTTATAACCAAGCAGTAACGTTAATATGTTAAACATTATAACATTTAAAAAATGTTAAACGTTCCTAGAATTATACAAAATAACATTTGTCACTTAATGGAAACGTTAGGAAAACATTGTTCCAACCTAAAATTGTTAGCTGGGTAGACAGGTTTGGTACTGTTCTACGGTGCGGGAACTCTGTAAATAAAGAGCGGCGGACTTCGACATCGATTTCCACGTCTTTCTGTTCCGTAAAGAGGACAGTTTCGGTCCCCTGGGTGCCACATGTTTGATGGTTGTTGTAAGGCTGTAATTGGTGCAGAATGTGGCATTTGTCTTGTTATCCTTTCAATGTGAGTTCAATCATTTTTAAACATGCTGTTGTGGCACAAATGTGTGTCATTTCGGTCGAGTGTTGATCGATATGTCTGCGTTGTCTAAAAGATGTACCATTACTGTGTGCAATGCAGTCGGGTGGGTAACACTCGCTGGAAACCCTGAACAGACGAGTGTCTAGATTAGATTTCCACTTAAGTGGAGATTAAATGGAGAACAAATGGAGTCTTTCGTTCAAAGGAATCGTTCACTTTGTGGACTGCACAGGTTTGGAACGACATGAGGTTGAGTAAATAATGTTGTCCCCTAAGATTTTTCTTGTGAGAAAAATGCCCTGTAATCTCACGTCTTTTCAAGTTTCAGAAGAGACCTCAACCCAGCTGACACGAACATTACAGAATTAAAGTTTGAACACCATTCTTATAACCAAGCAATGACATTAATAATATACATCTAAAAACTGGATATTTTGAAAGTTCTCAGATTCAAAATAACATTTGATGTTTAGGATACTTAATGGAAACATTAGGGAAACGTTCTTATGAACTTGCTGATGTCTCTAGCTGTCATCACCTCATGTTTCCACCACACACAGTTCACAACTGTTAATTATGTAAATTGAGAAACCTTCAGAAAAGATCTACAAATCAAGTGTGTGAGCCAGGCTGGGCAGCGTTTGGATTCAGTGTTATTTGAGGTCACGCGTGATGGTGACGCGAGGATCACAAACAACCAGAGGAAAAGTTGAAATGTTTGCTTAATTTGACATAGATGGTTCTAATGACATCAGTTCTGTTCAGCATCAAACACACTTTCTGCACAGACGGGACTCGGTTTTGTCATGCTGTGAAGAGGGACGGGAAGATTAAAAGCAGTTTTGTTGAGACTTGATGATTTGGGCTTATGAGCCATTTCATTCATTAAATAAAAAAATAGAATGAGTAAAGTAGGTCAGTTTTCAAAAATAAAAGGGAAATGGGACAGCTGATAGCTTGTAGTATTTTTAGTGGGAACAGTCTAATTTGCTTATTCCTAGTGAAGATGTGTCCAAAGAACGGATGTTTTGATCCAAAACCAACTTTCTTTGAAGGTATACAATTTATCATTACATGTGTTTCCTGGGATCGAACCCATGACCTTTGCACTTCTAACACAATGCTAACACAATGCTCGACCAATTAAGCTGCAGGAAGTATTTGCTATATTTAACTTTTACTGTTTTCAATATTTAAAGTGAAGCCATTAGCCAGTTTGTGGGAAGAAACCAGTGTTTCAAAAGATCTCTAAAAATCTGTGGCAGTTCCATTAAAAACTTTAGTTTCGGCATTGATTTTTAGCTATGTCGCACGTCAGCATAATCTTCATTTTTTTTAAAAGAATGTTTTCTATATCATGTTATTGAATTTCCTTTGGGAGCTGATCCCGTTTTAATCTCACATGTACCGTTTGCTGTTTTCCAAAATTCCCTTTTGGCTCTTTAAAATGGGTTCTGTATGAACTCTCTCATCATGAAATTACTTATCCATTGAAGCACAGAAAGTTTCCCTCGAGAGAAGATTGGTTAGTCTAATAATGTTTTCTGGACAGTTCATATGTCTTGTATAGTCACAGGGAGAAACTGATTGTTCAAAACATCAATAGTGAGTTTTTTGTTGTTTTGTTCGCATTTTGTCGTTTAAAAAGACAAACGTGGTTAGAAATGCTACAGTTTTTAAGCATAGTATCTGCCCATAAACCACAATACCTACAATTCAGCGTGTTACTTTACAATTCAGATTTCCCTTGTTTTCTTCCAACTTTGACTGCATCTGCCTACTGTGTTTATATTGTGGGTCTTGTCGTGTGTTTTGACCTTTATATAGTCAGAGCGCTCCCCGTGAAATCTCAGATTTTTGGCTGCATGTGGCAGCGCAGATTCAAAACAAGATTGCTCACAGAGTTCTTGGAGAGCTTCCAAAGAAATGGTTGGCTTCCTCACACGTACCGCTTTTCCAAAGATGCCGTTTCCCTCAGGCACTGCCGCACGACCAGTTGAGGAACTTTTCCATCATATTAGTTTTGAGTAAATTTGCTGTCATACCTGATAGTGACATCCGATTCGCTGGTTCATTTTTAATGATTCTGTCCAATTGATTTGTATTGCTTTTGTAAATCACTGTTGACTGCTTTTGTAAATCAAATGACTGTTTAGGAGTAAAACTGTGAGATGAAACAATACTGTTGACAGTATCAGAAATAATTTGTTAACCAATATTATGTTAATTATTTTAATTATTGTTAACAAAGAAAAACTGTTTACACAGTGTCAAGAAAATGAACATGAAAAATAAACCGCATAGAAAGACTAAAATTTAAGGTGATTGTTCCAGAAACATTTTTTGTCATGCTGATTGAAAGTATCTTCACATTCTGATAGCACAAAGTGGTCTGTAGATATTTAAATATACATATCTATCTATGAAAGGCTCAGAAACAATGTTTGTGCAATCATTGCGTTTGGTCTAAATGCAATCACAGGATTTCTTATTAGCCTGTCAAACTATGCATTTACATACCTCCACACAGTGTTGAAGGAGATGTGGCTTTGGAGATCGCTCTGAAGGGAGGGTGGGATCTAATGCTTATCTATATGTGGAAATCTATAGCTAGCCTTATCCTACCTTTAACTTAAAAGTTGGTTCATTTTGATTTTGAGACAAAGCATCTATTAATTCATACAATTCAATTGCTAATACATTTGTTCAGGCTGTAGTCCAAAAATCCAGTAGATGATTAGATTGGGAATTTTCTATGGGTTATAAAAATGCTGGTTTGGGGTTTGAGAGTAAAATAAGGTCTTGACTATTAGTCAAAGGAGAATTTCATGTGTCTGTTCTACAACACAAATTACACATCACACGTCACTGTGCTTTTGAAACTGTGTGTTGCTAACAAGATGCTTCACACAGCGAGATTATGGAGGTGATTCACAAAGAGAAAGTGATGTGCTGGCAGATCTCTCCTCAAACCCCGAGTGAATGCTTGTATGTGTGCGCATGTGCCTGCGGCCCTCTCTCTCTCTCTCTCTCTCTCTCTCTCCAATCTTTCTCTGGTTTCTACTTTCCTGTTTTCCCATCATAGCCCCTCTTATCTGTCTCCACATCATACAACAATCACAATTCTGTACTAATTATTTCGCCATTGTCATCTGTCATCCCAGCGCGCGTTTACGAGCGTCGGCAAACTCAGCAAAGTTTCCCAGTGCCTTTAATCATGCACAGCGGCACTGTTTGTTGAAACGAGGCGCCCTACACACACGGCTGCCTTCTACCCCCTCTCTCACTGCTAGGACTGTAAAACGCAGCAGGAAGCTGTGAAATATTTCTGCTTTCTGGGTGGTGAGTGTGATGAACAGTGCCGGGCGACAGCTCACCTGTAGTCTGCACTCGACCAGCATTAGGTCGCATTTAAAGTGCAGGATGACAAAACAGGCACGCTTCTCTGATGAATAATGATTGAATGAAAGATCTGCGTCAGTTGTAGCTGGAGCTTTTCTGAACTGTGCCGCAGGCAATTACTTTGTTTTATATTAAAAAAGAGGAGGGAGGAATAGAATGTATTGGGGAGAGAGAGGAAGGGAGAGAGAGAGAGAGAGAGACGGATAACATCACAGCGCCATCTAGTGGAAGCTGGCAGAGGTGATGGCTGTTTACAGGGGAGGTAATTAAATTACCCCATTAGCTCAGGCTGAGATTTTCTTAGGTAAAAAACACTGTGTGGGTGGGAACCGAAGCAAGGTTAGCTATAAAGCATGTCTATATAGTCTATATATTGCCAGCAGTTGGGTAACTGCTTTATTTCCCAATTTGTCAAAGCAGGAGTCGGTCCTCTGAGACAAACAATACTTCAGCTAGCTTTCAAAGGTTAATGAGGGGGATCTTCGACTATATTTCCATTTAAGAGACCCGAGGCAAAATGTGTACCTGATTTTGAAAGGTTTAAAGCAGCTGTTTTGATGAACTGGCACTACAACAAGAGTCTGTCCTCTTGTCATTTTCCTCTAGTATGAACATGGGATAAAACGACAGAGCATTACGGATTTGATGCAGAAATCAATCCAGGATGCCTTTATGGATTCCCCAACACCACCTTTAAAACGCTCATCTCGGTGTTGGCTGGGATTTGCAAATGCTAAAAATAGCCAGGCTTTAAAAGCCAACAATACAGGGTAGGAAATCTACTTTGCACTCGGATCAATAGGTACGGGTTTCCTGTCAAGTGTGCAGACAGCCTCTTTAGTCATTCAGGCCCTTTCAAACGGCCTCGAGTTCACTTCCCTTTACATCGCAGCCTTCATATCACGCCAGTTTCATGTTTTGCTACGCGGATTCTGTCATCCCAGCTAACACAACGTTCTCAGAATGTTTTTAATTCTGTAATGTTTTTAAAATGTTTCACTAACAACGTAAGTGATGGTTTTTGATATGAGACTTAACATTATACAAACTTTTTTAATGTTTGTAAAACAAGCAATAACCAAGCAAACAGTCTTCCTAGAAAGTTCAAAACATCATCTTTCTTACTGAATTAAAACATTAGGGAAACGTTAACATAAAATTGTTAGCCGGGGCAGTGTTTTCTCTTTGGAAAGAAGCGCGCTCAGAGAGAAAGAGAGAGAGTAAATCTGTTTCCATAAGGAAAAGGATCTGAGAAACACAATGTACTCCTCTTGCTTTGAGGTCCGATTTATTTCATATCATGGTGTAAGCTGAAACCAGAGACTTTACCTGGCCGGTTGAGAGGAAGAGAATTGGAACAGCTTATCTCTAAGGCGCACTTACCGCTGGGTTTGCGCCGTTGTTAAGGCAGATTATGGTATTTGCAGAATGTGAATATATGATGAAGAGCTGTGCATGAGTCAGCACATACAGTGTAGCTCGCTGGTGTTTAATGCTAGCATTAGCTGTTGAGTCACTGGAAGCCATGCGGAACCCGGCGCCAGAGAGGTATCATCTCTGCTTATAGACTCTCCACAGACCTCCTGCCACTCAGGAGCCATAAACAGCCTGTATAAAGACCCCTGGAGGTTCTCTTGTACAGTGATGGTATTTGATGAAAACCCTATTGTACTATTATATAGACGGTGGCACTGAACGATCATATTCATTTCATATTCGTGTGAGTGAAGCTATCAGCCCAGCTAACAGGGAATGATGACTAACGTTCTGCAGAAGCTATCAAAAACATTCTTGCAGTAACGTTAGTAGAATTTTTTTATCATATCAGCCTTATATGTAGAACGTTATATATCATATAAAAAATTTTAAGATTTCTTAATGTTAATATATTCTTAAATTAAGTTACAGAATTAAAAATGTTTGAATAATGTTCTCATAACCAAGCAACAACGTTAATCCAACATCTGAAAATGTTCCTAGAACATTCAGAATAACATTTGTAACTGTTTTGTTACATAATGGCACTGTTAGGAAAATGCCCCCCCAGTTGTTATTTCCATGAGCAGTCTTCCAGTGACTAACATATATTAGCAAAAGCTGGATAAAACTTTGCCTAATTCACATTAAACTGTTTTATATATATTTGTTTTCTGTTTGTTCTGCAAAATCTGCTGGATTATTAGAGACAAATAACGAATTCAAGGTGTGCATAATTACAATCTCAGGAATGAACGTCACATGAGGAAGCTAACACACATCTGCGTCTATGTATTGTATTGAATTTTCTCAACAGAGGTGAACATTTGTCATTTTCACAACACATCTGAAATGGAAAGACAGGGAGTGTCTTTAATGAAAGTCATGTCATTTCTGAAACATGTTTTTAATATAAGTTTTGGCTCCCTTCTGCAGTAGTTTCTTTCTGCCATCTTTAGACTCATTTTGTGCTTGAATGTGCAGTACTGCATTAATGCACTTCTGCAGTACTGCATTATTGCACTTCTGCAGTACTGCATTATTGCACTGCTGTTTCCTCAGCAGGTTTTAGTCTGTGACTCCTAAACCCAAACAGAAGAGAAGAAATGAATGACCTGTAACTCATGAACTATTGATGAAGCAGTTCAGAAGGCCTGCAGTTTAGAACGTTTTCATGATCTTGGTTATCCCAAGAAAGAAGTGGTGTCATTACTTATTAATGCTTGTGTTGTTTTTGACTTACAAATCTTAGAATGTAACGGTTCTTGTTTTCTACTCGACAGAAGTTGAGCTGCTTTGTTATATTTGTTGCATAGAAAATTTTTTTTACATGACAGGAGCTCCATCATATAGTGGAAGAAATTAAAAGCAAGAAAACGCCATTTTCTCCATTAAATAATGTTCGAAAATTTCAAACAAAATTCTGTTCTTATTTCAATTTGTTTCTAAAATTACTAACCCAGCTAAGAGGGAACATTCCCAAAATGTTGGTATATAATAATAATAATATTATCAAGCAATAATGTTAATGGCATCCTAAAAGCTAGATGTTTGAACGTTTCTAGAACGTTCTGTGTAACGTTCTGTACATTTTTAACATTTTGTTACTTAATGGAAACATTAGGGAACATTATCACAGCTAAAACTGTTCACTGAGAAGGTCCTTGAGGCCGTGCTATACTGTGATTGTGTCTTGACTGAAGGGGTTGCAGGTGATCTGTCGCATATCATACCTCACAACACTTTTCAGCCCTAACATATTACCAATACAGCCTGACCTCTCGTACCTCATTACACCTCACTGCTTAGAAACACCATTCCTGCACTTACAGTGTCTTTATACTGTGTGTATGAGGCCTATCAAAAGCTCAAATGATTCTCAGATGAGCCAGCGGAGTCTTTCTACAATCTACAGGGAGTTGAAAGTGATGAACAAATAAAAATCGCCAGCCGTTCTTTGCATAATTCAAACACACTCCCAAAAAAATGAATTAATGATTTCATCAGGCTGCTATTGTGCACACTAACTGCGTGAGATGTGTCTAAGCAACTGCTCTCCAACTGCAACGCGAGCGCTTATTGTAACATGACACTGCTAATTAAGGGTTTGTGTGACATCGTACATTGTAGAACAATGCACACTTCCACAGCTAGTGGGTACGAACAACAGCACAATCCTAATAGCTTGCTTACGTTGCCTAGATACACTTACTGTAATTGTCACAGATGCACGGTTTTACTGCAGAGGCTAATTATCTTTTTGTTTTTAGCTTTTTTTAACCTGCAATGTATTGCCACCCCCAGACTCCTCGATTCCCTGACACCCGTCCCACCCACGTTCCCAAAAGCACAGGAACTGTTTTCTACAAGCAGAACTGATTAGAATGAGAGATATTTGGAGAAGAGCTGCTTTACTCTTGGGTTTGCAACAGGTTGAAAAGGCATGAGGAGGTTATACATATACATATGTTTGTACATATGTGTCTATATAAATGTTTATACTTACTTTCACATTTAATGTATCATAATTTTTTTTCCCCAGTTAAGTGTTATTTTACCCTGATTCACAACAGTAAGTTTATAATAGTGATTTATAATTTAAGCTGTCGGGTCTGATTTCACAGGAAATGTTAGTTTGGCTTCATTTCACTTCTAACATTCGTAGAAGAAAAGTATGTAAAGTAACCTGCAGTTTTGTTTCAAATTGTAGCTTTAATCCGATCAAACTTTACCATATTTTTTCATTTTGGTTTTCGTACATTAAGAAATGCTAATTTTTTCTGTTTATGGTACAGCAGTTGATGTTCAGTGCTGGGCTGTCACAGTTATAAACCCTCATAAAATGGTTTGTCCAGACATTGAGGCTTTTTAAATGTTGTAGGAGTGATTGATAGATCTCTGGCATCAGACCTCAGAATCACACACGCAGTTTATTAAACATCTAATTGTTCATTCTGTGTGTGCCTACACATGCAGTTATACAGCAAAAATCAGCATTTATAAGTCATATAGATGATTCATCTACTGTAAAACCCTTTCCTGTGCAGTTCTGTGTCATTGGTTCAAAGCGTTTACTCAGCTAACATTGACTTCTCAGAACATTGGTTAACGTTCTCTTAAAGCTCTCTTAAAGTTATTAAAAATGTTCTTGCATTAATGTTAGTAGAATGCTTTTTAACATTATATATATCAAAAACATTATTCTTAAGTTGTTAGTGGAATGTTTTAAAAACCTTACAGAGAGTTAGATAACATTCTTATAACCAAGCAATAACATTCATGCAACAACTAAGAAACTAGACAATTTGAGTGTTCCTTGACATTTTCACATTAGTAATGTTTTTGTTACAATCGAAACATTAGGGAAACGTTCTTGCAACCTAAACATTTTAGCTGGGTATGAATGGCAGCTGCATTACAGATGGCCCCGATTCAGAAATCATTCTGAATGTGAGACTCTTCCATGTGAAGTTCCCCAGCTTCAGTGCAAATCCTCTTCAAGTCGTCCTCTCTGGAGAACTTGGCAGGGTGTTCGACTCTATCTTCATGGCAAGTGGGTAATTGAGTGATCGAGCAGCCACTCGAAGGAAACCAATTAAAGACATTGGCCGGTGTGTCGTTTCTACTGCCTTGATTTGCAGGGGAGTTTATTATAACAGCCAATATATTAAATATTAATGCAAACCCAGCATGGCTCTGAGGAGTTCAGCGAGATGCATTTAGTTTCATTCTGCATCAGCTTGTCAAGTAAAGAGGAACACCTGGTCTGGGGATTCAGTTTAGCATTCGCACAAACCTTATTTACATTTGAAACTAGTTGTTGTTGTAGGAATATACATACTGCATGCGGTGGGTTACGATATAAATCACTTCAAAGCAGCTTTGCAAAAAATGAATGTTTCTATATTTAAAAACAGAGTAGTCTGTTATCAGCAATGATACCGTGAATTCCAGGATGGAATTTCTCGGTAAAGAAAATCCATCCAAGATGGCGAAGTGAGAAATGATACATAATTCATTCAATACCAAACAAATATAGATTAAAAACGGTTCAATCAAAGTTAAGAGGTCTATTAAGCCCTGTGTGTTGTTTAATATGTTTGTTCATTGATAGGGGCGTGTGATCTTTGAAGTCTTGACTTCAACCATCAGAGGTAACCGAAGCTATTATAACATCATGCTTTCGATATACTGTAACTGTTCAGTTTAGAAACATTTTTTGCATTGAAATGACCAGTAACAATGTCATTTCCTGGTCGCCGTTTATATCCAGTGTAAAGGGGAAGAAAAGTCACAGGAAACAAGCCAGTCAAAAATAATTTCTTCCACCGTCAAATAGAAACGAGAGAAATGGAGAGAAAGCGAGAGAGAGAGAAATTGGGGTGCGAAAGTTATGCCCCTGAAGCCATGAGCAAATCGTCAACAAGCATAAGAGAGAGTGGAAAGAGAAAGATGCACACAAAACCCAGTAGTAAGTAAATTACCTCATGCAATTCAGTACCACAGCAAATAAAGTTATACAGTTTCTTCTGTTTAAGTCTGTAGAGCTGACATTTTCTGTCACATTTTCATGCTGAAAGAACAGAAACCGCTGAAATCAGCCTAAACTAGCTCAGCTTTGCTAGACTAATTTAAAAGACCAATTTAAACCTACTGAGTCCAGCAAAAGAGTTTTGTAGACACATATAATTGTGCCAACAATTTCATCACAAAACTATCATTTTATTTTAAAATGTTTTTGAAAGGGTGACTTTGGCCAAATCATTAAGAAAAGCAGCCAATAAAAGTCCAGAATAGATGAGGTCTTCTTCATTCCTTAAAGAGTCAGTTGATAAAATGCCAGGAATACGTTTATGCCAATTCTGGGCAAAGGCTAAAATATAACAGTTTTGGTTTATTTTGGATTTTTGTTACATAAGTCTTAGTTACATTTGTGTTATTCTATAGTTTTGATGAGTTTACTATTATTTTAGGAAAGGAAAGGAAAGGAAAGAAATATTAACATAGAATGAGTAGGCAACCCTACACGTTTGAATGGAAATGTATTTAACTGGTTCTTACAATGTTTATTCTTGCAAGTCAGTGGTTTTAAGACCACAGTGTGCATGTTATGATGCCACCATGCAAAATATTCTAATAGCTGATCAATTCTCAGCGGTAAGTAGGTGAAAATATATAAAAACAAAATCGAGATTAAATCCACTGCTTCATTGATTCAAGAAGAATCTCCATACTGTTGTTGCCCTATGGGTAGTGCTTCAAAAGAGGAAGAGGCCGTCACAAAAGAGTTGATTAAAGCAAAAACATACAGGCTAATAATGAAGAAGCTGTAATGACGCATGAAGTCCTCATCTCTGCTCTCCAGCCCTTCAGGGCACCAAACAGGTGCAGCTTAAATACAGTATCTTACTGCTGTTTTGACATAAACTCCAATGAGGCGCAAAACAGTGGAGCAAATTCAGCCTGCAGTGTCACAGAATGGATTAGCTGTCAACTACTGCGAATAATGGCTTGCATTTCAATGGCGGTCGTATCACAGAATTAAATATTAAAAGTATGTGCTACATATTATTAAAGATTGGGTAAGCAATTTCAGAGAGGCTAGCAATAACAAGCTAGCTTTAAAAGCATAATCCCGCCCTCTATTCAGAATGCTCTCCCAATACACGCCTCCTTCAAGACACATGAACCATACATAGTGTGACAGGCAAGCGGGTCATCCTGTCATTGCATTCAGACTCAGATTCTCCTACAGTAGTCTGTCCGAACGTGTTGTGAAAGCCCCTAACAAACCTTGATCCATGTAATCAAAGAGCCTTCTGTCTGCCAACATATAAACATTATTTCCTGGACAGAAACTTCAGGAGAGAGAAATGAGAGGCGCAAGATAAAAATGGGACACATAGAGAAGAACCAAACAAGTTATTTCCAAATTCAGACAGAAAAAGAAGCAGAGAATTTATTATGCACTTAAAACACATCTGAAAAATACGTTTTTCAGAACGTTTACAGACGTATGTCTTGGAAATGTGCAACTTTGTGAGCCATGTTTGGTGAAGTTTAGCAAAGTTGTTGAAGCAAGCAAAGCTTTGTTTGCCATGAGATGAAACGAACAGCATTTTTTGGTCATTCTGTGGTTTTGAAGAAAGAAATTAAGGTTTGTGAGAGCATGAAGATACAGAAACCCTGAATATCCACAGAAATTGTTTCCGACCAGAAGAGTTGGTACAGCACAGAGTCATGGATATTTACATTAAATTAAAGTCTTTTCAGCACAAGCATGCATGCTTTCTATGCAAATTAAGCTTGTTATAGAATATGCCTTATTTAATAGTCAGCGTTTTTTGTCTGGCACAATTAACTTTGCATTGTTTTCATGCAGCCAGATTATATTTAAAAGGATGTTTGTGCACATTTTCTGTTGATCATGGCAGTTGTTTCATTTCTATAATTGGAGCTCATTCTCACTGTAATTATTAAAGCCTATTAAAGCCCAATTCAATCAGTCCTACTAACATGTTGTTATTTTCATCTGTTCTGTAGAAGTAATAACATTTTGAATGAGGCATGACCAGAAAATCACATTCTCCTCCGAATCTGATGCTGTGATATAGGGAAGCACTGAAATATTTCATTCTGTAAATCTGAGGAGATGTGGCCTTTCAGAAAGATGATTGTTATGCAAAATTATAATGTTGTTTTGCCCTCAGCTGAAAAGCTCTGAAAAGTACAATAAATCAAATCCATATAGCCAGCTGGCGGGACCCAATTAACAGAGAACGTTCTCAGAATGTTGGCATTTTTTTAGATTTTTTCAAGTTCTTTCAAAGTTATCGAAAAAGTTCTTGCAGTAACTTTAGTACTTTTGTAACATTATTTAGCAAAATGTTATTGTTAAGTTGTTAGTGCAACATTGTTTAAACATTACAATTAAAAACAAGGTTTGAATAACATTCTTATAACCAAGATAATTTTTAAATGTAAAATGGGCATTATTTTAAATGTGATCTAATGCTCATATTCAATATTTTGTGCTAACTCGCACCTAAGCCTACAGCCACTAGACAAATATTATCCTTTATCCATGTGGCAAAAGTTGCCAACCCAACTAGTTAAAGTTAGGGTAGTTAATTTCAGAGAGATCAGAGAGCTTTAAAAGCATAAGATCCCACCCTCCTTCATAGTGCTCTCCAAAGCAGCACCTCCACCAACACATGAACACAAACATAGTTTGACAGGAAAGTAGGACATCCTATCATTGCATTTGTGCTGACAGCAATGATTGGAGGAACAGTTGGAGGATTGGTGGAAGTCCTGTGCCTTCCACAGAAATTATATAGTTTTATAAATATATTTAGACCACTTACTGCTATCAGGATGTGAAAAGGCTTCTTAACCAGAACAACAATAGCTTCTGAAACAATAGTCTAAAACAAAATGACAAAAAATGCAATTTTACATTCTAACTATCAAATGTACTGCATATATTCAAGCTAAAGACATAACTTATACATTTATAACTGAATATATCCGACCTCATGGGGTTACGCCAATGGAAGCAAAAATTAAAGGTCATATGAGGTAGAAATGGCGTTTTAAGATAACAACTGCATTTGTTCACTTTTTAGTGTGCATACGTGCTCAGACCATGACAGCAGACCTCGGTACGCACCAGATAATGAAAGAGAATTTATATCACTGGTTGTAACATACAGACTAAAAAGGGAATCTTGCAGCCAAACAGAGAGGAACTTTGTAACACATTGTGTCTGGCGATAGAATCAGACGACGCTGGAACAAACGCTTGGGTACCTTTTGAAGTCCCGTACTCTCTAGAGACACACACACAATCCATAGTTTCCACATTATCTCATATCTAAGACAGAAATCAAGCTCAACTTCACACATTGTATTTGAATGGAACTGGGTCAGTGTTGTGTGAGAGCGCTGACTGAAGTGAGCCAGCAATGCTGGTCTGTGATCGCAATGCTGAGTGCTGAACTTAACTAAGGTGGATCAGAAGAGACTCTCATGTTACATATAGACAATATCTGTTAGTGATGGTTGCAAACATCACTGTTGCCTCTTGCAAATACTGTTGCAGCAAACAGGGAACGTACTCAGAATGTCTTGCAGTAATGTTGATAGGGCGTTCTTTTAATGTTATATATCTATAGCAAAACGTTATTCTTAGTAGAACGTTTTAAGAACAGAATGACAGGTTATAATGACAGAATTTTTAAAAATGTTTGTAATAACGTTAATGTAATGTCTAAAACAATTAAAGGTTGTTGACGTGGGGGGTTGTTGACATGGACCAATTAGAAATCACACAGAAACCACCTTAGAAACCACTTAACAATTCCCTGGCAACCTGACAACTTCATTGTTTGATTACCGCATTCATTAACTACATACTGGCTGAAAAAGCATGACATGAATCAAAGATGAGAAAAACAAAATCATTTCAGAGTTGGCTCAGTTTCAGATCATAAGCTGGAATAAGAATTGTTACATTAAAATTTGAATTAAAATGACAAGAAGAAAATGAACTGAATTGCAGTAAAAAAATGTACAATACAGAGAGGCAAATACAATGTATTATTAAAAAATATGGACCTGCTTTAAGCAGTTTTCTGAATTTCTTTGCAATAAATTATATTTTCATTTGAGGGTAGATGGAATTTAAAGGGCATTCTCAATTTATTTCTAAATGTCACACAACCCAGATTTAACCCTGATTTTTGTATCTGGTCTCTACTGTACAGAGCGTCTGTACTCTACTGTACTCTCATGTTCTTATGTTTTCTTCTTTCCAATAATATACAGCAAATAGGTTCAGCATTAAGGATTGTTTATTGAATCTAAGACCTCCACTCTTTTTCCTTTCGCTGATTTCCTCACACGTCTTCATCTCATTTTGTGATCTGCAGCGGGTCGTAGAGCTGCGAGTGTCTGCGGTGCACAAACGGGTCTTCTGCACACTCTCTGATTAGATATTGACCGCTCTTACCTGCCTGTCTGCGGCCCTTCAGTCTTTTAATGCACTGTATGAATTCTTTCCCCTGAAAATAAACATGGTAGTTTCATAGTCATTTTCTGTCCCTGCCTTGCACACACAAACACACACACTGGTTTTCATGTTTTATGGGTACATTCCATAGGCTAATGGTAATGGTTTTCATACTATACAAACTGTATATTCGATCCCCCTACACTAACCCTAGCCTTTAATCTAATCCTTACAAAAAAAGTTTCTGCATTTTTAGATTTTCAAGAAAAGATCTGTGGGGACATCTGGTCCTCATAACGTAGTAAATACTGGGAACACACACATTTACAACCAAACATGTTACTCAAGATCATAGGAGCCACTGGAAGTCAGTAGCCCAGAGTCTGATGGCGCCCCCTGATGGTCAGTAGACGTCAGTACTGCGTTATATAATCTTTGTGCTGCAACATATAAGAACTATGTTACTCAGGGGATGAAATCTATTCTTTTAACACATGCGGTGAAGACAGTAAACTGTACGTGAGACCATTATGAGGTATAAGTTCTAGACTGCAGATTTACAGATGTGATGGGTGCTTTATTCGGTTCTGAAGTGCTCTCTGGGTAACACTCTTTCTCTTGTCTGTGTAAGTTGCATAATTTATTATTCAGAAAGCTATCAGATTATACATTCTAATTGTACTCGGATTCAGGCATGCGTTCTACAGGCTACATTTGGGGAAAAAAATACAAATGATGGTTCGTTATGTTCCTAAGGCTATGAAAAAATGAAGATAAAAATATAAAAAAGAAAGCCTGAGCCTTTACACTGAAAGTCATCAGGATGGTGTCGATTAGGTCCGCTGCTTATTTTGAGCTCCGGGCAAAGTCTGTCTGCCTTTTCATCTTCTCCTCACAATCATTTTGTGTTGGTATGCTTGCAGCAGTAACATTTGGTCATTTGCATGTGAACTGGAGAGCTCTGTGCCCTTTCATTGTGTTGAGATGCCCATTTGTGGAGATTTGCCCCATTATTAGGGGTATTTAAGCACTGTTTGCACAAAGGCAGGGTCAGAGCCGAGTCTGAGCTGAGCTGTACCCACAGGCTAACACACTACAGAGAATTCTGCTGTTTTAGGCATATGGTGGCTATTATCGGTAAGAAATGGGTCTACACTTGTTACTCAGTAGGAGATCAGATGAGAGAGGGTTGAAACACAGGGTTACTGTTACCGTGGTGACGAGCTAAAGCTTTTTTGAGAAACTGGGTGAAAAAAATCTGTCAGATTTATATTGAAAGAGGAATCTGAGCCATAGAGACTATATTGTTAAGATGCTTGGATAGGCTTTTTTGACTTGACTCTAGCAACGCCTTAGAAACCACCCTCGCATTTCTCAGAAAATGTAAAAATGTGTTCAGATTGTATTGGTTGAAAGTCACCCTTTAACCATAATTTTACAACAAGCAGCACTAATTTGACTTGTGTGATGTTATCAAATAACATTATCAAATATAATCTTATTGTATGTTTTAGTGTTTATAGAGACAGTGTGTTAAAACGTGAGAGTTCTAGGGCAAAAAATTAAAAGGTATTTGAGGTCAAACAAAATGTGTTACCATCATCCTCAAGAATCAAGTGTTATATACTTTCCAGTTAGACAATCTAAGATCTTCAAGAAATTGACCTCATCTCCTCCTCAATCTTATCCAGACCTTCACGCTTGCACAGCATTATGAACACTGAGGTACTTCACCGGTCAGGGCCACTTTTGTAACCTCAGAAAGGATCAAATCCAGAGATTTTCAGGAGGAAAATCACGGCCACCTATGGTTTCTTCAGAGCTGAGGGTCTCCTCCTGAGGTCCCGGTGGTCTTCACATAAATGAGAGCAGGACATGAGAGCAGGTCTTTGGGTGTAAGCTTTTGATTCTGCCGCAGGTTTTCAACAGAGATGAAGCCGTCCATCTCACTCATGGGCTCTAGGAGAGATAAAGCATTTGAAGATAAAAGGCATTTGGGCTTTTCATTGACTCCAGGGCTTGGGCAAGAGGGTTAAGAGAAAATAATATATAGTGATAACTTTGAACTGTGACATTATTGGGAAAATTTAAGACTGAGAAGCTGAAGGAAGCATTAGGGACCCTAAACGATTATATTAAACAAGAATATAAAAAATGTCATAATTTACTCCCATGTTTCTTCAGCCCTCTATTATTTTTCTTTATTCCAGGAAACACAATAGGAGATCTGAGGCATGCTTTCTAAGTCTTCTGTATGATCGATCTGTGTGAGAAACGCCCCAGAACTGATGTCATTACTTGCATTTAATGCAGCTTTCAAAATATAAAGGTCTTTAACTCCACTTTTGTTGTATGGAAAACGGTGGTTTGCACGTAGAGAAAGACATAAATGAGTAAATCATAATAATATTTTGTTTTTGAGGTAAATCTTCTTTTAATATGGTGGAAATAAATTAGAATCTGACATCCAGCTAATCTTTAATGTTCTGATACTTCTAAACAACCGGTAAGAAATCAAATGTAGATTAGACATTTTGCATTTTGCCCCACAGCCATACCTGCATACGTTCACATGCTTTCCATACTGGCACTTTTCTAACTGCTTTGCAAACATAAGAGGCATAATTCAGAAATGGGCCTTATGAAATACCTCTGACCAGGGGGCTGGATTTAGAGCTTCTACTAAAACGTTTCCTGCCATTTCCTGATTGCTCAGGAAAACAACCACTCAAGGTCTGAACAGTCTTGGACAGCGTTCAAATAAAATTGGAGGGCTCATGCCAGCTAGTAAATAAGTTCCCAGCCAACAATTTTAGGTTCTATGAATGTTTCCCTAATGTTTCCATTAAGTAACAAAAGCGTTAAAAATGTTTAAACGTTCTAGGGATGTTCAATATGTCCAGTTGTTTTAGATGTTGTTTTAAAATGCTGGGTTATTTTAACAGTTTAGCTTGTTTTTGATGCAAAAATAACGTTACATGTTTATAAAAAAAACCCAAAAAAAAAAACTTTTAAAAAAACCCCTTTGCGCATTTTTTCAAAAACCCCCCTTTTCGGGGGTTTGCAGCTTTTACTTGTTTGTTTTAGATATTAAACAAAATCAGACATGCTTGGGGTCTGGACATTGTAGAAGAGCGTCTATGAGCACAAAATAAACAATAAAGTGAAACGTAGGTTTTCACTCTCGAGAACCGCAGAGGTTTTCTCTCGTAAGCGGCTAAGAAAAATATTCATGAATACAAATCACATGAAGAAGTTGAAAGACTTTATTAGAAGCTCGCTTTTCATTCAGGCAACAAAGCTTCCTGGAGGTGAAAAGACTCCACGGGACACCTCCTCTTTCATACAGAACATTATTAGCAGGAGCACCACAGGTCAACAGTTTTATAATGGCTGCCGACTTCTTGTGTGTCAAACGAGGCTGCTGTCCCATGACCTTTGACCTCTTGCACCTGTGAGTCTGATTGGGAAACTCTGCTGTACTGGCCATTGAAAGACATTCACTAAGATCTTTATGTTCTCCACGACTCTCCTACTTCAAAAACCAATTGATTTGGCCCACCTGGACACCAGCAGAAATAGCTTTGAATGAGGAACTTTGTTAAAATCTTTCTTTGTTTTCTGTGAGTTAAGAAAATTTAGACTTTAGGGTAAAATGTAAACGAATGCATAAGGAAATGTTTTTAGATGCTGTAATTATTACTTTGCACTCTTAATTACTTTTATATTATATTACCAAATATCAGCCAATCAGAATCAGTCTGTCTGATAAATGCTTGATTCTGCTCTTATTTTTTGGTGAATGTTTCATTATAGCTAATTTTTACGCATTTTTACAAGAAACAGCGTGATGTCCTTATGAACAACTTCAGATGACAAGACATACTGTAGCGTCTGTCTGTCCCAGCAATATTACTGAAAAATGATAATAATCATAATCACAATCTTTTTTTAATTGCAAACTGCTGCGGCAGGAAATTACCTACACTGTTCTGCCAGAATCCTGTGAAGTTCATACTGGCTGCTAATGAAAGCAATAGTAGTTAATGTTGCGATGATGGCCTGCGTGATGGCAGATAGATCTATTTTATTGTATTCATATTTTGCCTTTGCACATGGGGAGACTTGCGAAATAAATGAATGCTTAAATCAAATACAGAATGGAAATGGAAATATTTTTCATTGGCAGCAAAGTGGCACATGCCTTCAGGCTGTTTTGCCTCTTTATTAATTGGATTGTTTGAATCTTACATTACATTAGCGTGTGAAATTATTTCAGTCTTTTGGTGAAGAAAGCAATTTGCCGAGTTTTTATAAATAGCTTAATAAAGCCCTGCCCTAGTGCTTCAAGACGGGGAACACTGGAAATGATTCAGTTGTGTGACACGCCTCCAGTTTATTCTGGGATAAATGACACTTGACATTCTAGAATGTGTAATGTCTAAAATAAATGAAATTCTACAGACTATTCTACATTCATCTTTGAGAAACATTATAGACTCAGAAAACAGCACACAGATGTTAAGCACATGTCTGTTTTGACGGATCCATCCATCTTTGGTTATCTTAGCAACAAATAAATTAAACTAGAAATCTAGATTCTTCAAGAAAAATGAGTGGCGTTTCACCATGCAGAATCTGCTAACGTTAACTTCTGCGTTTCAACTGGAATGGAGAGGGTTTGGATGAGAGATCCAGAAAATTCCTGAAACATTGCCCACTCATACGTACTAAATCAAGTTCTGCCCCTGACTATAAAGAGGAGGAGGAGAATATATTTATTATAATAAACGTCAGTGTTTTCTAACAGCTAGTAAAGGAGATTCAGAGTGGAATAATGTAGAAATCTTACCACAGACTCTATTTTTAACAAATATGATGTGAGATTACATTAAAACAGATTTCTAAAGGTGCTGACCGATACATTTCCCTGCAGATTTTAAAGGGTCTGAGATGAAAGAGTCTGCAGCTTTATACTTTGGGGTCCATCTGTGTTTTTTGTAAGCTGTTGAGAAGATCTGCACTGAGGATCTGTCACGAGCTCTGAGACAGCTCTATAAGTTATAGGTTCTTGAAAACAGATAAGCTGCCTGGCTTGTCATGTATGAAGGCAATCTACTGACAGCGCATTCTCTTGCTTCTAAGGGTCTGTTTGTATTGATGAAGGATTAACTTGGGCTGTCTCAGCTATAAAACAGGATTTTAAGATGAATGTTTTTTCCTTCTGCTGGACTGTACCTGTACATTTATTATATTTTAACTACTTGATATGGAATGATTTTCTGGTAACATTTATTAAAATATAAAACACACAGGACAAATTCATGAAATCGTTGGTGCTTTATTTTCAGGAAGTACAGCATAAACTTTGCATTACTTGATAACTGATATTAAATATTAGAATGTTTTGTATTTGTATTATTGTAAGTTTTTTTCTTCATATTACAACACGTTTTATGAACCCGTTGACACTTTATCATGAGGTATGTAGTGCAAACACCTTCATGTCATACATATATATAAACATCGACAACTGATATAAAATATTCCTATAGAATATTTTTCCTATAGAATATTTTACATTTGCATTATTGTAAGTTCTGTCCACATTGCAGTGCTACAGAGTTTTTCCAGTCATTTGGAGAAGTGAGTTTCTTCAGCCGTAACTCTGGAGGATGTAAAGAACTCCTCTGGTAAAGTCTGCCTCAGGAACCTTCACTGCTGGTCATCACCTTTACACATCACAAATCAGCAGCTGCTTCCATCAGACAGAATGACTTGACCACATTCGTCCTCGCTTGTGTTGGGTTTTGATATTGTCTAGCAGGAGGATTGAGCGTGACAGAAAGCTCCGGGCTTCCAGATATTGGGAGCATCTGAGAATCTCCTGTAAGGGGTATTGAATGAAGCTTTATGGCATAGATGAATCTGGAAATCTCTGCCTTTTTCTTTGTCAAAGAAATGAAAATGCAGATCTAGGAACAGTGATTCCAGGAACATTTTTAAATCTTACATGAGCATCCAGGCCATTCAAAAACCGTATGAAGCACAACTTCTGCTTGCTCTTACAGAAATGCTGACAGTAGGCTGCAGGGTTTTGGGTGGCTGCCAGTTCACAGCTATGCATTTGCTAAACAGAGTTTTTAGCACTTTGTACGTTGATGTAGGTATATTTTTAATTCAGTTCTTTTTATAAGCTAAAATAGCTAAATAAGACATTTGCCAAAAACCTGTCAAGACATTTAATGACTATCTGATTCTGTTCAAATCAAGAACACATCATCTACTTTGTTAGCAGAACCGATATCTGTTTCCTTTTAAAGTCAGCTACTACAGGGTCATAAAATTCCAGTTTTTCTGGAACAAGCCCGTCCTGTATTTTTTACCCCCCACTGGAGTAAATGAAACATGGGGGGCAAACGAATCCAGCAGCAGTGCTTGTGTAACAGCGTCTTTCTGCAACATTCCAGCAGAATTCCTTTTCCCCTCCAGCTGTCAGTGTTAATATCCACTCCACAGGGAAGAAATCTTCCTTCCTTCCTGTTTTCATCTCCCTCACAATGAATCTGCAAGGACATCCTTTAAATGAACGCATTTAAAAGTGCCCTCGCTAGTTGCCACATCAACCTTATAAACTAACAATCTGAGATTGTAAGAACGTTTCCCTAACATTTCAATTAAGTAACAAAAATGTTGTGAATGTTATTTTGAAAGTTTTAGGAATGTTCTGAATGTTTATCGATGTTGTATTAACGAAGAATATGGATTTGATATATGTGACATCATGTTAAAAGTTCTACTAACGTTACTGCCAGAGTTTTTTTGATAACCTTGACAGCTTTTAAAGAATGTTAGCCAACGTTCTGTGACCATTCAGTCATTTGAATTCAGGTTCATTGTGACAGAAAAATGTGCTCAAACTTGATTCATGTAGTTTTAGTTTGTCGTCTCATTCTTGTTCTCATTCAAATCTATTCAGGAAAATGATGTTTGTGAAAACAGGAAACAAGAGACGTGAGTCATGGAACTCACATTGTTTACTGAAAGAGGAGCTTAAGAGAGGAAATGCTACAGTAATCTTCATTTAAAAGACATTTTCTCCCCTTTGTTGGTTTATACATATGATACTTTGAGAAATGCGGCTTTAAATGGATCGTTTCACGACTGGGTGCTAGTTAGTTTTGCACAGTTAGTTTGGTCCTCAATTCCGACTGGCCAAAAATAAAGTTATATAAAGTTCAACCAAAGTTATTCTTAAGACTTATAAAGTCTTATTTACAATGAACACAATGTTTGAGAAACTATTTGCCATGGTGTTGTAGGTCGTTTCTAGGGCACTGCTATTCAGTTGCTAGGGTGTTTAGGATGGTTGCTAGGGAGTTGCTTAGTGACTTGGTATGCTATTCTAGAGCTTAGATTTTTTTTGCCAGTTTTATTGTCCATCAGATGAAAATAATGAATACTGTTACTTAGACAAGTAAAAAACATTGCCAGCTTTATGCATTTGAGTGGCTACTGCTGAGCAGAAATATGAATCACAAAGCGACAAAAGTTGCACTTGACTAAAGCTTTAAAGAGGGCAGTTAAAGTTCCTCAAAATAAAAAAAGCAGCGAGCATTTAGTTCGCATCTGTGAATTCGACTGAACAAGAAAAAAGAATAAAAGAGAACTCGATAAATAAAACAGCAGGAAACCAACATCACCCCTGTTCAGAAAACATTTTAGTGAAAACTCTTGCACAAGTGCATCAAATATGGCAGCACAAAATTTTCTAAGACGTTTTTCTCACAAGACAACAAATATTTTTTTATATCCAGGATCGTACAAATGCAAATAAGATAAACACAAGTACATAAATAAAGATTTTATTCTCTCTAGACATGCTAGAACTATGAATAAGAGTGAGTAAAAACATGAAGAGTAATTCAGTCGAGACTAAAACACTCAACATGTTAATGCTCTGTGTGCACTTTTCCTGGTTGCCAGGCAATAATGAACCTGCATTCGAATCTCACTTTATCTGTTGCTGTTGTTTTGTATCCAATACTCAATAAGTGTCGCCACTCAAAGAACGAAGCTCAGGCCGGTGGATTTAAATGAAGTTGTACACCCAGCAGGCGTTATCAAGCTATCAGTCGGGCCTCTTTGTGCTAGCCATCGTCTCCTTCCACACCGGATGTTTGCAGAGGTCTGCAGCTGTTGTGTGAGGCCTAGCAGGAGTTATGGACCTAAAGCTGCCAGAACTATGAGAGCAGAGCCATGTTAGGGGCCTTGGAAAGGTTGTGCCTGAAATTACTTCACATTTGGCTATGTGCAAACCCAGCCAACAGGAAACATTCTCAGAATGCTGGCTAACGTTCTCAAAAAAACAAAAACGTTGTTTTTAAGTTGTTAATGAAATGTTTTAAAAGCATTACAAATGATTTAAAAGCATGTTTAAATAATGTTCTTATAGCCAAGCAACAACGTTAACACAACGTTTAAGAAACAGGTTTTAAACGTTCCTAGAACATTCAAAATAACTTCTTTAAAGTTTTTGTTGCTTAATGGAAACGAGGGGCTGTTTTCTTCTTAATAATCATAAAATGTTTATGGGAGGACACTGCACAGGAGAAAGAAGATCATGTTGCTGAAAGTTCTTAAGAGTTTCCATCAACACTAATAGAACGTTTACTGGAAGGCCACATAAAGCCAGGCGAATTCAAGTCACATCAAGTTTATTTGTGTAGTGCTTTTCATAATACATATTGTTTCGAAACAGCCTTACAAAAAAAGCAAGTAAATGTAGAGGTGCGTGTTAAGACATAACAAGACTAAAATCCTGTGTACACAAGCTGGTCACAATCGCACTTTAACGTATTCAACGTGTGTGTTTGTGTGTTTGAGCAAATGGAGTAAAGTGGAATTGAAATATATATATATATATATATCAATAATAATTGGAAAAACATTTTTCCATTTTTTATAAAAATGAAAGTTTTGTTATTAGAAACATAAAATGTTAAAAATGCATAATGAACTATTTAAATACATTGAAAATTAAGAATTTTTTTTCTCTCTACAAACTGTTATAGAAAATGTTTGAACAAAATGCCTACAAATCCTATCGCACACCTATAGCTTTCATTATGCTTTTAAACACACACACACAATTCACTCTCTTCAGAGCACAGAAGGAATAGGAAACAAAAAGCCCAAGAGCACAAAAGAGAAACTGCAGGAAAACATATTCCTGAAACGCAAACAAAACGTTCCGGCGCTGTTTATAATGCATGAAAAGCCGAATGGTGAAAACACTTTTGTCTTGAATCGTCATTAAAACAGCTTGGCTGGAACTCGCCTCTCTCTGCACAGCAGTTCTCAATACAGCTGCCAGAGGCCAAGAGGAAGTTACCAATCATCTCTGTCTGGATTTGCATTTTTGTCTTGTCCCGGCGGCTGTCCGCTCTATAGCCTCTCATCTCTGTTTTGGCACTTGTGCTGTACTTAGAGAGTAAGACCACAGACACTTGCTCTTTGTCTGCCTGACAGGGGCTAGATATCACAGGATGTGTGTGCTTCTTAACCTTGCCAGTAAAATGGGCTTGTGTCTCTTTTATATTGTTGTGTTGATTGACTAAAATTCTGAAGAGAGAGTTCGACTGGAGACATGACTTTTTGTCAACGAAATTGTAACTTTCTACATAAATGATTTGTTGACAAACAACAATTAAAGCAGTGGCAACATAAAACATTTAAAATATTACAAAGAAATAAGACTACAATATAGAAACAAACTATAGCTAGTTCAGTTACTGTTGTGGTAACAGCAATTAAACATTAATACAAGCAACACTATATTCTACACAAGCATATGGCATCTTTAAAAATGTCATAGCTCTGCTCTATACAGTAAACGTACGTCTTTCAATTTCTCTTAAAGCTGCAATCTGTAACTTTTGCCTCTCTACTGCCATCTCTGTTTGAAACATAGAATTGCAGGTTACTTGCAGCATCATTTTCTTAATGTGGATGACAACTTTAAATTCTGACCTAGCTAACAGGGAACGTTCTCAGAATGTTGGCTGCTGTTCTCCAAAAGTTTCCAAAAAGTTCTTGCAGTAGTGTTAGTAGAACGTTATTTTTGATGTTGTATATCAAATATCAAAAATGTCATTTTTAAGTAGTAGTTGAAATGTTTTTAAAACGTTTCAGAATATAAAAGGTTTGAATACCGTTCATCTTTCATCTAAACAAGCAATAACATTAATACTATCTAAAAAAACAAATTGTATATTAAAGCTTGAGATGAAGAGGAGATGAAGAGGTTAATCTTTCCAGCACATATGTGACTATCATTAGAAGGACCATGGGACAAACCTTTTGTCCAAACCCCCAGAGGCCCAAGAGTCTGTGTGTGTCTCTGGCCCAAAGGGAGGGGGGCCAGGGACAAATCTCTTTCTCTGAGCTTCCAAAATCCCAAAAGTCTGTGTTGGCCCCTGCCTTGAGGGCCAAAAGTGGCCTCTCGGGACCTGGAGTAGCGACTTTGGAGTTAGCAGCTTCCTGTAGGCCTGGCAGACCACACTAAACAAGTCATGAGTGAGGGAGCATATGGACACATCTTGAGTGTTCTCTCAGAGAGAGAGAGAACAGGACCTGTACTCTGAGAATGTGCTCTCCAGAGCTAGAGAGTTAATGATGAGGAACCGGGCCGAATTCCCTCAGCGAAGCAGAGCAGCTTTCAAGATGGGCTGCACTGATCGCCTGCCAGGACCAGAGAGACGGAAAATATGGGGAGAGGCAGTAAAAAAACAGTGAGAGAGAAAGAGAATTATAGGGAGACAGTATCTGAAAGACTGGAGCTTATAAACGAGGACCTCAAGAAAATATGCAAGACTTCCTGAGCAGAATACAAGACAGATGCTTTGTTGTGTGGTGTTATTTGTATAATGCATTTCAGTAAGAGATTCAAAATGTACAACGATTCATTATAAATTACAGAGTTACACCATGTTACTGTGATTTTACCATGCTAAAGTGTTGCTTGGCCCTGTATTGTAGTTAATTTGCCTAATTTAAGTTAATTTAACTCTAGACTGTTTACGGATGCCAGGCAACCTAACCTAAATATAAATTGTGAACACACAACAATATAGAAAGATGCAGCTCCTTTTTCTAACTTAGTTTGAAAAACTGATGTGAGGAAGGGGTAAGGTGAGGAGTTTTGAACACCGATCTGTTATGTACTTGCTCAGTAAGCTCAGTCATTTTTATGTGTGTTTAACTAAAACCAAAAAAGTTACCAATTGCAGCTTTATGAAGAGTTTATTGAACATGAGCTTATGGACTCACACTGAAAGAGGCAGGCTATATCTAGAGACCTCAGTATCATAGACTTGGTGGAACTCTTTTAACCCGGCCAGTAATCACCTAAAGACCACAAGAGACCCTTATTATGGTGGGAAATTTTCTTCAGAAATCTTGTACAAATCTAGTTATGCTCTTATTAAAGGCTCAGTGGGTGTTCTCCATTATTAGCATTGATATTGTTGGTGGTGAAAGTTTTTTGTTTCATTCTAATATATATATATATATATATATATATATATATATATATATATATATATATATATATATATATATATATATATATATATATATATATATATATATATATATATATATATATATATATACACACACACACACACACACACACACACGTGTTGTTCTGTCTATATCTATCTCTTATTCAGTCTGTTTATTATCTATCTGTCTATATGGATCTGTATATATGCAGGTATGCATGTATATTCTTTATAATGTCCCTTGTAAAATTGTGAAATTGTGTAACAGCAGGCTTAGGAAGTTGTGCCATCCGAGACAAAAACAGTGACGCGATAAAATTCCTCTCAAAGAACTGGAGATTCGAGGCAAGTATCTGACACTAACATTCTTACCCTGTTTCCATCCCTCAGGAAGAAAAACAAGGCCTTTTGAAACACAGTCTTTAAGATTCGAACGACCGTCTAAAGCCTGCACATCCCAGCCAGTACATAGACTGCCAACAGGCCGGAGAAAACCTGATACGTCCTCATTGGTTGCCTTAACAAAGATCTATTGAGGCCTGGAGAGAACTGTGATTGTGGAAAAGAAGGAGGTAAAAAAACGAAAATCTGGGGCCATGACAGGCATCCGGTAAGGGAATCATTTTGGCTCTGTCTTTTCTTAACATTCCCTCCGGTGGCTTGGAAAACAGCCAATAAAACAGGGCTGGCTAAGGCAACGGACGTGTCTGTGTTTGTGCCTGAAGGGAAAGACTTATTATCGTGCAAACTACACCGAGTTGAAACCATCTCTACGGTTCAGGTCTTTAACCTCTGTGCTGATTAAGGTTATCCGAGCAATTTAGTGGAAGCAGTATCACATTATGGTCGACTTATGAGGTGGAAATTAAATTTTGCTGCAGGCTTATAAACTCTGGGGAGGATGGGATGAGGAAGTGGATGCACACGAGTGACTTCCTGTTGATTCTGTTCACCAAGGGCATTTTTAGCTCAACAAGACGATGACTTTTCACCAGGTTTTCTCAACTGTGTGTGCAAACACATGAGCGAGTTACTAAAGGTCATGTGTGCTTTATGTAGAGCAGAAGTTTACTCTTCCCAGCTAACAAATTTAGGTGTAAGAACGTTCTCTAACATTACCATTAAGTAGCAAAAATGTTAAAAATGTTAATTTGAAAGTTGTATTAACAACTTTTGATGTGATTTATAACTTTTTAAAAAAATAGACTAATGTTATTGCAAGAACGTTTTGGTAACTTTGAAAGAACTTTAGTTCTGGTAGCGGGTTATACAATACACACAATTTTGTCAGTATTTAATCACTCTCATGTCGTTTCAAATCATGTGCTATTATTTTTTCTATGGAACATGAAAAATATTTAGGCACCTGTTTCAGTGCATAACCCTGAAAGTACAAAATCTATTAGGGCAAGTAAATGATGACAGAAGTTTTATTTTTAGATAAACTGTTGCTTTAAGACAGTTGTTTTAGGCGAAGTTTATAGGTTCGTGATTTACAGACCCCACAACAATGCAGCTTGCATTTTGCCGCAGTGACGTGACATGCGGCCATATACAACACTCATAAAACACTGCAACGTTTTAACAACGTTTGACATTTTACAACGTGACATACGACTGTTTACGACACTCATCACACATTGATACAATAAAAACACTGCAACGTTTTAACAACATTTAACATTTTGCATAGCTAACAGTTGGCCCGGCTGATGTAACAGGTGCTGTGCTCTCTGTCTACTGCAGGGGGTTTCCATCCTTTACTAGCTGAATTACAGTTTATAGACGCTTTCACACAACACACTCCCACTAAATTTAGCACATCGTTAGCTTCACAGTTTTCATAACACCGGTGCAGGGCCGTTTCACTGCAGACGGTTGTCATGGCAATGACGGATCTCTTCAATTGTGAATCAGAGATTGTTTCAGAAGAATTTCCAGCTCTAGAGAGAGCAATCGAAATAAAACAACCTTCTGGATTTATGAAGCAATTCTTTCAGGGATGATAATTGTCACACACTAATCGTCCAACATTTCACTTCCTGCTTGACGACATACAACATAAAAGGCATAGAGAGGCTGTATTGTTGAGTGTTACAATAGTAGAAAGCAATAAAATACACAAATCATTTTAAATTAACACTGAGATTGGATTTTTGCAGACTGCATACATAAAGCAGCCTAACACATACCTGAGAATTCCTGGTCAACGAAAAGGAAAAGAATTAAACAATGTCTCCTTTTATTCTCATTGCTGTCCTGGAGAAACAATTGAGATTTTAATGAGATCTCATTTGTATGCTTCGTATTACTTTCCTGTTTATATATTTGCCTCCAAATCTAAGAGGCATAACTGTCATCAATGAAATTAAAACATCATTTTAGTCGTGGCCTAATGGTTAGAGTCAGACTTAGAGTCGTAACCCAAAGGTTGCAGGTTTGAAATCCACTGCTGTCAGGAAATGACAAGAAATGAGTTGCTGCCCACTGTGTCCACTGCTCTGGGAGTGTGTTCACGACTCACTGGATAAGTTAATAGCAGAGGGCACATTTCACGTATGGGTTCCATTTTTGTTCTTCATGTAATACCAACAAATAACCTGGATTTTAAATAAAAATCTGATCTAAAAAATCTGATCTGAAATAAAAATGACCATTAAACGTACAGTTGAAACACTTAAACACTATTCAGGTTGTCACAAGCTTTTCATGTATGAATGTATGAGCTGTGGATTTTAGCTTTTAACAGCACTTTAGACTGAAATCGTAACCCAGTTTGTGCTTAAAGGTTCTGTATCGCCACTTTAAAGCCGTGGTGAGTTTTAGGGCTAAAGTAAGTGTGCAGAATTGAACTCCGTAAATCACTTGTATTTTACACATTGCATGAGATGTGCTGAAAGGGCATTTAGACACAAACACAGCCAGAGGTGAGAGACTTTCAGGATTAGGGGTGTGTATCCCACTAAAAGCCTTTCACACCTGTATTTCAGACAGATTTCTCTTCAGAGCAATCCCTGCGGTGAATAGCACCACCGACACGCACAGTGCAGCCCGTGTGGAGCCGACACAGGATTAGATTCATGTCGACATTGTACTGATGGCACTGTTCACATGGCAAATATCCAAGATGAAAATGCTATTCACAGAGCTTGAGAGTTTGCCTGGAGGCCACGTTTTCTCCAGGAATCTGAGACATGTTGAGACTGATCAAGAGGCGTTATTGTTAACACATCTTCCTCTCTGTACGCCTCAAATGCCAAACTGATCTCGAAACATAACTCTTTCTTAGAAACGCAGTATGCACATGGCCTCGGGTTCGAGTTCCTCCTTAACTACACCAATTCTGTCTTCCTTCAGCTACCTTGTTTGTAAATAACATAGTTCGCGTGGAAGAACATTGCCTCGCAGTTATGAGATATACGAGACTCATCGTACCCGAGGTCACAAATGTAATTTAGGGCAGTCGAGAGAAATGAGTGATCCAGTAACTGAAGCTTAAAGATATCAGTCAACTTTCATTCACTGTTGAGCCTTGATATGTGCTATCAGTAGAAGAAAATGAATCCACACCAGAAATATATAATGAAAACTGAATGCATATACAGGGGCCTCAACAAGTATTTTGAAAAAAAAACTTAATGTAAACATTTACCTAGAACATTAAAATTCTACCATCATTTATTCACCCTCATGTCATTCCAAACCTGTATGACTTTTTTTGCTTCTGAAGAACACCAAAGATATTTTTGGACTTCCATTGTATGCAGTGTCAGTTTTGAGCATGGCTTCGGTGTCCACTGTACATTTCCATTTAAAATGTACAGGCTATATAGACGTATAGAGCCCTGGTCTTTAGGCAGCCCTCCACAGGGGTAATGTAACACTGGATCAGCCTTTTTAAATGTCATTCTGGATGATTATATGCACACAGCAGGGGATGTTGGTGTGGGATTTGGAGGTCTGGCTTCTCTGAATTTTTTACACCTGGGACATGTGCAGTTAATTGGAGGTGATGTTTGTTGTGGAGTCTGCAGGCTGAATACTAAAGCTAATGCAGTGGTGCAGTAACATATTAACATCATCTCTGCTGCATCTTTGTGTCAAAACAACCTTATTTTTACATCAAATGTCATCAAGTTCTGAAGTCACAGGACTCAGTGTGTGTTATGTACTGTAAGCAAACAATATAGATCTACAAATACACAGACATGCATTTTGCAGGTGCTTTTATTTAAAGTGACAAAGTACATTCAAGCTATACGTTCAGTCAGTACGTGTCCCCCCTGAGACAGAAAACACTTATTTTGTTTTGAACTATCAGTTCCTGCCTAGCTAACAATTTTTGGTTGCAGGAACATTTTCTGTAACGTTTTCATTTAAGTAGCAAAAACATTAAAAATTTTATTTTGAAAGTTCTAGGAACATTGTATTAAGTGTATTAATGTTGCTTGGTTATAAGAACGTTACTCAAACATTTTTGAGTAACTTTAATTCTGTAAAGTTTTGAAAACGTTCCACTTAGGAGTAATGTTTTGATATGATGAAAACATTCTACTATTTGTTACGCCAAGAACATTTTTCGATTACTTTGAGAACATTTCGAGAACCTTGGCCAATGTTCTGCGACTGTTCCCCGTTAGCTGGGTATGTTGGTAAGCATGATGCTGACAAGGCTTGGACTTGTGTGTTGGAAGTTGCAAAATGCAAATGCATAAATGTAACAATGAACCAGTGTTGTCAGTGTACTGAAAGTACTTCAGTACTTTTCAATCGTGTATTTGTGCTTTCAAAATAATGTCTTTTTTTACTTACTGTTATTTATTGTTCAGTTCTGCTGCACACTGTACAGGTAAAAATCAAACATGCTTATCTAAAGTTCACGTTTTCTCTGTCCTGAGATATTTTTCCATTACCAGTATGTCCAGGTAAAAGAAACATCAGCCTCTTATTCTAACTTTCTTTGGTCTGTTTAAACTGCCTTTGGGGTAATTCTGAGAGCTGAGGGAGGTAATTAGTGTTAAGAGTTACATGCGGTTGGAGTGTGCTTTTTGAAGACCATGAAATATTAATCAGTGCAAGAGCACACTTAATTTACTTTTCCTTTAAGAAAAACAATATTGAAGTTTTCAGCTCGACGTTGAAATAACAGCTCTAGTCAAGCACCGAGACCAGGCGAATATTTTAGTTGTGCGCTTGAAATTGCCTCACTGTGTTTGTTCTTTCCCAAGATTAAATCGCTCGCACTTTATTTGTATTGTTTCATCAGATAATCTCACAGAAGAACAATAAAATGCATTTTCACTTTGTACCTCTCTACCACACAGCTAAAATTGTAGGTTGTAACAACATTTCTCTAACGTTTCCATTGGCAAATGTTCAAAATACATTTTAAATGTCATATATACCTTGAAAAAGCATTCTGCTGACATTATTGCAATATCTTTTGATAACTTTAGCCAACATTCTGAAAATGTTCCCTGTTAGCTGGGAAGCTTTTGAATTCAATCTCGTTGTTGCAGTAACAAATTGCAAGATTACTGCATGATGTAAAATGGATTTAGGCCAAACCCGCAGCGGCCCTCGTTTCCTCCTCGTTTATGCACCGTGCTACTCCAACACCCTCTTCTGTGTTTTTGACATGGTAATTTGTCACATTTACCCCAAAGTTAGAGTTCCAGGTCTGGTCACGTACCTCTTTCATTGGTACTCTGCATTACAGCTGAATCAGAAGCAATGCTCTCTTTTCACGACCATCTGTGCTGGTTCCTAATGAGGCCAGGCCGCACGCTGACCATCAATCACAATTAAACTCTGATAGTTCCAGATCACCTACTGCCCAGATCGGGATTTGATGTTATGATCCAACTTCCTACGAGTCTGAAAGATTCCCAGCTAACAATTTTGCATAGTAAAAATGTTTCCATAACATTAAGTAACAAATGTTATTTTGAAAGTTTAAGGAACATTCAAAACGTCCACCTTTTTTAGACGTTGTATTTATATTACTGTTTGGTTATAAGAAAATTATTCAAACATTTTTTAATCTGTAACATTTTAAAACGTTCCACTAACTACTTAATTTTTTTGATATGATGTATAATGTTTGAAAGACATTCTACTAACATAACTGCAAGAACTTTTTTGATAACTTTTAAAGAACCTGATTTGCTCTGATTTAGAGTTGCCCTGTTAAAGATGCAGGGGGTTAGATTAACCACTGCGGGCTGCAGAACAAAGCTTGGCTGTGTGTGCGCGTGGCTACAAACCAGCGGTTGCATTAGGAGCCAAACAAGGAGAGTTTGTTTGAAGGTCTACGCGCATTCGCTGCGACGTCTCAAACTGAGCTGCAGACACAGTTCTTTCTTTTAATAAATTTTACAAGAAATCTCGCATTCCAGTGTAGCGAGGCCAAAAAAGTTGTGCAAAACGCAAGGCAGCGTTTCCTCGATCCTGCTGTGTTTACACTGTAAAATGGGGCACTTAAACAGAGATTAGGTCTGTTTATTTAATGAGTAAACACTCTTGATTTATTATTTGGTTTAGGGGGGCATGTGCGCGCTCTGAAATTATTGTGCTATTAAGACGTACGGACAATTTAATCAGAACCAATTAACAAGATGAACATGATGGGTCCAGCAACAAACACGTTGAGTGGAAAAGGAAATGGGTTATTTCTGTCAATCTCAGAGGATATTACATTGAATGAATAGGAAGGAGTGTGTGTCTGTGTTTTGGGGGGGGTTCAGGCCTTTGGGCAGAAATGTGAAAGCTGCAGGCAATTTTACAGGATGTTTTCATGGTCCACTAATTAAACTAATCCAGCATGGATTTCTTTTCAAGCATCATGATTTAGTCATGTAAAATGACTGGCAAAAAACATGTTAGGAGCTTTTCTGCTGTCAAAACAAATACAAAATGGCTTGTGGTAAATGATAGTTGTGGTAACTGTTTTGTCCAAAAAGTCTATATTTCCCTTTCAAAACATAAGATGCCCTTTGGAACGCTCTCAGATCACACTGGCATAACATGGATCACCAGGTTTTATGAAAACTTGGGAATTTCTACTGTAACAAACAGTTGATCTAATTGTCATTCTAATAATGTCATTTGTAATTTCAAATATCAGGAAAAATGCACGACGCATTTTCACTACCTAGCTAACAAGGAATGTTCTCAGAACGTTAGCTACATCAACATAGAATGTTTCTAAATGTTATAATATATCAAAAACGTTATTCCTAAATTGTTAAAAGAAAAAATGGATGTTTTAAACATTCCTAAAGCGTTTGGGTAATTAATGAATCTCAGCCTCTAAAGTTTGATTTTTCCTTAACTGAGGCTTTTGGTATCAGTTTGTTTACCTCCTCGAGCCGGTTCACTGATTTTTTTGTATTTGCAATTGTATGTGTGTGCGTGTGTAGCATGTCAAGGGTTCCATCTGGAAAAGTGCTCTTTGCGGAAGCACGGTTTGAGGGGACGGGATTATTTATTTCGTTTTCTGGAGGAAGACGCGCTTGCCAAGTATCCATTTCTTTGTCCCAGATGACTGCCGGAGAAAAGGATATGAAAACAGGAATCGCAAAATTTGTGTAATGATTTTCATCTGAACCTAAAACTCTCCACTGGGTTTTGTGAGAGCAAAGTGTGTGTGTGTGTGTGTGTGTGTGTTTTGGGGTCTAAATGGGGACACAAACTGTAGCTCAATGTCTTGAGACCCAAGAGCCATTTCATGAGTTTAAGAGAATATTAAGAAAATGTTTCAATTAGTGAGAAGAATAAAGTTTTGGTAACTGACTTAACTGATTTAATTGTTTTTTAGACAGAAGTACATTGTTTAGTGAGTGTTTTTGTGAGCATTTCTTGGTGTTGCAAGGCTCAGCAGAATACATATTCTTCCATATGTTTCTGTCTACCTGGTCTGCATTTCCCAGAATTTATTTATTTAGAGGTCATTACTGGTGTTTGTTAAAGCTAGTATCAGTAATATTTTATTGCTTTTGTCTTTAAAACACCCAACATGAAGTATTAAACTTTGCAATCTAACTTATCCTGCAACGTTTGCGCAATAGATATTGACGATAATGCAAATGTTAAAGGTTGTATGCAATTACATTTCAAGGTAACAGGACTTAAGGTTCTTACCTGGTACGTTATAAAATAGGTGAAAAATCCCACAGACTTCCAACCACCTAGAAAACCATAGCAACGCCCTAGCAGGTGCTTTCAAAATAGTCAAATCAGCCCACCCTCAAATCTCAATGATATTCTAGTTTCTAGATATGGCCTGTGTTTGTTTTATTTTAATGTCTTTTTGAGGTGTCATTCATGTGGCATTTAGACACTTTTTCCACCTAACAATTTTAGGTTGTAAAAGCGTTTCATAACAAAAACATTAGTGTTATTCTAAAAGTGCTAGGAACGCTCAAACATCCATACAACGATTTTTACAACGATTTTTAGACGTTGTATTAACGTTGTTGAGAAAGTTATTCAACCGTTTTGTTAATTCTGAAATTCTGTTTTCAAAACGCTCCACTAACAACTTAATAATGATTCTAGAATATTTATAGCATTATCACAGCATTGTACTAACATTACTGTGAGAATGGTTTTGAGAACTTTGAGATGTTCTAAGAACGTGCCCTGTTAACTAGGTTATCTTAACCCTGCTATCAAAGCAAAAGCCAGAATATTGCAAATGCAATTCACATGCAAATCAAGGGCAGAGATTTCATTACTTTTAGTCTGGCATTCAGCTTTCAAAGTGTTAGAACTGCTAAATGATGCCAGAGTCCATGCAGCTCGCTCCAAGCGTGGAGAGACATTTTCTTATACAAGGCCCAAACTTCCTCTGAGATCAGCTCGATGTAGCGTAATGAGCGTGCATTACCTGCCCTAATTGGGCTAACTGGCTCCAGAGTCAACTGTTGTGGTTTTAAAATGGCCCCCTTTTGCCTCGTCCCTTTGCTGCATTATCAAAGAATTCGGTACACATTATAAAACGCCTAATTACAGGGCCTTGTGTATTTCCTTCCTGTGCCTAGAGCGCATCAGGGGCCAGTTTTGCTCGGCTTCATGCTCATATGTTCATCATTGTGCTAGCTCTGTTTTTTCCTCATTTTTCTTCTCTAACACCCACACTCCAGCTCTGTGGTTCACTCCAGCACACAAGCAAACGGAAACGGATATACTGTTTCTCTTCCTTCCCAACACATATATAATTGTACTTAAACTACACACATTCTGACATTTCCTTGATTATCTGTCAAATATTTGGAGACGTTACCAGCTGCGACTAGCATGTGTTTCTGATTACAGATTGACACTGTGTGGTTTTGTTTTGACACGGAGCATGGCAGTGGAATTCCCAGTATGAGTTGATAAAATATGTTTAAACAGTTACACGGCAGAGATCTTTATTGTAAAATCAGATTCATCATCGTTGTGTACAAAATAGAAACGTAAAACCAGATTTGTACAGATGCTGAAGAAAATGTGAGTGGTGCATGCCATGTAAAACTCACAAGTTAGCATGTTGTGGCTGGTTGCCAGGGCGTTGCTATGGGTTTGCAAGGGTGATTGCTTACTGGCTCATCACCAAGTCTCTATGATATTTGTTCTTAATTATGCAAATAATTCAGAAAGAATAAATGCAAATAAATTAAATGGTGTACTGTGACAAAACATTAAATAATAATCGTAAGTTATATCACTGATTTTAACGTCACTTCCAACACAAATCGTTTAAACCATGGTAAGCCAGAGGTGACAGTGGAGCTCATCTCAGAACAAGGGAGAAACTCGACACCAGGGAACACAAAATGTCAAGCAACTATATTAAGTCCACAAATTCATGTCACATTTAGCTTGTAGCCTAAAGCTAAACTGTCTGCTTGTTTTTTATGCATTCCTGTTTTGTTTTAAATAATAATGCCCTTTGAAAAACGGAGCCCATTTTTGCATATTGATAATATTTATATGACAACTGAGCATTTTTTTTCAAATGCACGTTACATAGGATTTTTGCAGTTTAAAGAATACACCATATTTTTTGTGTTACTGTAATGAGAATTTTTGGGTCACAATTTGAAATGATGTACTTGCTTGTCACAATTATGCAACACAACAGAATGCAATATGTAATGATTCAGAATATTATATATTTTCTTTAGGTGGAAGAAAATATTACATTTCTTGAAAGCTTCTGTAAGACTCATCCCATTTATTCATTATGCATCATGTTCCACAAGACCTTTTCCTTGATCCTCCAACCCCCTTCTCCCATTTCCTCATGGTTCTCTCATTGACGCTGTGTGACCAAGAGAATCTGGGCATTCTGCAGCTTTAGGAGTCCCGCATGGCTGGGTACAAAGCCCGCTGTCAGTTACCTTTTCACCTCTGGCTGGTGAAAAGGAGGCCCAGAACAATGGGCTCTGCTCAGCTGGAGATGAAGTCTCATGGGTTTGGGGACTCGTTCACTCTCGGCTCGTTTCCTCTTTGACTCTGCATGTTCATCTGAAGTCACCTCGAGGTGCATTTGTTCACCCCTCCCTCTGATAACACACAAGACTTCCCCGTTATTGCCTTGCAGCCTTTGTAAAGTTGCTAGAGAGACAGACAGACAATGTGGTGGAGAGGGGGGTTACTTCAAGAAGTCTGCATTCTTCTGTGAAAGTACTTCCTATTAGCCCACAATGCTCTATACATTATAAAGTGTCTTTGTATTTCAGCTTTTTCCATGCTAAATAAACTTGTTGTATTTGTGTCTTTTATGCACTATAAATCCTTTAAGACCGAATTTAACTGCAGACGCTTTTTCTTTTCTCTTTTGTATAGTTACTATATTATATTTGCTGTTGAGCAAATGAAATTCTTATGCTATTTCGTATAGACAACCGTAAATATGAAACATTTATTTTAAAACGGTCTCAGATGAATCTTACTCAGTAAGTGTTTACAGTTGTGGCTGGTGGTGTGTTCAGACTGCAGTGGATGTGACACTGTGTTGTCTGTGTTGTTAATATTGTTGCTAAGGTAATAATTTGCTGTCTGGTAATAATTAAGGGAATAAATACACAAGCAATGGCACTCGTACTGCAGACCAGCTGCTCTTTGTTCATCATGCCACTAGAGGGCAGTAATAGACACTTTTTCCTGAATACAACTTTTACATTGTTATTATTGTTGTTGTTATTGTTATTATTAATTACGCATTTCTGCCATTTGAATTGTTTTATCGTGTCAGTCAGGATTTAGACTGTGACATTTGCGCACTAAACTTTTGTTCAAACCTACAGAAAAACACAAGTCTGAACAACCTCAAAGCGTCTGAACGGTGTGCTGTGACAACTGCACCGACTGTGGGGAAGAAAAAAAAGCAGAGACTGATAATTGCGCAAGAAAAAGCTGAATGAGTCGACAAAGCTCCAGATCTCCAACTTCACAAAGTCTTTCATTAATGGTTAGTGTGTTCAAGTCGGAAACGGGTGGCGCAACACACACGTACAAACGTTCAGCCTGTAAAAGATGGAGGCGATGCTCTCCGTCACGTCCGATTCACGAGCGATCCGGTTCGACCGATGCGTAAAGCATTCGTGAGTGCGTTTAAATGGCAAGATCGGTAACATCGCCATGGCACTTAACATTATGAAATAATAGTAGTGACACTGCGAGCAATGTTAATGCATGCATGCATGCATGTATGTATGCATGCATGCATGCATGTCCGATGACATAAACAGCAAGAGAAGTGAAAGTGAATCACTGAGCCGAATGAATCGGACCTGCCGATGTTAGTGCGCACACACACGGGGAGTAAATGCTGGTCCCGTAGAGCCAATGAGCTGGGACCGGATACGATATATCCTGTGGGACAACAGCCACTCTGTTCACCCCCTTCACTCGCACATGACGCCATTTACAGCACAACCCGACCGCCTCTCCGCAAAGAAGAAAAAACGAGCCCAAAACAGCCGAGCGCGGCGCAGTGGTGCCATGCGACCAAACGCGCAACGCGTCTCCTGCGCAAGCGACGCTGTTACGCTTCAGAAAGCCGACTCGTGTCGTCACATTCGGGGACTTATTCGTCTTGTTTGCCATTGAAACGGCGGAAGTTCAGCCGCCTGGAATAAAACTGTTGCGCGCACGGACGCGCGATCCCGGGATCTTTTTGTGAATGAGTCTCTGGCGGACCGAGGAGGACTAACCCGAGAGAAACTCCCAGCAGCAGGATATACTGTTCGCCACACAGCGGGGGTTGAGGCGGTGCGATCACGGTAAGGGACGCGCGTTTGGACCTCTTCGCTCCGGTTTGCGTTAACGGGAGCGCCGCGCTCGCAGCTGCGCCTGTAGTTGCGCTACTTCTGCGTCCCCTTCAAAGTTGCGAGTCGAGCTCGGCGCGTACGGCTCCGCTTTCAACGCGTTAAAGATCCGCTAAAACCTTTTCATAGAAACTTGCGCCGCAAAGAGAAACGCTTTTGTTCTGCACGCAAACTTGCGCGTTAAATTGCGCATTGTTATAAAGTTAGTATGCGTGCTGATAAACCCCGATCAGGAGTTTAAATAGCAGAGGAGATAAACGGATGTTTAACACACATTTTGTTTTATGGGGCCTCTCTGTGCAAAGTGAGGCTGTGCATTGATATGGTAATGTGGGGTTGTGTTATTTAGATTGAACTCGGCTGGTGCGGAGGGTCCGAGCTGAGATGTATGTGAGATGTATGTGAGATGTATGTGAGATGTATAGCTCGTCTGTGTCTGCACTGCTTTCTTTTTCTATATGTGCGTATTAATGTCGTGATGCGACGCGTTATTAAAGATTTAATATTGTGAATGTGCTCCGTTAATATAAGTTTGACTGAGCTTTCATCCTTTAAACATGTATTAAGAAAACTTCTATATTTATCTGAAGCCTCTGTCATTATCCACGTCAAAGGCCTTTGTCGTTTTAACCCTGAGAACGTTTAAGCAACGTTTTACTTTTTCTTACGGTTGTTGAAAAATATATATAAAATAAGTACAAACTGAGTTGTGCTTGTTTTTAATGCTTTTTCTTAATCCTGACGTGCATCTTAACGCATAACTGAAATAAAATCAGAAAGCTTTTATGTTGACAATGAAAAGGGAATATATTTTTAATGCAGTATTTATTTATGTACAGAGCAAATCTTTTCAAAGCAACTTCGATAACATAGACACATTTTAGGAATTTGACTTCAATTTTGGAATAGTCTCACATTTACTTGTTGAGGATAGATGAAGAAAATATGAGCTCTTTCTAGTGCTGAATGATAAACGTCTATGTACAGGTAGGTTACTCCAAAGAAACTAGAGCCAAAGTCCTGCCGAATCGACTCGGCAGGCCAGGCCCATTGTCAAGCTGAGGGGTAGTTGGAATATTTGCATGAAGCAGCTTGCCATCTGCATTTTCCTTTTGCCTAGCTCCTATGATTTACATATGGTTAGATTATGGGACTTAACTTCCCTGTACGCTCTTGTTTAACTGTCTGCCTCGCCCGCAGGACTTCAGATGTGTTCAATGCCAGCCAGAGGGTTCCCACTTCAGAGTAAAGATGGAGACGAGAGCTCAAAATGGTGGCAGCGGCTCTTCTGGCTTGCTGCGAACTTTGCTTGACAGTGGCAGGCCCCAGGCCGGGGACACGGAGCCCTCGGAGGGTCAGGTGCTCTCCCTGGACCAGATTCGTACCATCCGCAGCAGCAATGAATACACGGAGGGTCCAACAGTGGCGCCCCGACCTCCAGCTGCCCAGCAGAAAACGGACTCGCAACCTTCTAGCCCAACTTCTATTGGCTCCAATGAGCTGTCCGAGCACAGGGACTCCCAGAGGACCCCGCGAGCGGAGCAGCAGGCCCCGCAGTCGCCAAGGAGCGACATGAGCAGGTCCACCAGTGCCACCAGCGAAGGCTCGCACAGCACCGCCAGGACCAGTGTGGGGAGCACTTCGTCTGAGCAAAGACTTCTGGGAAACGCCGGAGGAACGGGCGATCGGATCGTGAGGGTGCAACCTAAACGTTCTGAGCTGAAACAGGATGAACTGAAGCCCCTTGCAGTGGCCATAGCCAGGACTGGTGATAACAAGCACTCGATTTACTGCGAGGAATGCGGACGTTGCAAATGTGAAGATTGCACCTGTCCTCGGCCCCTGCCTTCCTGCTGGATGTGCGGCCGCAGGTGCCTTTGCTCCGCCACAACGGCGATGGACTACGTCACCTGCGTTTGTTGCGTTAAAGGGCTTTTCTACCACTGCTCCAACGATGATGAGGACGTGTGCACAGACAAGCCCTTCTCCTGCAGCCAGTCACATTGTTGCATGCGCTGGTCGGCCATCAGCGTCTTGGCACTTTTCCTGCCTTGCCTGCTTTGCTACCTCCCGGCTAAGGGCTGCGTGGCGCTGTGCCAGGCGTGCTACGACTGCACCCATCGGCCAGGGTGCCGCTGCAAAAACAAAGGAATTGACAAGTAAAGTCGGCTCAGTTCCTAGAGCAGCACTGGGAAGATAATGTTATCTGGGACTGTCTCGAATTACCTGCACCCAGAACGATGAAAATATTTGCAAATTGTTGTAGTTATGGCACTGTAGACCAAGAAGTGACATTGGATTGGCAAAAACTGGTTTGAAGTGGTTTGCTTGTTTGTGTATTTGTATTTTGTCTATCCTCTATCTCTCTTACACTCTTTAAAAGAGGAAAATGCTGGTGTTGGCAACTTCCTCTGTTCTTTTCATTTTTAAACTGAAGTCCAGAATGTTAGCTCTAGTGACATTCAGTAATATGACTGATAAGGTGACCGACTGCCCTAACTAACTGTTTGTGAATAGTTTCTGCAAGTATGTAAATTAGCAAATGAGCTCTTTTCTTGGAGAGATTTTATTTTTGTACATATAATATTTCAACTGTGAAAAGCATTGTGCCAAACTCAAGGCACCTTGACAGATCCGTATATATGATGCATATATAAACCTGTATAGTGTTGTACATTCATTTGGAATGTATATCAATCACTCTTTTGATATTTTGCCTTATAGAAGAGAAATCTTACATGAATTATCCCTACAGCTATACTTGTAAAGTGTACAGCTACCCTAAGAAAACTTTATTTTCTAATTTCAACACGTTGTTTAGTGTAAAAAAATATTTATTTGAAGTTTTATTATTTTATAAAGTAATATTTATTTTGAGAGGCATCTTTATAGACATCACCCCAAGTTTGAATAAAAAAACCCTTCCTCTGTTTTTGCTGCAAAAATGAGTGACGGGGTGTCCGATCTGATGCGTATGTTCACTATAAAATAGTAAATATATTAACGTTTTGAAATTAAACTGTGCTGTTTCTGTCTTTCTTCTGGCCTGCTGGTGACCTTGTTTTTTAACATTTGAGCACAAAGACCCATTTTAGAAAGTCAGCTGTGTTTTCAGTCGCCTTTGTTTAGCGATGGATCTTCTGTCAGTGCAGCAGATTGCTCTGTGTTTATGAGTACGATGATATACACACGGCTCCGCTTTGGTTTCGAGGTCATCTCGAATAAAAAGCGATGAAAGCTATACTGTACCTTGACAAATCAACAAGTAGGTCTGCAAACTGCAATTCTGAGCATTCAGGTATTGAGGTTTTCTAATGATGTTTATGTGTCTGCACAGACACGAGTAAATTTTGTATAGATGACTATAAGCTTAAACTTCATTACAAAACTAAGTCTTGTTTGGTTCTGACTGGTATTGGTATTTTGTCACGAATTGTCTTTGCAGTTTGTGTATTTGTTGTAGTAAACAGGAAACTGCACGTCTGCGGTTATGTAATGGTTGCATTGAAAGAATATAGAGGTTGAAATTTGGGCCTTTGAATGGCGAAAAGTACAGCCAATTAAACTGATTCCGAATAGCGATTACCACTGGTTAACAGAAATACTTGGAACTCTAAATAGTTACGCACCGTTTGTCAGATAAAACCACCCAAACAGACTGATCTCAGATCAAGATGAACCCTTTGAAAGAAGCCCTGATCTTGAGCCAGAGCTGCAGGGGTAACTTCCAGCCTTCCCTGCCAGCAGCGGAAACTGGCTGCGTTTGCTTCCATGGGAAACATCTGGCAGTGGTTTAATCACTGAAGTATGCAAACCACTAGTTGACATCAGAAGGATCAGAGATCGTTTCTGTTGGCAAGCCGTTGTTCGCTGCGCTCTCGTCGGGCCTCGTTCACCAGTGTTATGGAAACTGCCCTGTGGGGCTATTAAAAGTAGATATGCTATATGCAGAACTCATCGTCTGTTCTGCTTTTGAGGAAGTTTGGGTTTCCTTCAGAAGTTGCATGTTGCATGCAGTGTGAAACTCAGCCTCAAGTTGTATTCAGAAACAAACCCAAAAGGGAAATTTGAGTGATAAAGTATGTGTTTTCACAACTTAATACATAATATGATCACAAGTTTCACAAGTATAATTTTTTTTATTTGGTTGTTCTCAGGTAATTTTGTTTCAGTTTCCAGAATTCACAGTGAGCATCAACATATGAACCTACAAAATTAAAAAGCTCCTAAAATAGGTTAACAGAAACAATATGTATGACAATGAACTTTTGAAGCTCATTTATTATACTCACAATATTAATTGAATTAATCAAGTGATTCTGATCTTGCTATTTGGCATCTACATAGTTGACTCCCTAAGTCAACCCAGCAAACAGGGAACATTTTCAGAATGTTGGCTAACATTCTCTAAACGTTTTCTTGTAGATGTCTTAAACATTGTATTAATTTCAAAAACATTGTTTTTAGGTTGTTAGTGGAACATTTTAAAAAGTAACAGAATTAAAGATATAACCTTCTAATAACCAAGCATTAACGTTAATACAACGTCTAAAAAAAACAGGCCATTTTGCACATTCCTAGAACATTCAAAATAACATTTTTAACGTTTTTGTTACGTAATGGAAACATTCCAACAACCTACAATTGTTAGCTAGGTAGCTTTGAAGCTCCACAATCCCAGAGCAACATAGGCAGTGCGGCTGAACGTCTCTTTTCCCGGTGTGATGTGATTCGCACCGCTGGCATCCGCTCTGTTGCTTCAGCATGTCGCTGCATGTTTGTTATTTTGCTGAGAGTTTGAGTGACAGGCAGCCGGCGTTCACCCCTCTGCAGACATGAACCCCTACCCCATACACACACGACAGAAGGTACAAAAACAACCATTCTCATCTGTGAGGATTTTTGAGCTGTCTGCCACTCATTGTTTTAAACTGTGAAGGGGGGTTGGTTTGCTCAAGAAAGCCTTGTAAAGGGTTAAAGACATTACTTTAAATGACAATGGGCCAACAGTTTACCCTGCATTGGAACCCTTGTGTATTCACCCTCTTTTCAATGGCCTAAGTTATTTCTCTGCCTTAAGCCTCTTCAACTACCTGCTTGGTATTCTCGCAGGGCAGTCTTTGAGTGTGTGTGTGTGTGACAGCACGCACGCGCATGTTTCCTGCTTTGCGTGCGAGTGTTTAGCAGCCGCTGTTATGGGTGCAGGCTGCACAAAAGCGGGATAAATAGGAAAAATGACACCCTTTTAAAAGAACTGCAGGCGCATGCCAAGTTCAGGGGAAATGGAGAAATATAGATTTCTCCATAGAACTGAGAAATAGGTCAGATGAGGAGCGGGGAGGGCTGACCTCAATAAACACACAACAGACGGGATGAAACTTACTTTGTCCCCTAAAAATTAACACTGGTATTAACTGTTGAATAAGTCGGAACGTTTAAGTATCAATGATTCGGGCTAAGAGGAAGTTACTTAACTTGTCATTCTGGGATATTTGTTCACATCTATTGAGGTTTTGTGTGGGTTGAACTGGTATTGATTATTTCCACCCACAGTCTGAATTTAACATCAGAGAGGGTGATCTACACACCAACTGAGAGAAAAGCAACTGAAGGTTACCATGGTACTGGAAAGATGGTGAAGTCATGTTTATAACCACTGCCGGTTTTAACCATTGTTGGTTTCGGTCTCATACGTTTCAAAAATGGCTGACAGTCAAAAGTTAATTCTTCAATCTGCCAATGGCGCAAATCAAAATGCACATAATTAAATATGCATTTTACATTTATGAATTTAATTTATGCATTTAAAGGACATGTTTGATTCGAGTCCATGACCTTGCTTTATGTAGTATTTGTAACTTAATATCTTTTAATATCTTTTCAGATAAATTTGTATTGTTTTAAATGTGTTAACAATGACAACATTCTAGGAATTAAAATATTAGGGACAGTTTTTTTACATTTTAATGCACAGAACAATAAAATGTAATGCAAAACTGTGGAACAAAATAAAGTCAAAAATGCTTGTTGCAGTGTGAACCCATAAAAATGTGTCAAAAATAGTTTTCGTTGTACGTACACCACTCAACAACAACAAACAACACTTTTCAGTAGTTGAATTGAAACAAATAATTCCAAATCAGCTCTTTTATTAACAGACCCCCAGATCCAGAGACACATTAAACCAGAACAGAAACCCTGAAAAAGAGTGAGTGCATTAGTGCAGAGAGAGAGAGAGAGAGAGAGACGAGGCACCAGAGCAATTGGAAAAGCCCCCAGAGCGTCTCTTTGTTGGTTTTAGCCGGGCCCCGTCGCTCATACGCTGTTCTAAAGCCCAGATCTATTCAGTGTGCTCATCAAGGCAGAATACTCAACAGGAAGGAAGGAAGCGGCCCATTCTTTATACGCCCATTGTCTGACCACTGGGCTTAAGCAATCAAACAGCAATGTGTGCGGCGAGAGAGAGAGAGAGAGAGAGAGAGCAGGATGAGGTGTAGGATGGGGGCAGGGAGTGAGAGAGGCGATGATCTGTGTTTCATCCTCATGTTTTTATCTGTTCCTCTGACAGTCAGGGTTCAGCTCTGTCCCTCAGCTTCAGTTCAGTCCCTGTAGTTTTATAAAACTCCTGGTTGCACAAAAAACTATTTAGTTACAAACTAAGCTATTGTGTTTGCCATTACAAAACAGAAGTGTGTTCTGTTTGGTCTATTAAGTGTGCTATTAGTGTACTTTATACTAAAACAAGTATATTTTCAGATACTTATGCACTTCTCAGAAAATCTCTCAAAAGTTTGCTGCTGTTACTTTAAAATATACTTTAAGTATACTTTGATAAACTAAAATGTGGGCCAATTTAGTCCCAAGTAGTGTTGGAAATAGTACACTTACAAGTATTTATTATATCAAGTATACTTACAAATAGAAATATATGCTTATAAACTTTGTTTAAAAAACATTAACAAAAACTGCTTAAACCCTGAACCTTAAGTGTATAAAATACGTTTACTTGGGTATAATAAAATGAACTTTTTGTGAGATTGTTTGGTTGGTTAATCCAAAAACATTTTCAAACATTTTTTTGTATTTTGTAGTTTTGTATTGTATTATATTATAGTTTTGTAGTTTTTGTATTGTTGTGGTGAGTTATCTGCAAATCTCAGATCGGTAGCTATGAACATGTTGACTAACTAACTTGCTCACCAAGATGAGCAAGATTATTCCACCCTGAAAAGCAAAACGTATGGCAGAGCAGTAGTGTACCTGCGTTGCATAATGAATTATGCTCAGACACATGGACACGTTTGGAACACAGTGATGCGTGAAATGGCTCTTGCATAGCCAGAAGTGCTTGTACGGTTCTGCTGAACATGCCTAAGTGAACTCAGGAAGCTAGCTGTAAACATGTCGACTTCAACTAACTCACCAAGTTTGTTTTCAAACTGCTGGTCCACCATGACAATAGCTGACCTGAAAAAACATATGTATTGCATTATGGATTATGACCTACACGAATCTGTGCTAGCCTGGTTTATGTTCGTGGATCATGCTTCAGGCCGTATTGCAGAATGAAATCCAAAATTAGACATTACGGTAAAATTGAAAGTTATAAATAATGTGACCAAAAGTATGCATTAAAATTCCCTCCCCTGTTGTAAACGTATACCATGAAAATCTGCTTCTTCCTCTGTCTCTCTCTCTCTGTCTCTCTTCGCTCCTTCTCTCTCTCTCTGTCTCTCTCTCTTTCCCTCCTTCTCTCTCTCTCTCTCTCTCTCTCTCTCTCTCTCTCTCTCTCTCTCTCTCTCTCTCTCTCTCTCTCTCTCTCTCTCTCTCTCTCTCTCTCTCTCTCTCTCTCTCTCTCTCTGTCTCTCTCTCTCTCTCTCTCTCTCTCTCTCTCGTTCCTGCTCTCTCTCTGCACACTCAAAGTACATTCTAAAACTCGTCCTGACATTCCTGCCTGAATGAGCCTCTGGCTTTACTAAAGGCAGAGGAAGATTAAGTTTCCGACAGAAAGAGGGATGAAATTCCATAATTGCAAAGTCTTTTCTCTTCCACCCGTCTTCTGCACCTCCCCTTCCCCCTTCACTCAATAACACACACCAAAACGTACAAAAACACCAAGTCATCACAAAAGACACGAATGCAATCATTGGTTGTTTTTATTTTGATCACAATGGTAGTACATTACACTATAAAACACATATATACCCTCTATTAAAAAAGGGCAGTTGTATACAAAAACAGCTGTTTTCTGGTATTTCACAAGGTTTTTTATTGAAATATTTGAAACATTCAGTGTTGTAAATATATTTTTATATAACATTATCCTGGCATAATCATTATCCTGGCAGCATAATCATGGCATAGGAGTTACTTGGTGTAGTTATGCATTGTGGTGGTAACTCCTTGATGTTTGCTGTTGGATAGTATGTTAGAGTTAAGTGTATTTTTATTCACAAACAATTTTAATGATACAGCCCTTAAAAGAACTTTAAGTCTGTACAAAAACTCATTTTATATTGAGATTTGTATGCAGGTATATTTGCATGCTCATGCTCACACACAGGATATGGACACATGTCTCAGTTAGCAGCTTGAAAGCACATCGCTGTGCTTGTTTCTGAGAAACTTTAGTTTGTGTGCCATTTCCTGTGGAAACTAACCTCACAATCCGACAAACCCAGAGACAAACAGAGACAATGAACAGACCACACGGCACATCACACACATCCACCAAACTCTTAAAATCTCCAGTGTTGCATTCAGACTTACCCAGCTAACAGGGAACATTCTCAGAACGTTGGCTAATGTTCTTTAAGTTCTCTCAAAGTTATCAAGAAACGTTATTGCAGTAATGTATCTTGTATATTATACATATCAGCAATGTTATTCTTAAGTTGTTAGTGGAACATATTAAAAATTTTACAGAATTAAAACAATGTTCAAATAACGTTCGTATACCCAAGCAGTAATGTTAACAGAACGTCTAAAAAACTGCACATTCTGAACATTCCTAAAACTTTCAAAATGATGTTTTTAATGTTTTTTGTTGCTTAATGGAAATGTTACAGAAACGTTCTTACAACCTAACATTGTTAGCTGGGTATATACCAGATTCTTTTAAGAGAAAACATGAAGGGGAAACAGGCAATTATTTTGCACTTATTTTCCTTTTTGACTTTCGCAGATCATTCAGAATCGCACATGCATGCACTTGTGTTCATATTTCTGCGCACAAAAAGTGAGCGCACACAAAGAGAACGTCAAAATGAGCATGCAGGAACACATGGCCTCATGAATTCAGGGCATATCAATTATCTCCCTTTAAAAGACAAGAGAGCGGAACCAACTCAGGGAAAAGGTGAACGCCAGGCCAGAGACACAAGAAAGGAAAGAAGCATCTTTAACTTACATAAGAGGCGTCACTGCGTGTTAGAAAACTTCCTAAATAAATAATCCAGCCCAGAGAAAAAGGAAGGATGGATGGGGGTAGGACAGAGGACTAGAAGGGCAGTGATTTTGCTCTGAGGTTGATTGCACAGAGGAGCCCTGCAAACAGCCCGCTTGGTCGTCAGGGCTGGTGGGGAAACAGGACTAATTAGAGGAACACAGGCTGGAAGTCCAGCAGACTTTTGGGAAGCAGGATGGCCGACAGAGAGACTCGGAGTCTGGGAGTCGAGGAATTTACATCTGTAGATCTGTTCGTCTGAGTTCAGTCCCTGAAGGAGGTCACGCAGATTATTTGTGTTTGATTGGGTCTGAGAGATCTGATTATAACAGTCTAAATCTAATGGACGTTTGTCAGTGACGGATACTGTCTGTTTGTGTTCCAGACATGAGGGATACTTTCATTCATGAAGTTTGTTTAAAAGTAGGGTACGTTTTTTTTCCGGAAACATTTTTGTCATGCTGGCTGAAAGTCTTTTCACATCCTGATAGCAATCACTAAGTGCTCTAAATATATTTATATAACAATAATATATGTTCTGTGGAAGGCACAGGACCATAAAATGTTTGTCCAATCTTTTCATTCGGTCTGAATGAAATTATAGGATGTCCTACTTGTCTGTCAAACTATGCATTTGTATACCTCTACACACTATTGGAGGAGGTGTGGCCTCTCCAAAATCTTACCTTTAAGGTGTGCTAATTTAATTTCTATATGTTTACAAACAGATGCCCTAACAAAACAGTGCCCTAACAAGCACCCAGAACAACTTAGCAACCACTTAGCAATGCCCTAGAAACCAGTTAGGACATCCTTATCAACACACTAAAATCTTCTCAGAACATCCAAGAAACCAATTAGCAATGTGCTGCAACCCTATAGCAACATGCAAAAAACATTAAGATCACCTTGGCAACCATACAGCAACACCCTGACAACAGCCTAGCACACCAGTGGTGCTTTGTGCACAGGCAGACAGCACTCATGTTTTCTACGAAAAAAATAATCTAGTTTTGTATGTTGTGTGGGGATCAGAAAGGGGAGAAGGCCATATAAATTATATGAAACACCATCGCCAGGACCTCTAGATCATGTAAACAGTGCACTGGGCACGTAGCCCACACGTCTACTGGATGTATGAGGTTGTCAGCCAGTGTAAACACAGTACAAGAGCAACACAACAGGAAAGGCTAAAGCTACACATGGCTCGACTCAGAAATGTCAAATGTTTCTCTCAACCACAAACAGGACAGACATAAACGCGTCCTGTAGACCTGCAACATGTCACGATTCTGTGTGTCAGGTCACAACAAATGATGCGTCAATGTTAGTGATTTATTTCTCTGAATATGCCCGGAGGAAACGTTTAGTGCTCAGAGGAACTCAGGAGACTTCTCAAATGTTTCATGTGAGCATTAACTTCAGTTTCAGATGTTTCTCATCATTTCTCCTATTTATTTACAGATAAATAAAAGCAGAATTGTTGACATACAGAACGATTATAAAGCTACAGAATGCTATGTGGTAAAAATGAGCTATGCTGGCATCTCAGATAATTTCGTTTTAGAAGAATATGATGAAAAATGGCAAATCTGAGCACAGCAGTAGACATTTTAGGATCTAATCTGAAGCTGTAGGAAAGACTTGAGAGATTGCATTAGGAGACGTTAAATCAGATCTCTTTAATATCTCAATGAGTTCTCCATTAATGGAGAAAAATTTAGACTTTTCCTTAAATCTTCAGCTCCTCTGTTTTTTCTTCTCAGAATCAAGAAGTTCTGTACAAGTACAGTTGTGCATGTCTTCCCCAGATCTTCAGAAAAGATCTCGACTGTGTCTCAAACTCATTTGTGAAAGTATTCAAAATCTCCAAGCAGATGTTCATTAATCTTACAGCTCTTTACTTTTGCTACATCAACAATGAACTAATTTCTTAATTTCTCTGTGTATTTCTAAGGACTTTTAGTAGAAACATCTACAAGAAAGTTGATACTTTAATAAATCATAACTGAGAACTCCATGAAATCTCCTGAGCCGAGCTGAAATCAACCTCAGAGCGACCAAATTGTCCTCTGGTTTTCCTAAGGAAGAATGAGCATGAAGTCTATGGAATGACATAAAGAGGAAGTTATCATTTACAGTGGGTCGGCCAAAGTACCAAAGTCACTGAGTGCCCCCCCCCCCAGCTGACACATTGTATAATTAACGACTGACTGTAAATACCCCCCGCCCCCACCTAACCTATTCACATGCCCCACGAACAGCCAGCCAGGGGCAGACAATGGCATCCACAAGAGCAGAGCTAACAACCGTATTTAGCATAAACCGTTCAACAGGAAAAGAGCTCTTTAGATTTAGCAAATCATTAACCAGCCCGCCACCAGCGCGGCGGCACCTGGTCTGGAATGTGCTGTGCAGATTTCCCAGCCAACAATTTAGGCTGTATGAACATTTCCCTAACATTTCCATTATGTAACCAAGTTTAAACTTTTCTTTAGAAAGTTTTAGTAACATTCAAAACAGCATTTTAAATGTTGTATTAACATTATTGCTTGGTGGGCAACATACAAAAGTTATTCAACATTTTTAAAACATTCCACTAACAACTTTAAACTTATTTTTGGTACATATGTAAAGTTAATATATGTGTAATATTTGTAAAGTTTCTGCTAACATTAGCAAGAACTTTTTGGATAACAGAGAACTTTGAAAGAAATTGAAGAGAATGATAATAAACGTTCTGAGAACATTCCTTGTTAGATGAGCTGGAGTTTTGGGGCTCTTTGACTGGTTTCAAAGCAGTAGCACACACACACACACACACACACACACTCATGCACTAATGCTATTCATTTCTGGTCTGGCAAAATCTGCCTCCCACTCTTGTTTTGGCCTACAGGAGGAGAGAAAGAGGCCGGTCACCAAAGGTTTACCATAATGGTGTTTCAGTCCTGATGGCTGTCGACTCACGCTGCTTGAAGTGTTCTCAGGCTGATTACAGCCCCATCTGTTTCCAAACACTGTTTTTTGATCTTTCTGTTCTTAACTGAAAACGGCACTTTTTTATACATTAATTTGGGTCAGACTTAATTTGACTTTCTCGCTGATGAACAAAGTTGTGTCTGGTGTCACATCTAAGTCTTTTATTGCCACTTAAAAGTGCTGAAGTGCTCTTGTATGTGAGTTCAACCAACATTTTGTGTCGGTTCTTATCTTCACAAGGAAAGAAAGGCTTCTGATGTTTAAACAAGGTGGTTAAGTTTACAGCCATGTCCCGAGAACAGGGCGCCAACTGCTTCATAAAGCACCACTTTATCACACACACAAATACTGCAGAAGAATTTCTGTCAGACACAGTGACTCTCGCCTGTTTGAAGTAGTGATACCCGAAGAACAGCGAAACACAACCGAGATCTCTTTAATATCTAATAGCGCTTCAGAATGGAACACAACCTTAGTAAGTGAAAACAACATGCAGTGATAAATGCTTCAGACTATTTTCTACTTTGCTTTTACATGACCTCATAATGTTGCGGTGTTAAAGGGGCGTCTATTTATCATCACTGATTCTTTTTAAATCTCCTATTTTTGTATTTTTAATTAAATTTTGCACAAATATGTGTTAAATCTTGGCAGTCAGATCAAAAAATACTTCAAGAAAAGATCATTGGAAAAAATAAGATCCAACTGTAGTTGGATTTTCTTGCAGTTCATTCTTTACATAGGATATGTAAGGTCGATTGCAATGCATTGTGGGATGTGTGTGTGTGTCTGTAAATGTATATAATAAATACAAAATAGCCTATGAAAATAAAACAAAAAAATAGTACTACTAAAGAAAAAGTTATATACAAAGACACACAAAAAAAGAGTGTTTAAATGTTTGCATGTATGCAAATCTACTAGTTCTGAAATCTGTTAGCAACAGGCGACGCATTATCAGATATGCAAACATAACCTCATAAAACTGCTGTTTCTCTTTGAGATCACTGTTCTATCTCTCCCAAACACGCGCAAGTCACGGCTCTCTGCGTGCGAATCTGCTTTGAAAAGGCCCATTGAGACACGACTCACAAACTCACGGCACACCAACGTTCAAGCCAAACACAAAGTTACAGAGCTTCTAATGCAACACCATTTTAAAGCACTGCTGAGTGACTTAAAGCTACGTATGTAGTACATTAGTTTGGTACTTACTAGTATGAAACAAAACAAGAGTGTGTCGTTATTTAATCTTGGCAGCAAGTTGTCAAGCTATGATAATGAAAATATCTTTTGTGATTATAGTGATTATAAGCAATAAAAGTGGATCAGACAACATTTCTTCAACAAACACTAAGATGGTCGTGAGTCAACTACAACAGGCTTTCCAGAACATTCCCAGAGAATGTTCTCAGAATGTTGGCTAACATTCTCTAAAAGTTCTCTCAAAGTTATCAAAAATGTTATTGCAGTACTGTTAGTGGAACTTTTTTAACACCATATATATCATATATATCAAAAACGTTATTCTACAGATGTTAGTGAAACATATTAAAAACTTTACAGAATTTAAAAAGTTTGAATAACATTCTTATAATCAAGCAACAGCATTAATACAATGTCCAAAAAACGTTCAAAATAACATTTGTAATGTTTTTGTTACCTAATGGAAACATTAGGGAAATGTTCTTACAACCTAAAATTGTTAGATGGGTTCCCATGAAGTATTGTGGGACGCTTGTTTCTTAAAGCGATTTCCCATGATCAGCAGCTAAATTCAATTAAAGCTCTATAAATCTGGGAAACTGGGATTAAACTCTGTCTCATGATTAATGGAGCTGTTTTATTAGTGGTTTCTCCGTACAGCTGCAGATCCCCTGTCAGCCAAAGTTTAAGAGCAGTGCTTGCTAAGGCAAGCATAGATGAATTCAAACAAAGCCTTAACCCTGAGTATTAAACTTCATCATGTAACTCACCCCACACGTGTGCGTTTACGGAAATGAGCGATACTTGCAAATTACCTTTCAAACAATCTGATTTACAGTTTCCATCTGCCAGATGATAAAACCTGTAGAAAAAAATCCTACAGACAAATAGCGAAGGAAAGACCTGAGGCAGAATAAGGGACCTTAGATTAGGTAACTTAGAACAGTACGTTCTGGAGAACTCCAAACACCTCACCAGCTAACAATTAGGATGTAAGAATGTTTCTAAAACATTTGCATTATTTAACAAAACCTTTAAAATGTTATTTTGAAAGTTATATGAACATTCAAAACATCCTGTTTTAAGATGTTGTATTAACATTATTGCTTGGTTATAAGAACATTATTCAAACAGTACTTAGTTTTTTTCTAATTCTGTAACATTTTTAAAATATTCCACTAACAACTTCAGAATAGAAATTTGATATGATATATAACATTAAAAAGTTAAACTAACGTCACTGCAAGGACATATTTGATAACTGTGAGAACTTTTAAAGAATGTTAGCCAACGTTCTGAGAACGTTCCCTGTTAGCTGGATTAGAATGGATTCTAAACAAATCAATACAAAAATCATTACAAGACAGTCTGTGAAACCTGCGCTTGCCAAACTCTTTTACAAATCTAACTTGACTAAAAACAGCTGCTCTGTTTTATGAGGGTGTATTGCGAACAAAAACAGACAGTGTCACTCCATTCAATCCACTGCAAGAGAGGACCTGTTAGAGGACAGGAAACATGTTCTCATTGAATAGGTGGAGAGATTTAGGGTGGAGATGTGCAATAGAGAAAATAGGCCCTCAGTCCATTTCCTCTCCTAACATTCTCTGATCAGTGAAGCTGAAAAGATGAAAGGAATAGTTCACCTAGTAAACAAGTTTGTAAAAATGTACAAACTTTTACATGTTTACAAATAGTTTGTTGTTAACATCTTGCTAAGTTTACAAGTAGCCTAAAAATACATCAAATATTGGTTAAAATAGTCAATTTAGTTGTTTTGTAGTTAATAAAATAGAGCTATTGTTCTTTAACACTTTGTGTACTTAAATAAATCTAATTCTTTTAAATAATAAAGGTTATAAATTAAAAATATAACTAATTTCTCCAGACCTGTCCGGCATCTTGGAAATTTTTTACTGACCTTCTCGCAAAACATTACGGGGTGCTCTGCTCCGCAAAGGACGTGCAAAACCTCCAGTTTATTAAACATTATATTAACATTACTGCTTGCTTATAAGAACATTATTTAAACATTTTTTTAATTCTGTAACGTTTTCAAAACCCTCCACTAACAATTAAGAATAATGTTTTTGATATTTGTATACATATAACATTTAAAAAGTTATTCTATTGTTACTGCAAGAACTTATATGATAAGTTTGAGAAAACTTTTACAGAATGTAAGCCAGCATTCTGAGTATGTTCCTTGTTAGCTGGGATGTAAAGTGACCAATCAAAGTTCATTTATGATAGATGGTCACGTGACCATTTCTTTCTCAGTAAATTTGGCTAATGTCCAGTCTAGCTGGAAGTGAATCTGTCATGTTTCTGAGCTCAAAGGCAGTGAGGAGGAAATGAGGTGTGCACAGGCTGTATTTGCATTTGAACACAGAGTTCAGTGTGCATCTGTGTTATCTATTCAACATCATAGCATAACCATCACCTGTGATGTTTAAATGTGAGAAATCTGAGCATGTTAACATATAGATGTTCAGAAAGGTCATTCAAGCCACAGATTAAACTATAGATTGAAAAAGCTTTGAGATGTAAACACTGATGGAGAGAGAATCCGTCTGTAATTATATTGATCTGAACCACATTTGAAATGGTAATGTAAAACACATTTATGCAACTGGCTTAAGAGAGCAGAAACAAATTGCATGAAATTACAAGCAAAAAAATCAGCAATTAAATCTCCAAGCATTTTTTCCAGCTGTTGCTATGAATGCCAGGTGCCTACCTGTATTTCCATATTTACATTATGTTGCTCTATTCAGTTCTCTGATTCATACTTCATACAGTTTTGTAGATTATCTTGTGAAAGTGTTCCTCCACTTCCAAAATAATCGGATGCTCGTGAAAACAGCGGCAGGAGTTTTAGATTTATGTCTAAGACTCAGCCAATCAAGCGAGATATAAAATACTTAATGTTGATGTTGAGTAAAACTTCAAAACCTCATCAGGAAACAGACACAGCCCACGCAGAACTCAAACAGCTCATGTTTACAGGGTACGACATTTGCCTTCTCCAGCTGACAGTGACAAACAATCTAATAAAGATTTAGTTCAGTTTACTTTTTTAACAAAATGAGAATAAAAAGACTGTTTGAGCACTGTCAAAAATGTTCGAAAAAGTGGAATGTGTTCATAGTTAATATGATAAACTGAAGGTTAGTTCTGAAAAAAGTCATTAGTTTACATATGAATTTGTTATGATGTTTGGTTATATACCAATACATTTCTGTGTGGTTTAAGTATATAGCTTCCATAGCTAGTGTATACATCCATATAAATGTATGTATATACATATACACACACGTGCATATATATTTACACACACATATGTATGTTTGTATATGGTTTTTTAAACCAGTTATTTATTGGACTGACAGGACAATAAAAACATGACAGCACACCCTCCTGGGCAGCACAAAAAGTGTCGTTTTGAGTGGTTTCCTGTCATGTTATTATATCAAACCAGTAATTTCCGAGTGGATTTGAGGCTGTTTCTCTGCGTCCTCGGGCACCAGGGAGGTCCAGCCCATCCTGCCAGCACTGGTCTGCGGGAAAGCTGCTTCCAATATCTGCACACATGAAAACATTCCTGTGTTGATTTATTTTTAGACCTAATCTCTAGCAGATTTCCACGTTGAGCACACTGGCCGAGAGCGAGCGAGTTTGCGCCCAATCCATGGCAGCACGGGCCTCTCTCAAATGAATGTTATTTTGTGTTTTTCTGGTTTTGAATTCCGTCGCTTTCGTTTGGTGGTAAGTCTGAAAAGTGGTAGTTTGAGGGACAAGCAAGTGAAAGATTTGTTTGTGACACAGGAAAAGAGGATTTGGTGTGTTGGAATGTGTTAAGTACTTCATTATTTCCACACCCCTGTGAAATATCCTGTCACAGCTTTGTATCAGATTGTTTAACAAATAGCTCTGCAATTTAGAGCTTTTTTAGTCATAATAATAATAACAGAAGCAAGAATAAAACCTGATTTTTTAAGTTTCTAAAGAAACATACGATTAACAAATATGATTGACGCTTGCCCACACAAACTTTGAGGCCACAATGTTAGGGTGTTTGTATGCAGTTGCTATGGTGATTCCGGGTGGGTTTTAAAATAAGGTTTTGAGGGTGGTTGCCAAGGTGGTGCTGTGTGGTTGCTACGGTGTTCTGAGTATTTTTTTAACACATTGTCGTTGTGGTTTCTTACTGGCCAGAGTCAAAAGAGCCCAACCAAAAAGTCTGTTAGATATAGCTGTCCCTAGATATAACTCATATTTGTAAACCCTTTAATGTAAATCAGTGGGATTTTTTCTACTTAAAGCTGCAATCTGTAACTTTTCTGGTTAAAAATAAACAAAAATCAGTTATTGAGAAAGTACACAACAGATCATGTTCAACACAATCTCTATATCTTACCTCGATTCACAACTGCAAGCTTATAATAATGATTTAATTTGAGCTGTCAGGTCTGATTTCACAAGAAATGTCAGTTTGACTTCATTTGACTTTGACATACGTAAATAAAAGTACATAAAGTAACCTGCAATTTTAGGTTTCAGACAAAGGCAAAAGTTACAAAAAGCAGCTTTAATTGTTTAGAGAAGTAATACACACCTTCCCTACACAATGCACAACAATACACATTGTATCATGGGTTTGTTACACAACAAAGATTATTACAAATTCCTAATCCTAAATTTGAGCAATAATATTTATACTGTTTGCCTTAGCAGGAAGCACTAAAAATAATGTGCTATAAAAGGTGTTAAATATGACCCCTGGTACCCCATGTCCTTTTTCCTCCAGACTCACCTTGTCAGCCTCGTAGACTTGGAGGCGAGGCCGTGTCAGAAAAGCATTCATGCCTCCAACCGGAGGAAATTGATCTCTCGAGTCTGTCACACAACTATGAAGGGGCCAAAGGCTTGAGTCTCAGGTTACCAGAGGCAGGTGCAAACCCACCATAGGGGCCACAAATGGCAAGCAAGGTGAGGAATTCCGGATAACATTCCAAGCTAAGTGTCTTTACCCTTGAGTTTCAACCAAAAACAACCAGGTCAAACTCTCTAAACTCTACCCCAACCATCACAATATTCATGTAGCTTATTTCCCTTGCATTGGTCTACAAAAACAAAACTTGTAATAGAACGAAAGATAGCCAAATGGATTTCTCCAGCGTCATATACCTGAAGAAAGTCAAAAAGAGTCTCTCTTGCCAAAGGTATCGTGTGCGAATTAGCACAGGTGCAAGGTTTCGCACGACAAAGGACTCTTTGTCCAAAGCCATGATCATGTTGTGCGACCGGGTTTCAATTTGGAGAAAAAAAAGTGATATCTTACACAAAAACCTTGCTTTGAAACGCATGGTTGCATGATCTAGATAGCGATAGACTACGATTAACACCAGTTGTTAAGAATTAAGGCCTGGTTTAACAGTGTCACCTGTACATGAGGATGGAGGATTGGACATTTCTGGAGAGAAGCCAATCCAAACAGAGTTCCTCTTGCTCGGCATTCCAGCTTGATTAATATGGAAGGTCGGGTCAGACGGTAAGGTTTACTGTGTAAATATAGCTACAAAAATGGAGAGCAAAACTAAGACATTATTTCAAGTGTGTAAGTGTGGTACCTAAAACATTAATTTTGGGCTTTTAACAGAACAGTCTTTGAGGGCCCGTCATTTTTACACTAAGCAGAAATAGGCTACAATCAATGCATGGTAAGTAACTGGGCCAGTAAGCGGTAAGTGTTCATGTTTCTCCCAGTTGACACATTGACACACAAGTTTGGGAGTTCCACGATGCGGTCGCCGCTAACGACCCAACTGCAGCCAAAATAGGAAGTCCACGGCCTGGAAGACCTCTCAACAACATCCTGTGGTCATCTGGACACTGTGACCCAGAAGAAAGAGCCCCTTAGAAAGCAGCCCCAGCAGCGGGGGCCTGCCGTAGGGCCCCTGAGGAGAAGACGACGTGCAGAAAAATGAGGAACGCTGTGTAAATATGTCCCTGGAATCCCTGCTTGTTTTGGAGCGTGCCCCCACCCCCACCAGCTTTCCAAATAAGGATGAAGGGGAAAGAATCAGATCACAAACAGCTCCGGGTTGTCACCTGTCTGGGACTTTTAAAGAGGGGAGAGAGACAAAACCTCACAGATACACTGGTACTTAATTACTTCTCAGAGGATAAATATTTCTTCAGTTAGAAGGGTAGAGAAACAAGAATGAAGTTATCTCTCAGTTTCAGATGTTCTGGAACATGTTACGAGTTCTCCCGTTACTGCTGGACAGCTTCTAGTGAAAACACACAACTGTATATAAGAGGCGATCAGAAGAACAGCTCAGGCGAATGCAGTCACAGAAAACCTTTAGGGCCTGATTTTAAAGAAACAGTCCATCTCAATTCTCGTCACATGCTGTTCTGAACCACGTGGTTTTTCTTTTCTCTGTTTCATACAATGGTATTGAATAGGCACTGGAGCTGGTGAGCTGTGAAATGACAACAAAGCACCATGCAAATGTCATAAAAACTTTTATAAGCATTGTTATGAAAGACAAGAAGTTACGTCTTCGTTTTTTTTATATACCTTTATGGTGCTTTTTCATTGTCGAAACAATAGCTATGTGTGTTCTGCTAAATATATCCTCTTGTGTGCCTCTTGTGAGAATTTTCATTCCTCTTTGAACTTTTCCTTTAAGACTTGGAGAAAAGGTACATACTGGCATCTTAACAGAATCTTAACAAGCAAATGGGACTGTGAAAATAGTATAGACTTTTATGTGTAAATTGATGAGTAAAGTGTGAAATGGCCAGCCGTTATTAAACTTGAAGAACATTTTGATCTTGTGTTTGTGCTTGCAGGCATTCATATGGAAACGGTATGTAATTATTTACAGTTCAAACTCATTCATATTGGGCTGGAAACCATGTGTGCCCCCCACGGTTTAAAACTTCCTCTTCACACTAATAGGCTGTTCATGGCAATCTGAACCAGAAGAGTTGTTAGATCTTTATGGTCTATATGAACCTTACATTTTTACAGTGCATAGGGAACTATTTGTATGTATATACACACACACACATATACATATTTATGTGTAATGGTAATGACTGAACTATAAGGAGCATGAGAGGTTTCTCTCTCTCTGACTAATGGCTTTTCTGTCAATGCAGTCAGCTTGACATTACTCTGTGACAGGAGCCAGCACGAGGTCCTCAGCAAGCAGAACGTCTGTTGAACCATCTTTACAAGACAAAACCCATTCAGCATCGTTGAGCAACTGGACTTTTCTCCATTTCTCCCCTCTTCCTTCGCTCCCCGCGCTTTTTGGGGACCTTCCACCTTGAAAAGAGGACACGAGATGCCAGAACAAACCGGCTGCTTCAGTCTTACAATGACACAGATTGTTGGTGCCCATCGCTTTAGGAGGGAGAAAAGGGCGGATGGGGCGAGAGGAGGGGGTGTTGGGTGGCAGAGACAGGATTCTGCCAAGCGTTTAGCCTGCCAAGAGCTGGTCAGAGGTCTGGTGATGGGCGGAGCTTGTCACAAATAGAAGGCGGGGCATGTTGTTACAATGCAGAGAATAATGCTGATGTTTAGACGGTTTAGTGTGATGTACAACACTAACACTAAACTGCATCAGTAGAGACCAGTGAAGGCTTTTGGGACATCCGTGTTAACAATTTTAGGTTGTAAGAACATTTCCATACTGTTTCAAAAAAACATTGCAAATGTTATTTTGACTGTTCTAGGAACATTGTTGTATTAACATTATTGCTTGTTTATAAAAACATTATTCAGACTTTTTTATTTCTGTAACATTTCAAAATGTTCCACTAACAATTTAAGAATAACGTTTTTGATACATATAACATTCAAAAAGTTCTTCTAAGATAAGACAAGAACGATTTTTGTTAACTTTGAGAAACTTTTAGAGAATGCCATCCAACATTCTGAGAACGTTCCCTGTTAGCTGGGATTGGGACGTACACAACAGTGCAATGTCCTCATCAGGCCCTATTTATGAATGACTGAAAAACATGAAAACTAGCCGACTGGAAACAAATTCAGATGCAATACAAAGAAGCTTCTGTGTACATCACAGCAAAGCTGTATAACACAAAGACTAATTCCTCATCCAAATCATTCACGTTGATCTGAAGGCATGAGCCCGGACCTGCGGTACGGTGGGCCTTATGCAAACGGAGGACCCGGCCCTCCCCTGCCCCCGCAGCAGTCGCTCAAAACCTCTCCATGCTTAGGAAGTTACTTATTAAGAACCAGCGTCAGCATGCAGAGCCAATCTCCTTTTTTCTCCTCTGTCGCTTTGGCTTCTCTCATTTCAATACCCACAATCCTGTCGTTGCCCTCGTGTTTTTTGGGTTAGGAGGGGCGGTTCTGGGGAGGAGGAGGAGGGAGTGCGGGGGAGTACATGCCTGGAATGTAAGCGAGCGCTCTATTCACTGTTGGGGAGTGTTGTAGAGAAAGAAAAGAGTACGAACGGAAAACGAGAAGAGAGAAAGGGAGATGACCACAACAGACTTGATGTTGATCGCATTAATGCGCCGGAGTGCCGGGTCGGGTGCAAATGTTTGAAAGAGCTTCCAGAGCTTTTTGCCATTGGCGTTGACAAAGCCGGCTCTGTTTCCTCCACGCTGCACCGCAACCCCTCCCTCCTTCCAAACTCGCATACACACACTTGATGGTTGTTTTCCCTCGCTGTTTTTCAGCAAGGAATAGATGCTGCGCACAGAGAGGGAATACAGCCAGGGTCTGTCCGCCAGGGGCCTCAGTCAGGGGAGGGTGTGTTGGGGGCCCTTTCTTGATGCTGAGGAGGGTGTAAATGAGCCATAGATGGGTCAGGGAGGAACCGGGGGGTGGTGGAGGGGGGATTACAGGTCAGGGCAGAGAGTTGGAATAAATTAAGTTCTGCCACGGTACAGAATGCTACATTGTTAGCACCAACAGACAGACAGCGGGCGAACAATCCTAGCTTTGTGTCCGGTACTGGCAGAAGGCAATCTCTCTCTTTCATTTTCCCTGATTTCTCTGTGGATAAATCCAGTCTGGGATCTTGCTGTCCATGGCCGTGTTTCAGCATTATAGAAGAAGCCTCTAGATACTGGCACGGGAAGTGATCGTATGACCTGCATGGAAAAAAATGACCTTTAATTGATATGACCTAGATTAATGCACATAATGGCCCATAAAGAATATGATTCTAACAAGTGGTGTTCACAAGACGAATCACAACTGGTATTACTCAAACTTTGGATTAGTGATTTTCTTTTAATCTTACCTCTAATCCTGCAGCTTCCCATCTGACAATTTTAAATTGTAAAAACATTTAAACGTTAACGTTAACCTAACCGTAAGGAATAAAGTTTTTTAAATGTTATTTTGAAAGTTGTAGCATTCAAAACATTTTTTTTGCTTGGTTATAAGAACAGTATTCAAACGTTTTTAATGTTGTAATGTTTTTAACACATTCCATGAACTATTTAAGAATAATGTTTTTGATATGTATTATACATAACGTTAGCCAACATTCAGAGAACGTTCCCTGTTAACCAGGTTGTTGAAGGAAAGATGTGCTATAACTTTCCTTAACATTTTCAACAAATACACGTGATAATAATATCATCGATACTTGTGAGAGAACTCATTTGACCTGGACCAGCAGGAAACAACCTAGCAACCAGACGGCAACATGCTAAAAGCACTCAGAGCACCACAGCAACCACGCCGACAACCACTCAGAACCCTCCAGCATTGTAGTGGCGAGTTTTTCCCCTTTGTACCTTGTAAAGAAAATCCAAAACAACCATCAAGTTACAAATCTTTATCGAGGCATCTTGTTTAAACGCATGTTAATTTGCATGATGCATGCAGGCATGCAGCAGTTTTGGTTTTAATAACTGAAGCTTATGTAAACTACAACCAGTTATTGTATGCTGTCATTTCTTTTCCTCCTTTCCACAGTGATAAACAACAAACTCTGCCTTTTTTGCATATCGTATGCAAACTGTGCACCAACTGTTGCACCATGCGGTTGCTTTCTCGACCGAAGAACAGCACCTTTTGACACAGGTTCATTTGCATTATGGAAAAATAACTCCACAAACAAATGTCACTTCAAGGCAGTAGTATGTGTGTGTTCATTACACAACCCCTTCTGTATCAACACATAATGTCCTTGGCCACAGACTGCAAGCTGGGTTGAGGCTGTAGGCAGCAAATGGCCTCACCACGTGGAGTCACAGTCATGTACCCGGGATGGCCACTTAAGGGATCCATCTTTTCTGGCTAGCTCTGAACTTTTCAAAAGATGTTGTAATCATTGTGCAAACAAAATTTGTGAAATTATTATTATTGTTATTACCCTTAGGTTATAAATGAGTGCCAATCAGTTGGTTTATTTTGGATCGGTGTTAGTATCTGCACATCTTACAGACTTACCCTGTTAATAGGGAACGTTCTGAGACTGTGGGCTAATGTTCTAAAGATGGTTGAAGTTCTCTCAAGGTTCTCTTAAAGTTATCAAAAACGTCTTGCAGTTATGTTAGTAGAACGTTTCTTAGTATTATATATCATATATCAAAAGCGCCATTTCGGAGTAGTTAGCAGAATGTTTTAGAAACATTACAGAATTTTTAAGTTTGAAACAGAAGTTTGAATAGCATTCTTTGTAATCAAGCAATAACATTTTGAACGTTCCTAAAACTATCACAATGATGTTTTTAACATTATTGTTACTTAATGGAAACATTCTTTGAACCTAAAAATGTTTGCTGGGTATGAGCTCTGAATTTTTGCAAAAATCAACCTGGATGGACAACGTGCAAATGGAGTTTTGACAACGGTATTTCAAACAATCCTTCACAAGGCACATCTGGTTAACACATATGTTCATTTGCTGCACAGATGAGGCCCTCTCTGCACAGCACGTGACAGATGCGAGTCTGAACGCAAATCACTGGTCACATTATTTATTGCAACCAGCCGGTGGCATATTTCTGCACTGAACTCACTCGCATGTGTTTAACATGCATGAATACATGCACGCTGTTCCCACACTGATTATAGAAAATCTGTGATTAAAACTCACAATGGTGCACAACCGGTGCACTAATAAGCTTAAGCGAGGAAACTAAAACGAGTATTACCATCTTAAATGCTTTAGGCACTTTTATGTCCCACTTTGGCACGTAACTCCTCGTAACATTTGCGCAACAGACAGCGATACTTCAAATCATGTGGAGTTTTGAGTACAGATGTGCTGTTACTTTTCTTAGCGATCAAACTTACAAATTTTGGCAGATGATTAAACAGGTGAAAAAGATTTCTGGGACTTGCGTTGAAAGAGAGAACTGGGCCATATCTGCCGACCATCTAGCAACCAGTCACAACACCCTAGTAACTGCATGGCAACACACTAAAAAACACACATCTTGCAGTTACTAAGGTGATGTGATTGGTTGTTAAGAACCACCTGGCAACTAATCACATCACCATAGTAACTGCATGGCAACATACTAAAATATGCACAAAATACCTTAACAACTGCATAGCAATGCCTTGGCAACCATTCTCAAGACATTATTACCATGTTGGCAACTTTTGCACTTGCAAACAGCACTCTCCTTGTCAAAATGTAGATTGTGCTGATAAAGAATAATTAATGCTTTAGCAAAATGGATTTCAATTGGATCTATTTACATGTAAAATCCATTTTGAAATATATGCAAAACAAGGTTTTCATGTATCAAAATCTGTTGCTTATTACAGACTTTCAGGTTATTTCAACACTAACTTTGTGGGCTGTTACACAACTGAGTTATGGCACAAACATTTCACTGGCAATAAAGCTCTTTGAAAATAACTTATCTAAACGATAACGTCCTTTTATCTTGGCTGTGGTGGAGATGTTGTTATAAAACTGATAACCCTTAGCCTTTTTATAAGGCATTTCCCTTCTGTTGTTCTGGACTCGGGTAGCCCAAGGGAACGTCTTTGTTTTAGAGTAAAATCCTGCTGTTAACCTTATTCCAACCCTGATGCCATGAGCACTCTAAGGTCAGTTCTAGTGTGTAACTAACCTCTGAGTTAACCAGGCTTTGAGTTTATCAAGAGAAAACATCTTGTGACCTACATTTCGCTCTTTTTCTTTTTCTCTGTTGATTATCCGAAAACATGTGGTTGTGTTTCCAAATTGGATGTTACAAGCTTTTCTTCATTAGGGACAGTTGACCTTTCGACCTGACATGGACATATGTTGTTTTTCTCACTAAAGCACGCTTTGTCAAGGTCCATCTTTAAAGAGCCGTCTCAGTTCAGGAAACATGAAGACTTAGAGACAGAGTATTCGTTTACAGCAAAGAAACAAAAAAGCAAAACAAGGCTAACAAGACTATAGTGTCCAAATGTAGTTGTACAGCTGCTAAATGACAATAAAAAAGATTCTGTTCTGTTTAATTCTTGACAAGAACTATAAAAAAGTGGATGTTGATTCTTTAGTGACTGTTGGTGTGGCTCTTATGTTCTCGGGGGACTTCCTTTGCGCTCGCAGCTAACCTGCGAGCGTCACGGCTGGGTCTTTAAATTGTCAGTGGAAGAGTTGTGACTGTACGGCTCTTAATTAGAGACAGCAGCTGAAGGAGGAGGAGGAATAGGGAGGGGTGATGGAGGAGGAGGGTGGAGGTTAAGAACGCGGTTCCTCGAGTGTAGGGCTGTTCAACTTACACACAAACTACACAGACGAACTACAAAAACGGGTCTGGAGAAATTTGAAGGTACAGAAGTTATTCTGAACAGTATTTCGTAGTCACATAGGCAATATTTAAGCACATTTTTGTTGTTACTTGTTTGGGTTTTTTTATTAAACGACACAAGATGCTGTTTGAAACTTTTTCAAATCACGGGAATGAGAATAACTTCCCAGACTTGTGAAGCCCATACCAGCTGTCATTAAAGCTGCAATCTGTAACTTCTGCCTCTCTATCGCCATCTCTGTTTGAAACATAAAACTGCAGGTTCATTTCTGTTCTGTTCTGATTTTGTTCTTTTTTAAAAAAAAAAAATTACGAATTGCAGCTTTAAAGGGTATCAAATGACCTGCTAAGACATTCATTTAAACTTGCACATAAATTACTGATACTGATTATCATTTGTAATGAAACATCCAGCATTAGATTAGAAAAATGCAACATACAGATATTACACCTCTCAGACTTTTGAACCCTACTGTATAAAATAAAAAAGAGAATAATGTAAGATTATAATAACGTTTTTAAGCAACATTTTTGTTAAAGGTCCAACTCAACTTTTTCTTCCCAAACAATACAATTCTTTGGAGGAAATTGGGGTGGATTTGTGTGCAGAGGGTCACAGAGACTCTCTATGACCGAGCAGCTTGGAAAGCAGGTGGTCCATATCATCGCCTTTCCAGTCTGACTGGGACACTCACCACATTGTGTTCAGCCAAGTTTATAAGCAGCACCTGTGGGATCACCAGCCCCCAAACTCAAACATGTGGCCGCAGAGTAACACTAACTGGAAGTTTCACAAAATTGTTGTGGAGCCCTTTTGCTTTAGCTAAACTACCCAAAATGATATAGAACACTAAATAAATGTACAAAAACAAAGTAATGCAGAAGACATTTTTATTAACTAGCTAATTAACTAAACAAGTACCATATAATTGGTGTTCATTTATTGCATAATTACGTTCTTTAGGACAAGCCAAAAATAGATATACTTGTCCAATTATTAATGGCCCTATGAATGAGCAGATAAAAGTACCACTAACTAACCAACTAACCAGCAAACTACCTAACCAACAAGCTAACTAACCTTATAAGCAAGCAAGTAAAAGTACAACTAACTAACTTAATTAATTTTATTTGTTTTTCAGCCTCTAGAAACAGGTTTTTGCATGCATACATCTCACTGTTGCTCACTGGTTTTAAAGGACTTTGTACACATTGTTTACACATCTTTGCATAATAGCGTTTATGGCATCTTTACAATGGTAAGGCCTTTTGTATTGAGCTGAGAGAATGAGTGTTACAGACACAGGTCTTACAGACAGGAACACAGTGCTGTGGTGTAACTGTTGATACTGCATGTAAATGCAGGCTGTCACTCAAACAGATTTGCGTGTGCACGAGATCTACAGAATCGGCCTGGAATTCCAGTTAACAGTGGCTGGGATTGAGATGAATACAATATTGAACACAAAAGAAACACAAAGAAGACGTTTTGTTATGACGGACACAGATAATAACACATGCTCATTCGTGCTAGCACTACCCAGCTAAGAGCAAAGGTTCTCAGAATGCTGGCTAACGTTCTGTAAAAGTTCTCTGCAAAATATGAAGAAAATGCTCTTGCAGTAACGTTAGCAGAACATTTTTAATGTTATATACATATCAAAAAACTTTATTTCTAAGTTGTTAGTGAAACATTTAAAAAATGTTTAAAACGTTTGAATAGCATGTTAATACGTCTCTAGAACTTTAAACAACATAACAACAATATATAAGAACACTATTTTTGTTATTTTATAGAAATGTTAGGGAAACACACTTACAACCTAAAATTGGTAGCTGGGTATATAACACCATAAAGCACGCGTGTTCATGAGATTGTTCATGCGGCTTTGTAGATGCTTACCCTTATAACAGATATGCTAATTAATCAATTGCTGTTCTAATTTTCTCCTGGAAATCTGCATATTTGATTTCACTGCCAGAATTCTGTTAAATGTCACAATATATGGGGACTCTGATATTGATTCAGATATGTCTGGTCTCATTCACCCTGCCCTCTGATAACTGGAAAACTGAGTTGAGGAAATGAAGCTCAAGTTAATTTTGGGCAGTTCAGCACCACCGTATAATTGGTGTTCATTTGGTATAATTACACTCAGGAAAGGGCAAAAATAGACGTACTTGTCAAATTATTAATGGCCCTGTAAGTGAGGAGATAAAAGTTCCCCTGTTCTGGACTGTGTTTATGAAGAAAACAGAGCTGGGCTGTGAAGTACTGAGCCACCAGCCCCACAGCGCCACGTGTTGGGTTCAGCCTCAGAAATATTCTTACAAGCTTACTTATCTGATCTGTTTTAAATAACAGATTTCAATTAAAAGTTGATTCGTTGAGTCATTCACAAAGCTTCTAATGTTTCTAACAATGTAAGAAAATTGTATGATTAGAAAGTATAACACAGCAATACCATTTAAGAGTCTCTTTTAGTAAAATAACCACACAGAAAGCTGCCAGTGACTGTACTGTGGTTAGTATTTACTTTCACACAACTCACCGTCTTTTTGGTCTTACTATAAAGTTGCAAACGGAGCTGCGGTGAAGTGTGAGTTAATACAGGAGGTAAACCGGGCGGTTTTCTTGTGTGTTTATGAAATTTCACACCCGATTAAACGAGCAATTCATAAACTTTCTGGGAACTGAATGTGGATGTTAGCCATAACAAAGCCAACTGACACAGCAGTATCTATGGAGGAGTATATATGCACTCTTCATATAAATAATTCATAATTACAGTAAATATGAACAGAGAAATATCTGTTTTTAGAGGCACTATAAACAGGGCATTATGACTATTTTTATAATGTTCACTAATTCATTAATTCAGTATTATGAAAAACTATAACAGAATAGAGGTTAATATTAGAATATTACGAGTTTAAAAAACAAAGTTTTTTTGCTATCCTTATTTGACTCTTTACTAATGAACATTTACAACTTTCCGAATACACGGCAAGAAAATCAGTAAACAGCTGTTGGCGTACGTGTAAAAGCATGTTTACTTTGTCGCGTAGCACATACTCTGAAGCACTGAAACTGCTGTCATTATAACATACTGCTTACAAACAAAGAAACCATGTTGAATGAGCTACAGAATTGCGGTTGTCCTGTGGAATTAAACCTCCATTGGTGAGTCATTGTTTCTGTTAGGATGTACTGCAGTGCTATGCTGTTATACAGTCTTGGACACTGTCCACAATCATGTGAAAACATATTCTTTTGTGAGCTTTGGGTTCTACCGCAATCCCTAAAGAGTGAAGTTTTGTGGCAAAGATTAGCCAGGTGGCGTCTTCTAAATAGATTGTATGCCTAAATGTTTACATTACGGTAAACATATGGCGTTATGGTTTGTGCGAAATTATAAGCTTGCACGCTGCACACAGCCTAAACATTATGGTATCATCAAATGATTGCACTGTTTTATATTGAATTTTGGCCTGTGAAAGGCCAGTTTAGATCAAGACTGATGGTATATCATGAGGAGTGAGAAAAAAGCCACTGAGCAGAGACAGGGAAAGTTGTTTTTCCCGGGACAGCTGCACGGAGCCGGTCCACACCGTCTGTATCAGATGTCCCCACACACATCCTAACACAAATATTGTGTGGCCGTTGCCATGGTCACGACCAGACAACAGCTGGTTGGATTCACTTCACCTCGAACCTGTTCCTGCTGGCCCACAGCCAGGCGCTCTGAAGCAGCTTCACACTGCTGAAAAGAAGATGCCACAGAGTCTTTCTGCTTTGTTTTTTCCTCTCGTTGATGCCTCTAGATATCTGTTGCTAATGGAAATTTTAAAATTAGGATTTGTACGTTTGGATAAGTCATGGGAAGAAAATATAAAATCAATGAGTCATTAAAATGTCGTGGAAATGTCTAAAGTGAATTTGATTTTTCGTTAAAACTTTACAAAAAGGTTCCATTCGTTAACGTTACTTAACGCGTTAACTAATATGAACTAACAATGAGCAATTTATTTTAACAGCATTTATTCATCTTTCTTAATGTTCATTCATTGTGTATTGACTAAACAGACACAACTTTAAAAATGTTTTAGTAATGTTGAAATTAACATTATGATTAATAAATGTTGTTGAAGTATTGCTCATTTTTATTTCACGTTAACTAAGGTTAACAAATGGGACATACTGTAAAGTTCCCGGACTTCTTTACTTTAGTCAATCCAGCATCTATAAAATGTTATACATGCTTTATCCAGAAATCACGAATGACTGAACAGTCATGCAAACTCATCAGTCAAGAAGTGTCCAGAAACACATGTATTTGAGGAGGTACGTGAGGTCGTGACTGCAGGAGCGGCGGCTCTCCTCGCTCATATCTTACGCTGGGTTCACGTTACGGTTATCGGAAGGAATCTACGAGAAAAGTGGAGCCAAGCGCAACTGCTCATCATCAGCACAGATTAACCTTGTCAAGAGGCGGGGGTGGACCAGGAAGCAAAGGAGAGAGAGAGAGGCAGGCAGGCAGGCAGGCAGGCTGGCTCCACTGTTAACTCAACACCACTGCGGCCTTTACGCGCTGCTGCGGGGGCGCAAACACACGTCTCCATTTACAGCTTCACTCTGTCATTATGTGCGCACATCCCACCAGATAACCGTGCCTGCGTTACATCCTTCTCTCATCCCGCATCTCTATTTTCACAATGCTTTATACTTCCGGTAACAATTTACAAAAAGTTTCCATTAGTTAACATTAGTTAACTACTTTAGTTAACACGCACTAACAATAAATGATACTTCTACAACATTTATTAATCTTAATGTTCATTTCAATATTTACTAATACATTTTTAAACATTCTGTTCCGTTATCATCGGTTAATGCACAATCAACTAACATGATCATTTGTGTTTGTATGAACTAATAAACTTATAAAAAACATTTTTATTGTTAGTTCATGATAACTAATGCATTAGCTTACGTTAAAGGTAAGCTCAACAATTTCAGAGAGGCTAGAAATAGCAAGCTAGCTTTGAAAGCATAAGATCCCGCCCTCCCTTCAAAGCGCTCTGGAAAGCCACTCCTCCTCCAACACATGAACGCGTACACAGTTTAACAGTGAAGCCGGATGTCCTATCATTGCATTCGGACCAAATCCAATGATTGGATGAACATTTTACATTTCTGCACCTTCCACAGAAAATACACGTTTGTAAGACACTTGCTGACTTTCTTTAAATGGGGACTTTTTCATGGAACATAAATCGTCGATATGTAACCCTAACTAAATGTCAAATATCTTAAAATCCTTTTAAGAACAAGTATTCTAAAGCAGCCTAATGATGACAGTACTTGTCAGGTTTTTATTACTAACAAATAGGCTTGACAGCACTGTTGCTGCAGTTACTTTTTCAGACTATTAAAAGACGTCTCATAACATTATGATAATATTTGGCAATCTAATCAAATTATGAGCAAAGGATTGTTAAAACCATTGCTAATATTGCTTTTTTCATCACAGGAAATGGAAGCTTGAGTGCATTGCATTATGGGATGCAGTGCGCAGTTTGCTTTGTTCTGTGCAGATATATAGGCCATACATTTATTTAATAGGGAAAATTTGCATACTGTAATACTTAAGTACTATATACTGCAGAAATGAGTACGCTAGCATGTGTTCTAGCAGACTAGCAAGCAGAAACTAGTTCTGCCTCAAACATATTTCACATTTAACTGAAGAATTCTGACCAAAGTGACAGGACGACCCTCGGGTCAAAGCTGATAAAACTTTGGCATGTGGAAGTGACCTCTTGAGCGTTCAAAAACTCTCATGCTGTTACAAACAAGCACCAAGCAAGCTTAGCAACAGCAACAAGACGAGTTTTTATCATTCAAAAATCTTGAAGTTGAGGGATTTATTACATCAGACAGCTGCAATGCAGAAGACATCAGCCTCATCACTTGTGTCCAAAATCATAAAGCAATAAGGTTTTGTTTGTTTGAGAAATATATTCTTTAACAGCTTTTAAAACAGCAATAGAGTCACGGGTTAACATATGGCTGGCGTTACCGTTTTAGGACATGTTGGACTGAGTATTATTAGTCTACTGTAAACATGGACTTTGATGCACAAAACTAATTCTTGAGGAAAACGTTTATGATTCATAACAGGTAATATAGTGTCTAAAACGCCTCATGTACATTTTAATATCCAAAGCCAAATATACAGACCACTTTCAGACTCATAAATGAAAATTTCAAGTCTTCCAAATAAGAAAAACTTCCTTTGTTTGAAAAACCACAGATCTTTGGAGATCCTTGGAGTAAAACCTGAACTTTGCTGATCTCCTGCTCAAGCTATAACGCAGGCATGCAGCCAAGCAGTGTGCTGTTATTTCAGTGATGTAGAAAAAGCACGGCCTTCCGTGCCAGAAAAACAAGTGAAAGCCAAGCCACTGTGTAGTGTTCCCTGCCTACTTGAAAAGCAGAGGACATGCTCTTTAATTTAGCACTGTTTCCTGAAGTCCCTAGAATGCATGACTTCAGTTACAACAGCCAGATCTCTGACCACTGGCCTTACATGTGAAGTGTAAACCTGTGCTCTGTTATTCGTCGAAATGGTACATTTTGTTTTCAACCCCTGTTCCGTTGGTTGCGCTGTTGAATGAATCTTAACGAAAGCTTCTTGCAAGATCTGTGTTGAAAAACGCAGGTGGAAGTTTTTCGAAGCATCTGACAGGCTGTTGACAGCGTACAAGAGAGGTGTGGCACCGTGCCATACTGCCCTTGGGCGGCACTTACTTCCAACCAATCAACTGTGAGTAAACGAGAGAGAGAGAGCGAGAGAGAGGGAAGGAGAGAGGGGCAGTTTTATTAATAAAAACATAATTTTGGAAATGTATTGGAAGACAGCTCCAAAAAGTATTTTGACCATTGTTTGAACAGCAAGAACAGTTAATCTTTTATAAACTTTAGTTGATTTTTTTTAATTCACTGTTTCATTTTGAAACAGTTTCTCATTTTTAGTGATTCTGAAAATTTGACAATATTTTCAATAACTTTCAATGCAAGCAGGACATGCCACCACAAATCTATCCCATCATGCGCGATTAAGACACAATATAAAGGCTGTTTGCACTGAGGTCAATACATAAATCCACAACATATCAAACTATAAGGCCCTCAGCCTTACAAATTACAGTGGAGAAGGTTAAAAAAAGCCCAAGCAGCGACCCAGGCAGAGAGCAGGTTGAGACCCAGCCCCGACACTCCTATCACAACCCGTGAAAACTGCAGAGCGAGTGGAGGTGTGTCTGAGCTGCAGAGAGCCACTGTTTACCCGCTCAGCCGGAAAAGCCTTGGGCAGAGAGAGAGGAGAGGCCAATGGGTGCATTAGTCAGTTTAGACGTGGCCAGCAAACAAAAAAGCTCGTGAAAACGGTGCCGACAGCAACTGTCAGCATGGCCCTCACTCGCTCTCTAACACACACACATTCAGAGAGAGACCAGAAAGTGCCATATGGTACCAACACAGATTTTTGGAAGCGGTATCATGGCGATATGATTTTTGTGGATATAGCTTGGAGCAATGTGAGATTAACTTTATAATTAAGGGGAAATACTTGTTTATGAGACACTTCTTTAATAATCATAGAGAAATACACTGTATTTTTTCAATATAAATTAATTTGCTATCTGAATAATTAGTTAATAATTCGCTATTAACTACGAAACAATGCTAAATCAAACTTTATGCAAAATGTACATCTAGAGCTACTGGGAATTAAAAATAAAATCTGTCTGTCTATCTGTCTGTCTGTCTAGACACACATAATCTGATATCACGACTGTACTGCCCTTACAGAAAATACACATGAACCTCACATGTGCAAAAACACAGCTGGTCACGTGATAAACATCCCACGTTTCACGGGTGATTAGGAGTGATTTTACATGAGATTCACACGAAAATGGTTCAAAATCTTATCCCGTGTTTTTGCACATGTGAAATTCATGTGTATTTTCTGTAAGAGTGTGCAGGAGATGAGAAGATATGTGTTGTGAAAGATTGTGAGAAACTGTCCATCCAGTAAAAAGGACCGGAAAAATGCAGCCCACAACAGCAGGGCCATGTGCCGACAGGAAAGGCCTTACGTAAGTGAGTCGCTCATTAAAGGTTTATCAAGAGCGTGTGTGCAGGGAAACCACAAGAGGGTGAGAAAAGTGCCACTCAGTGGTGGACAAGAACATACCGGAAGAAACCAGCTCTCACAAAAATAATATCATGCTTGTGCCGCAGTTCATTGATGTTATCAGTGACAGCAATATAAAACCGTCAAATATATTTATAATAGTGTTGAATAATTTAAGATATTCATAAACCATTGTATTTGTATGGCACACCGAGTAATTATTACCATGTCCTAAATATGACAACAAAATCTGAAACTTTAGCCAGAGGGACTATGGCAAACCAGTAACTGAGTCGGTAAGCAGATGCTTTTATCTGAAGCAAATTACAGTACATGCCAGAACACCCTAACAACAGTTACTATGACAACAGATGTTTTCTGCCAAAATACCTGTTACTATGCTTGGCAAGTTACTGTGTTAACTTGGCATTAACCATCAGTTTACTAAAATGCAGTTATATGATATTACCCAGTTTGAAGGAAGTCTTATAATAATTATCAGTTAACTATATAATGACTTTTGTGTCTTGGCAGAAACAAATTACCATGATATAATCATTACCATTTTGTAAAAATAAAGTATTAGCTTACCGGAAATTGTTGCCAGCCAAAGCTGTGGTGATGAAGTCATAATAACAGTAACATAAAACAAAAATCACAATTACTACAGTAAGATTTAAAGCCAGCATGAAATTACATTCGCAAGACGTTTATTCTCATAATGTGATGAGCAGAGATTCAAGTCCATCAGTTTAATTGGTGGTTCTTGTGCTATCAGAATTCACTGTTTATTTACACTCGATTTAACACGGGCTCTTTCTTACCCTCAGAATAAACCTTACAAATCATATTTAGTAAAATGCTTGTCAAAGTTTCTGTAAGCTGTGCTGAAAAGGAACATTAAATCATATATAACCATATATACCTCATGAACTGATCCAGAAACAATCTTAAAAAAATAATATATATAAAAATAACCCAACGAGCTACGAGAAACGTTCCCGGGATTCCAAACTTTATTGTCATTTTGCAAGACAAGAGAATAAACTGCACAAACAATCTCTGCCAACCAGAGAATATCCAGAATCATTTTCTTCCAAAAAAGAGTTTGGTTGTTTTACATACATTTAATAACGTAAGGTTTATTTTTTCTCGAGTTTTTCGTTATTTAAATGGCTGTGACCAGGTTCACCATGCGTTTCTTTAATATGCAAAACTGCTTAAAAGATTATCAATAGAAACATATTACAGTAGCATTCAGGCTAAATAAGTAATCTAGGCAGGTCACAGCTTGAGATTGCCGCAACTTAAAACAACCAATTATGATAACCATAAAAAAATGAGAAGGTGCAAAAAGCAAATATATACTTCAGGATAAAGACGAATTCAACTTCCAGTTTAAAACACATCAAGTTATTTAATTGTTTACTATAAAGTTTAGCGAAACACGAGAAAAAACTGTGCAATTTTATTTTACATCACTGTTAGCTTGATCATTTAAGTAAAGTTTCGAGTCTATCTATCTAGATCGGTTTATTAATACTGCAATGCATTACAATTTTGCCAAGGCCCTGGATGCGACAAAGCTAAGAGAAAAATCAAATCTAGTTTCATTTATCTAAATCTCCTATCAGTTCAATGCTAAATGGTATTGCATAGGACATCCTGGCTGCTTAATTCTCGTTTTCTGAGGTTTTCTTACCCCAAACACAATTCCAGTATTTTGCATGCAGTGTGTGCGAATATTTTATGATTAGAGACTATTTTAGTGTGTTTTGAGTTCTCTGACATTTTACAAACCGTAATTGAAGCACACAAGCTGATATTGATGTAAAGCAAACAGGGAAGTTAAGTGAAAACTTCATATTAACAGTGCGTCTCTGCGCTCATTCAAAAGTGCAGTAAAATCCTTCACCAAGTTCAGTCCAGAACCTTTGGCAGAGATACTCTGTTTTTCTCCTCTATCCCCCTCTCTCTCTTCTTCACTTTTCCTCTGTGGGATCCGGTCCAGTTCATTTGACGAGTTGTAAATCATCAAGGAATTTCACATTAGGGAGGAATGTTTGGCGAGGCGACCTTGAAAAGAAAATGAATGAGAGTGACGCTTCTTTGGGGAACTTCGTTTCGACAGCCTTCATTGTGCAAACTGCATAAAAGCAAAGTTATGAGAGCCATTATCAATGAGCCGAAATACATCCGGCTTTTAAAAAATGTCTTGCGGTAGTTTCCAACAAAATCAGGCAAATAAATTCATGTTTAATAAGCTCGGTTACATCAGTGTCGGCCGCTTTTCACGAACATGGTGCAATTTAATGCCTCTACTTCTCTGTACAGCCATAAAAGCACAAATCTCATGTTTTTTATGTTAAAATTATTAGCCAAACTATTAGCTAACAAAATTAGAGTAGCATGAAAAGCAGCTAGTTTTGTACACTCTACAAAACAACACTGATTTATAAACTAGTTAGTTTGCTGCTTTGTTCACACACTTTGGTGAACAAACATATCTTGATTATGTTTAACTAGACAATTACTACATTTAAACATTATGAATGTTCTTTCCAACAATCCCCAATCTAACGCATTCAGTAAAAATGAAGACTGAATATCGTCAAAAGGCTTTAAAAAAAACTGTGATACTGTGACAGTCAAATGCACATGTAATTTCTCAATGCCTTAAGCTTGCCAGTTTTTTCCAGCTTGGTTATGATACGTTAGGTAACTCCTGACCGACGAGGACGTGAGGGAACGTTTAACAAAAAACATGACAACCGCAGTAATTATGTTCACCACAGAAATGTGATCAGCTTGAGTTTGGATGTATTGAGCAACACCAGCCAAATATTTAACCGTATTAAAAAAAACAGCAGAGAGAGACTGTCTGTAAAACAGGAACCAAAAGCGAGTGTGCTGGTTTCTCTCTATATGCCACAATTAATCCTATTTATGATGTGATATTGAAAAACAAACCCTTTCGTTTTAAAGCAGGATTTAATCTGTAAGTAATTTAGCGTGAAAAAATTGGAAAATGAAAAATAACAATCCACAGAATTCTGATCCTCAGTTTCCGTCCGGTGCAGATGTGTTTGAAACTCTCCCTGTGGTTTAATCTGTTCTTTCAGACATCACATATCATTTGACAAAGACTTGTAATGGAATCGAACTGTTGTCAGAGTAAACATTTACACCCATTTCTGAAATCACGCTGATTTTGTGTGTGTGTGTGTGTGTGATGACCTCCTCACCTCTAGTACAGGAGAAAGAAACGGGTTCGAAGAGAAGACACCGTACTCTCTGACATGTTACGCACCTTCAGGTAGTTCACAAACCCTCTGAAGAAGAGCAGCAGACCTGGAGGTCAAAGATGAAAGTCAGTATTCATACAGTAGCCTTCTGAAACACAATTCATCATTATTGATAATAGTTCTTTATTTATGAAGACAATACAGGAGAGTACACCAATCATATTCCACTCAAGATTTAAGATTCACAAATCTGTGACAGTTACAACATATGCAGGTTTTATAAATACAACACTTAATGTACATGAATGTGTGTTAATTGTTTAATCTGGTTAAAAAACACAATGTGTAAGAGATCTAAAGCGTTTACTAATGATCACTTATTTTTGAGTTCCATTTTGAATCTAAAAACATGTAGCATTGTAACTCTACCAGCAGATGGAGTCACAGAGCTGTAGAAAAAACTAAAACACTGAACACTAAAACACAGCAGCTTTGCTAACACTCTGCTCTGATATTATATAACAACAAACAAGACATTTTGTGGCGGATCTGATTAACGTCTGCGGAAAACTTACCAAGAACAAGGAAAATCCACCAGAGCCAGTACTGCCCGTTGAAGTATCCGGTAAAATAATCGGAAAACTTTAAAGATAAATGACACATTAAACATTGACTTTCTGTCAGCTAGAGCGCTTTAATGTTCTGATGTGTTGCTAAATGTTTTTACTGCAATTTTCATATAATACGGAGGCTGAAAAAACATTTTGAGTCACAGAAACATGTTCACACACAGTAGCATAAAACCAATGTCAATCCAGTTTTTGAATGATAAATTGTTAAAGAGAACAGTCTGATCACTCAAATATTACTCTTATACTAGTTTACCAGTTTTTACTAAATGAAGAGGCAAATTTCCCTCTGTTAAACTCTCACCCGCACAATAAGAATCCACTTGATAAGCGAGAGGCCGAAGCCACAGATGGCACCATATCGGCCAGCGATGGTGTTAGTCAAACAGAAAGATAAGCAAAACCCAATCCAGTTGAAGAGAAAGGCCACTGTGTTCACAAAGAGAGAGAGAGAGAGAGAGACTGTAGTGCACTGATAGAAACAACAGACAGAAATACATTTCATATGTATATGTATAATACTTTTATATAAGCATCTGTACATTAAAGTGTAAATAGTAAATAATAATAGTAAATATTACGTGCTTGTGTGTTACAAACAGATTGTGTGCAAATTTGTCCTGTTCTAATTCACAAGAAACGCCACTATTCATGTGTAATATTACAATGTGCAATACACAGAAACGCCATTAGATGGCGCACAGAGAAGACTAAAACTCCAACACTGAATCAGAATGTAGATTTAGGCAGTGTATACTTCACACTGCATACTACTGCTACAACCAGTATGTGAAACGTATTCAGTTTGCAATGATATACATTTCAAACAGTCATGTCACTATCCTTTTGCTGAAAAAAAAAGTGAATTTGCTTGACAATCTGTTTGTAGTTGTATTGACGTATTTCTACACGTCACAAGTACACAAGCTTACAAACAACTCAAAGTCAACACACATGGACTAAAAGTCACTTAGTCAACACACGTACAAACTCCAATTTTGAGTTTATGGGGTCAAAAAGAAGTTAAAATTTACAGTAGGTTCCTTACACTTTGCACAGCATACACACTGATATCCCAGCTAACAGCAAATGTTCTCAGAACGTTGGCTAACATTCTCTCAAAGTTCTCTCAATGTTATCAAAACCATTCTTGCAGTAACATTTGAATAATGTTCTTATAACCAAGTAATAACATTAACAAAACGGCTACAAAACTTCTGAATGTTGCTAAAACTTTCATAAAATGTTTCTGTTACTAATACAAACATTAAGGAAATGTTCTTACAACCTTAAATCATTAGCCTGGATAATAGTACAAATATGATATAAGTATGATATTTAGAATTGTAAACACACACACTGTGTTTTAACTCACTGAAGAAGGCCAGCATGAAGATTCCATCATTCCCAACTCTCATCTGATCGGCATCACTGAAGTCATCCCGAACCGGAAACTCCTCGTCCTTATTAAGAGTCATACAGAGGGAAAAACACTCATAAGTGTCTTAAAATGGACATCATATGGACACTGCATGCTCTTAAAGAAACCATTTACATACAAAAACCTTAAACTTACAAACCCTAGCTGTTTGACTCTAGGTGTCACAGAGAGGCTGAAAATAAGAACGCAACACTAAAGTATGACTATTTTTGTGCAAGAAACATTAAATAACATTATAAGCGGACTAAGGGTAAGAACATTGTTTTAAAGCATGCAAAGGCTGTGAAAGCAATACAATTTTCAAAAATCCTTTTCAAAAATCCAGTTAGTTTTGAGAAATGATTTACCATCATTTGTTTTCAGTCATTTTGATGTGTTGTTATGTAATGCAATGACATTTATCCATTCTGAAGTACACCTTCAGTCTAAATTCTTTCTGGGGTCATGTTACATAACAGTTCTTCATCTGGGCAGAGAGAAATGAGCGAGTATCTGAGGAATTCTGTATCTGGGTCGTGGTTTATCTGGTGTACCACATCCTCCACACGGCTCTCCTTACATTACTCCTTACCGCTGAAAGGCTAGTTAGATTTATTAGACTTTCTGAGCAAGATTTTCAACAAAAATCAAAAACACAGGCCATCATAGATGCCATGGTCATCAAAGCGTAGATTATACGTTGTTCCACCCTGCGATTTCTTTAACCTTTAAAAGAATAATTCCCCCACGGAAGCCGCACTGGAACGTTCTGAGGTTGAGGGTTCTAAGGTTTGAGGAACGTGTGGGTGGGTGGATGAGGTACTCACTCGTGGAAGGACCTCCACTGCTGATACGGCCATGGCCGCGGCCTTGGCCTTCTCTGCCTCATCATACGTGGGCAGAGACGTGGCGACACTGTATGGTGGCGGCACAGGAAAGTCCCCTGGAAACGTGTTTTCTGCAGAGCGATAAAGGCCAGAGGTCAAACATACGACGCATGTTTCTAGCCCAGAGCGGGTATTTCAGATAGCGCTGTAGTGATATATCACAGATGCTGTTTTACAGTCTGTATTTGATAAGTCAGGCATCACAGTTGCTAGAGATCATTTGCTTTGATCATTGATTTTGTTAATGATGCAGTAAGAGAAGAAATGCTGTTAATATTTAAAATTGACATCCAAACATAAATGCCCCTCCCTTCATTGCGTCGCCCTAAATATAACAAACATGCTATGCAACAGCTGGTGCACATGGACATAGTCCATAATTTCACCCTGACAGATCTACACACCCATGTTTTGGTTTTTCTAATCACTCTTGCTAACGTCACCAGATGTGATGTGAATAACAGAAGTGTTATTCATTAAGAAGTGTACAGTAAGCAGGTTTGTACCTGGTGCAGCTGTTGCTCCCAAGGCCACGCTGGCGTAAGGAGGAGGCGGGGCTTCGGTGTCTGTTGCCATGGGGTTGCTAAGGCCAACCACCAAGGCAGCAGCCTGGGAGGAGGTGGACGGTTCAGCACTGGTGGACCCTTCAGAGGGATCGTCTTCATTGTGCAACTGAGAAAAGGCAAAAAGATCAACGGATGCAAATTATGACATGTCCCAATCCAAAGATTAACACTGGTACTTGTAATGTGCACTTATCTAATAAACATTTTTTACCCTTTAAAACAGCATTAGACTACATGAACATTTTAAATGATCCAAAAATATGTAAAAATAGGCACTTGTAACAGTTACCTTCAACAGAAACAACAATTTGGAATTTAAGTGGTATTGATACTACATTACTTAGTGACATTACTTAGGATGTAAAGAGACTTTCACCCAGCATATCACAAAATGTTTCTAGAAAAAAATAGCGTACCCTGCCTTTAAACAGATCTTCAGAAATGGATTCTATGAAAGCAAATGGCGTATTTTCTAGACAGACACATCTGGCATCCGCATGACACGTTTTGTAAATAAAAAATTGATTTAATTTCAAATCTGTGATTTGTTACCTCAACTCAAGCGTGTGGTGTGCTGAGAGTGAGAAAATGTGAGGTTTATCTGTGACGTACTTCATTAACCACAGATGTTCAAATGGAAAGCAACTCGAATTGGTTACACGGGAACAGAGCCTCGAGTTCTGAGCTGATGAACTGAATCTATAAAACCGTCATGTACCCTCTGAAGGGTGGATCACCTAACGCTGCAAAGAACTTGTCAACAACTTGAGTCAACAACTCGGTCTCTTGGGGCGCAGTACTTCATCCCCCTCACCCTACGAAGAACAAAACAACTGGTAAACTTTCAATATGGGGGTGAGTCTTAAAAGAGGCACTGAAAGGACGCTTAAATCCTAATTCACATGAAGTGGCCTGAACACTGTGTCCTCTGAGTACTGATGTCTGGAGGTAATATGACAGTATAAGACTGCAGGAGAAGATGTTTGGCACATCAGAGCAGAACGCCTGCCAGCAAAGTTTCCTAACAGTGTTTCACACAGCGGTAACAGGAGAGCGATGATATGGATGTCCACGTGACTGAGACGGTCCTCTTCAGCTGCAGCTGCTTGTCGAGTTCAGAGAGAATCTTCCAGGCGTGCACGAGGCAATTTGAGAATTTGCAAATTTCACACGCAGCACCATGAAATCTCACAGGAGATGCTTCGAAGGATCACTGATTTTGGGCAACCTGGGATTAAAGTTGCTGATGGTGATAAATCACGACTCAATCTTTCTGGGATCAAACCAGTCATCTTCTGGTTGCAAGCCCTGGTTGCTTTGCAAGCACTATGATAATGAGTTATTGCTTCACAAAACCCTGCATTCTGCTTAATTCTATCTGTCTGTTAGTTTCTCTGCATCTAGATGTTTGTGAATACTTAAACGTTTTGCGTGTAGGTCACACCTTCTCCAAGCTGCATTGAATGCTGACCAATCAGAATGTGACGTAGCACCCATAAAACAACTGCAGCCAATCATATCATTAAAATAGAAACGTTTTGAAATCATGTCTAATGATTGTGTTTCCACAACTGATCATTGCTGTCATTTCCAAATACACTCCGGTCCCCCTGAAATCAAAACCACATAATATTTGAGGCCTGCAGAGCCACAAAAGTCTTTGCATAGGTCAACGTTGAGGTTTAACTCAACAAAATGGCAGAGACGACAGAGACTAAAGACCCAATGAGGAAATAAACAAGTGTGGCCATATCAAGGACAGAGAAACGCCAGTGGGGGCCACCCTGGGCGGAGAGACAACCTGAATGGCGACGACATAAACCCAACAACAGGTCAGGGAAATGACAAGTGATCTCTAGTGAGTGACAGTGGGAGAATGTGTTCTTCTATCTCAGCTTAAAATACAGAGACACTGTCCATCCACCCCCATCCTCCTGTTCTCATCAACCATGAGAATTACATGCCCACACGAAATCGTTACTGCAACTTAAATACGGTTTGTAAGTCTTTCATAGGCTGAAATGTCTGAAGACGGTAAACACCGCTCCTTGTCCTGACTCAACCAATGACATGAGTCTGTTTGTCCAATCAATGACCGACAGGGCGCTTTCAGGAAACCTGTCTGAGACCAATCATGCTTTTTTGGAAAATCTTTTCGTTACAATGAAGTGGACTCTTCATAAGGCCCAATGCGGGACTTTTTCTGTACAAACTACACCACGAAGCCATCCGCCTAGGCCCCAGTTCTACAGGATCCTCCAGTGTGATTCTGCAGTGTGTTTATTATGCACAGGCTCATTATGAAAAGATAAGCAGAGAGCGGTGATATCCTGACACAGGTATAATAAAGTTGATAAGGAGCTCGTGGCCATAGGTCGACATGAGGGAAAGCTGAAGTGAGTTCTGAGAATGGTTACCGTGGTAAAACCACAACCGCATAATATCGACGTACCTTAAAATAGAAAAACCAGCTCGGTTTATTTGATGACACATCTAGAAAGCAACGCCTAACACACAGCCAGAGCATTTACAGATTCTGACTAAGAATGAGACATTACTTCTTCCTTATATATATATATATATATATATATGTATTATTTAGTCTTTCCAATGTTTCTAGGTAATATGTGTTCATATGTGTATATATACACACACATTACACAAACACACACATTACTCAAAACTCCAGGAACTGAAGCTCATTTGCTGCTTACTCAGAAAATGAAAACGTATTGGACATATCTAATCTTCTATCATATCTATATCACATCTACTATTATATTCCAAGGAAACGGGTATACGAGCTGAAGAAGTACAACCAAACAGAGTCAACACAGAGCAGCTCCAGACAAATGAAGCTGCCAGTTGTGCTTAACAGGAAAGACAAACCTCAGATTCAATTCCTGGTGTTTACTGCTACTGATTACCATAATAATACAAGATGATTTACACACCAACTGCATATGGTGTGCATGACTTTGGAGCACATCAAGAGCTCACACATAACTTTGGGCAACAATCATGGCACAGCATCATAAAGCAAATGTGAGTCTTTATAATGCGCATTTATTTGTATAGGGTCCAATAGCTTTACATGATAAAAGTAAGGCTATTGGACCCTTATTTGGATTACTTATTCCCACCCTATCTAACTAGTCAACATACAAAGATGTTGTCTAGTTAGACAGCTCACCGCGCTGTCACCCCGCCCCGGCTCCAGTCCTCGCGTCGCGTCCGCGTTATCCTCCACGTACGCACGCGTCAGACGGACGTTTGCGTCGCGTCTCGCCGGTTTGTACCCCCGGTGTGTGACGACACGAGCGTTGCGTTTCACGGACGACGCGTGAAGCGCAAACGAGATGCGCTTGTAAAAACGCATCTGTGGACGCCTGCGTTTCGACGCGTTGCGCATCGTACACGCAATGAACGCGTTCTGTATAAACGCCCCCTATTTTTGGGGGGGCAGAAGGAGTGTCGCGTCCGATTCACGATCCGGTAATCGTTTCTGTTTGTGACTGAACTTTTGTGTGAGATTTTACTTCATGTAACACGCCATGTTTTATCGTCTTATATAACGATCAATGGAGCAGGACTCACCACTTGGTAGCGACTCGCCGCCTGGTCCATTTTCAGCCAGTGACGAGCACAATCTGCAGATCTTGGATAAAGTCAGACGACGGTGTTATCGGACTGGATCGGATCCGTTTAAAACATGGTTTATCGCGGACGTTCACACACAGACACGGTCGCGTCCGACGGCCAGAAACAAAGCGAGTGGGAGGAGATGCCCGTGACGTCACGACGCGCGCGTCACACAGGCCGTCATTTCTTCTGTGGACATAAAAACAAAGAATACAAACTGAAGTGCAAGAATTAAACATAAAAACGACAAGAATTAATACAGTAATAATACAGTAATAATACAGTAGCCGGCATTCATAATTACAAATAATAAAGTATGGCATTACCCTGTTGTTTTTGAAATGGTATGGTATATTGAAGCACCTTGCAGTACAAAGTAAACCAAGAATATGATTATACTTCCCTGCCATGCTATTGAAGTTTAAAAACATTACCAAATAAACATGGGGTTTGTCCTGGAAAAAAGTCAAGAATTAAAATAATAATAATGGGAAGGATTTTACAACTTATTTTAGAACATGTGAGTGAATGTTCACAGCAAATGTTTGCAATTTGTGAACTGCTAAAAGAAAGAGTTGCTGTGTTGGGGCATCCACTGACTTAGATGTAATACGAAATGTGTTTTTGGAAAATCTGACAAAGGATTACAGTGTTTTCCCATTCAGTCACTGTCCCTGTAATGTTCATGCCCTTCAAGCTCACCTGGCTGTATGGAAAACCTCAACCTTCAGGTGACACACCTGTTTAGTGACGTCATCGTCGTCTTCTCGTGGTTAGCAGATAATAGTGAGGCACACTGCAGTCAAAATGCACGAAACCCGCTTATTGAGCAAGAACACGACAGATCCGTGTTTAACACGATCTCTTTACCTGACCCCGAGTCAGATTTAAGCCTCAAACAAGTTTCAATGTCCCCAGCAGAGGTCACCAAACATTCATCATACATGTTGTGACAGTCCCAGTCAGATAACCACTGCAGGTGCTGCTTAGACTGCTTATACGACTAACCTTTATTTTTAGGGCAAGTACCATGTATAGTAAATATCACAATAGCCATTAATATCATTTATTAAAAGAGGGTGGTACATTATGAAACGTGTCTAGATTGTGAATACATTTTAAGATTCAAGATTTATTTGTCACATACAAGTTATATAGTATACAACAAGCAGTGAAATGTGTGTCTGAATGCTCAGTTAGACTGTGCTGATAAATAATAAAAACAAAACATAAGAAATTAAGTACTTACTTAATAAGTACTTAAAATACAAAAATACAATTAGAGGTAGATAAGAGACGTTTTAATAAATAAGACAAGTGTTAATAAATAAGACAAGTGTTAATAAATGAGTAATTCTACATTCTATACTCATATACAGTACACATGTTAAATAACAGCTAGAACTGTAACATTATTTTCTCTCTGTTTTATCTTTTAGTTTGCATAAGATGTGTTTACAAGTCACAAGGTCCAGGTTATGCAACACCAGTTAACATCATATGCTTTCATATTTTAAAAAGAACTCATTTCATAATGACATCAACTTTAGTTATGACAGACTGTGTTTATAAATAAGTACAATCTTAAAACCTCCACCCTGTTACCGTAAGTTTGTACCGCAATCAACTGATACCCAGAGTGATAACAGAAATATCAGCATTTATTTCTGTTTCAAATAAGCATCTTGTAGTTTCATAACCTTGAGCACATGACTTGAAATATCAAAATAAACCCTGTTACTCATCTGAAACCATATTTATATCCCACTATGCAATAAAATGTATTCCTTGGCTTGGGGTGGCACAGTACAGCTTATTAGCACTGAAACAGTAGAGAAATAGTAGATATAATTACACAGTATGGGTAAATTTAAAACAGAGCAGTATAAAGATATATATGTAAACCTAAATAAGCAATAAGTTGCCTTCGTTGCACGCAGCACATTGTTGGTGAAATTGTATTTATAAACAGCAGATGGCGACATTTCGACAGGGCCAGAAACATGAAGGTTTATCGTCGTGTGGTGCAGCTGTCTCATAAAACATCAACGCCTCTTTTAATGCTGTATTTCACACGACTCCACTAGTATAACCGTGTGAATAAGACTTAATACCACCACCGGCTACTACCAAGAGTGTTACCGTGTCATGAAACCGTGTTTTACAAATGACAGAAGTGACAAGATGCTGATACGTGATTGCAAAACTTGAAACACATCAGAGCAAGGACAAGCAAAGCTGTTTGGATGTCTGTACACGGTGCACTTACATATAAATACCGATTTAGTGATTTAAACATTTAATAGTAAACGAGGTTAAACCAGCAACCCAGTCGCAGAAGTTATTTCACAGAAGCAGCATTGCAGTCGTTGTGTATGGGTTTTGAGCTGTATTGTGAGTCTATATTGTGTGTTTAAAGTCATCTCTCGTCATGCACCGGGGCAGTTTTGGGAGTGTCGGGTCGCCCCTCCTCTACTGGAGGTATAAAGTCAAACCCTCGTCAGCAGCGGTGAAACTGTCTCACTCACACCGCATAGCAGGTCCGCAGTGAGAGGGGAAGCGCTTCTGCAAACCAGTTTTCTGCTCAAACATCCTATACTGAAGCACAATGGTGAGTACAGCCTTCACTGTTAAACCCGAAACAAAAAGACTTTCCTGCGTGTAAACATGTTGAGTAACGACGCATGAAGTTACGCCGTGTTTACTGTAGCTGTAACCACTTTGATTGACTTATGATCACGATTAATAGACCCACAAAGTGTAATATAATGCAAATCTTATATTATATTAAAGACCCGTGCAGTGGTGGTAATAAATAAACGACACGTTTAAAACGAGGTTGTTTTATGTCTGTAATACGTAACGGGGTCGTGTGTACTGGGTTCAATACGGCGAGGCGGGGTCGTGGACTCATTTTAAATGCGACTGTGATGACGCACTTCCGCACTTATAAACGTTGTAAATAAACTTTGTGAACATTATTTTAATGAAAAGAAAACGCAAATGTACCAAAAACAACGTTTGCCGTGGTGTCGCATATAGCCGTGCGTGCTGTTTAATCTGCGGGAGTTTCACTTCCGCGTTTCTCACCCGGAAGTGCGTGCAGCGCTTCAGCTGCGGCCGATATTTACGCGGGAAAAGAAATGTCTTATAAATGTTATTTTCAACGTTTAAGAAACGTTCAACGCGTCCACTTTGTAGACGTTGTATTAACATTACTGCTTGGTTATAAGACGTTATTTAATTTTTTCTAATTCTGTAACATTTCCAAAACGTATCACCAAGAACTAAAGAATAACGTTTTTGCTGTATATGATGTATAAAGTTGCCGAAACGTTGTACAAACGTTTCTGTAGGAAGGTTTTTGATAACGTTGAATGTTAGCCAACGTTGTGAGAATGTTCCCTGTCAGCAGGGCCTGTGGTGAAACCACTGAAGACTTGACTTGTTGGTCATGGGCATGTTTTGGGGATTAAATGCATAATGCATTAAAATGCATTAAATGCATGTGGTTACAATTGTTTGCATCTATTTATATGTTGTTCATTCAATATCAGACTTCCAAACTTTCGAGTAAAAAAACTATTTAACACGATTTCAATCGGTGCCAACAAGCCCCGGGTATACAGCTGCAGAAGTGTGCAGAAGGTCCCCACACTGGTTTTCTCTGAAAAACACATGAGCAGCACGTGGAGGAGTTCGTGCTAACTTCCTGGGACGAATGGTTCTCACATTTGAAACGTCCCATTTCACACTCCAGGGGTTGTGTTGTCTGGCTTTTATTTGCTCTGATGTCTCTGATGTCTTCACTTTCATTTGATGGTCATCATTTCATTGTCATCTACAGCCTCCATTTTTGGAGCAAACTGCCTCTCTTAATGGAAATGAGATGTAAATAATGTGCTTCACAAATCAGAGAGTGAAGCTGGTAGCCAGAGTTAAAAATTAACAGCTTTTGTATCTGTCATATCAGGACAGTCAGCTTAAACTTTGTAACACTAAGTCACATTTCAATCATTACACAGAATAACCCAGCGAACTTTAGGTTGTAAAAATGGAAACGCTACAGAAACATTAACTAACTGAAGAATAAGGTTTTTGATACATATGATATATAATGTACGAAAAACATTCAACATTTAATGTTACTGCAAGAACGGTTTATGATAACTTCGAGAAAACTTTAAGAGAACATTAGCCAATGTTCTGAGAATGTATATGAATCTACCAAATAAATGACGTTTAAAATCTTTTTTTTGCCATTATGTCCAGTACAGTACCATTTTCTTCTCTGAAAACCATCTTCTGCAAATGAAAATATCCATAAATGCAAAACTCTGTACTGCATATTTCGGTTTTAACTATTTTGAAAGAATCTTAGAGAGTTGCTTAAAAGTTAAAAGCTCATAGAGTTAGAGATTTTACACTATTTAATAAGTTACTTTGTGCCTTTTAGGAACTGTTTCTGCCTGATGTAACTTAAAATGTTTATCAGATTGATTTAGTTTTCAGATTTTGATGTGACTTTAGGCACGTTGCTGGTTAGTAGCTATATTTTGTGTATAGCTAGTCATTGCCTGTAAGTTTAGTTAGATGGCTTTAAATTACAAGTTCCGTGTGTAGTATATGGAGAAATTAGTGACTGTGGTATCAAAAAGAAGAACTACTAGTGGAGAAAGACTTACAACATCCCATAAATAATGTCTAACCTGGCTGCCATGCCCAAACTAGGCAGTCCCATATGACTGCCATCTACTCCACCACCCCTCTCTGCTACTGATTCACTGAACGTGATTGAGGGGTAAAAATAGCAGCCCACCCACGAGAGAAGGGAATTCAGAGGAAGAGTCATGCCCACAGGAGATCCAGAGTCTGGATGTTTCTCAGCAGAAGTGTTGCTGAAGTGGAGCATGTCTCTGGAGCTCAGGCACAGATTTCAACTCAATCCTGAATCATTACAGAGCAGTTTTATTATATCCACTGAGAGTATGAGACTTCTGCAGCTGTTTTATGAACGTGTGGGTGATACTGCAGCCCACAATCAGAAGAACAAACAGAAATTATATTGGGATGAAAACAATGTTTTCATAACAAGCACGCTCTCCTCTATTTATATTGCTGTAATGCAAAAAACATAAATGATACATTATTTATTCAAATATAATTAGTTTTAATTTCAGGGTAAATTTAAACTAAACATAGGGTTTGAGAGTGTTTTCCATAATGACTTCTTTAGTTTTTTTTCCCTCTGCTGGATTGCAACACTCTCTTTTTTTGGGACTCATGCTGGAGATTCCTCATTAGGGTGCAGCTTGCAGTAGCTTCTGATTAAAACCTGTCGGGTTTGTTGTAAACACCTCCAGCCTTTTAACGTCTCTTAGATGTGCGAGATGTGTGAGAAACGTGGAAATTGTTCAGGCTATGAAGGCTAACCAGCTAACGTTCTTAGAACATTGGCTTACGTTCTCTAAATGTGCTCTCAAATTTATCAATAAACATTCTGGCTGTAACATTAGTAGAACTTTTTTAACTTTATATGTCATATCAAAAACCATATGCTTAAGTTGTTAGCAGAACGTTTAAAAAAAGTTTAAATAACATTGTTATATTCAAGCAATAATGTTAATAAAACATCTAAAACTGGACGTTAAACGTTCCAAGAACATTAACAATAATATTTTTAATGTTTTTGTTACTTAATGGAAATGTTAAGGAAATGTTCTTTCAACATAAAATTGTTGGATAGTAGGTACAGCTGTGTACTATATATGGCAAGTGTCACATTATAAACTGTCCTCATGGTTCAGTCTTTAGGAAACTCCCTTTCCAAACAAAGTGAAGTATTTAATGTCCTTTATTATTTAAAACTGTGGGCCAAATGCAGTGCCTTTGTTGTCTCAGGGTTGTTATCTAGATAAGTACAAACCCATGACGGCAGACAAAAACAGGTTAGAGGGCTTTGCATAATCTGACCTGCACCTTTTCTATCCAGTCAGCTGCAGACGTCTGCCACCTGTGAGTGACATTCAGAAGACCAACCTTCTGTTAACATCCATATGTGTTCATATCTGCCCCCTGCTGGGCAATAACAAAAGAAATTAAAAACATACATGCTGAAAACTCCAACTCCATGCTATCTTTCCCAGTTACTAATAATCTGTTTCTCTGTCTCTACAGCGTGAGTGCATCTCTGTCCATGTGGGTCAGGCTGGTGTCCAGATGGGCAACACCTGCTGGGAGCTGTACTGTCTGGAGCACGGCATCCAGCCTGACGGTCAGATGCCCAGCAACAAACCCGTGGGTGGCCACGACGACTCCTTCACCACCTTCTTCAGTGAGACTGGAGCCGGGAAATACGTACCACGTGCCATCTTTGTAGACCTTGAACCTACAGTCATTGGTAAATATTTCCATTTCCAAACTAATGTGTTTTCTTTTGGAAAAGGACAGAGCTTCGTTTTGAAATAGCCAATAGCCTTCAATTTTCATCAGTGCAGAGCATTTCATTGGGCAGACATTTGTATACACCCCTCCGGACAACATGAGCCATCAATACACACATTTTAAATGTGTTTATTATATATAATGTGTATTTAGATGGGCACAAAGCTAACAAACATGAAAAAGTCACTAAACAATTTTAAATTCAATTTATTAAATTCATGGTTTATTCAATTTATTTATTAATTACCCTGAAATCAGTTATGTTTTACTCAAAATGTGATATTGTAAAATGGATATTTTTGTTTTGGAAATGTTTGCATTGGCAACCGGTCTGTTATAACGTTTGTGTGATGCATCTTTCTGATGTTATGATTTCAGATGAGGTGCGTACAGGCACCTATCGTCAGCTCTTTCATCCCGAGCAGCTGATTTCAGGCAAAGAGGACGCTGCAAATAACTACGCACGCGGTCACTACACTATTGGCAAAGAGATCATTGACTCTGTTCTGGACCGCATCCGCAAACTGGTATTGTGAAATACTTGTTACATTTACAATATCTTAAAGGGATAGTTCACCCAAAAATGAACATTCTTCCATCATGTACTCACCCTGATGTATTTCCAAACCTGAACAACTTTGTTTGCTTCTGAGGAACAGAAAAGAAGAAAAAGAAGATATTTTGTATGTTGGTAACCAAACAACAGTGGCCCCCTTTGATTTCCATTGTATTGGCACAAAACCACTGAGACATTTCTCAAAATATCTTCATGTTCCTGATGGAAGAATTTTTAATTTGGGGTGAACCATGTCTTTAACTTATTATTAAGATCAAAGAAAACAGAACACAACAATTCAAGCCTTTGATGATAACAAGAGTCTTATCACTTCTTCTGTACAGGCTGATCAATGTACTGGACTGCAGGGTTTCCTGGTCTTTCACAGTTTTGGTGGAGGCACAGGCTCAGGTTTCACCTCCCTTCTGATGGAGCGTCTGTCTGTAGACTTTGGAAAGAAATCCAAGCTGGAGTTTGCCATCTACCCTGCTCCTCAGGTGTCTACAGCTGTGGTGGAGCCCTACAACTCCATCCTGACCACCCACACCACCCTGGAACACTCCGACTGCGCCTTCATGGTGGACAACGAAGCCATCTATGATATCTGCAAAAGAAACCTGGACATTGAACGCCCGTCCTACACCAACCTCAACCGTCTCATCAGTCAGATCGTCTCCTCCATCACCGCGTCTCTGAGGTTTGACGGAGCCTTAAACGTCGACCTGACAGAGTTCCAGACCAACCTGGTGCCCTACCCTCGTATCCATTTCCCCCTGGCCACGTATGCCCCAGTGATCTCCGCCGAGAAGGCCTACCACGAGCAGCTCTCCGTAGCAGAGATCACCAACTCATGCTTCGAACCCAGCAACCAGATGGTAAAGTGTGATCCCCGACACGGAAAATACATGGCCTGCTGTTTGCTCTACAGAGGAGATGTTGTTCCAAAAGATGTCAACGTGGCCATCGCGGCCATCAAGACAAAGAGAAGCATCCAGTTTGTAGACTGGTGCCCCACTGGCTTCAAGGTGGGCATCAACTACCAGCCCCCAACTGTGGTTCCTGGAGGAGATCTGGCCAAAGTTCAGAGAGCAGTGTGCATGCTCAGCAACACCACGGCCATCGCGGAGGCCTGGGCTCGTCTGGACCACAAATTCGACCTGATGTACGCCAAAAGAGCCTTTGTTCACTGGTATGTGGGTGAGGGCATGGAAGAGGGCGAGTTCTCTGAGGCCAGAGAAGACATGGCAGCTCTGGAGAAGGACTATGAAGAAGTGGGCATCGATTCATATGAGGAAGAAGAGGAAGGTGAAGAATACTAAAAGGGAAAGTGTGTTTTTTCTACCAGATCTGGACAGAAAAGCAAATAAAATAAAGATTTTAATTATGTTTCCTTGTGCTTCATTCAGTGTGTTGTTCACATGGTGAAGTATAGGCAGTTAAACCATAGACTACCATCTAACATCGTAGACCACCATTACATAAAAAGCTCACTAACATTTTAAAATAACTTTTATTAATAGGATTCATAAGCATTATTACATTCTAATCGAATCACTTAATTTCAAAATGGTTTATTGGACGTGCTTTAAAAGTGAGAATTTATGCTATTAGTAAGGTCACAATTAAAATCAGTCGCTAACAGTTAATATTTACATTTATATGGTCTATATATGATTGCTTTATCTAGCTGGTTCAAATTGAAGCAGATGCAGCTGCGGGCTGAAGTCTCGTAAACGGGGCGTCAACTGCAGAAGTGGGCGGAGCCTCCAAAAAGGGGCGGCCATGGTTAGAAATATGAGAGGGCGTGGCGTCCCGAGGAAGCCACGCCTTCTCGCGGAGACTCCACCTTCTTTTGGAGTGAACCCGCCCCGATTGTGGGTTAAATCTACGGATATGATTGCGTCACCGTGACGTCAATCGTGTACGCGGAAGAATCTTACCGGAGGAGAGAGAGAAAGAGAGAGAGAGCAACCGGTAAAGGTAAACCGAGTCTCGTAAAACCGAAACGACATTGATGCGCTCATCTCGATCACCGATGCGAAGCGTCCCGACTCGGTTTTCATTCTGGGGCTTTAAACCGAATTCGCTCTGGTTTGTTTGCTGGATGTGGAGCGCAGGCTGCATGTCTAAAGGTGCCACGTTAACCGCAATTGAATCAGCCGAATGACGTGTGAAGCGGCCAGGCGTCAATTAACGCGACGCGTCCCCGCGAAAAGTCGCCACGTTTAATAGCGGCTCACGCGTTGTCGCGTAACGCAACAGGCGCGTCATAGAGAAAGAAGTGAGCAGCCAATCCGGTTGACGCGTTAGCGATGACGTCATAACGCAGGTCTCCCGAGGGAATTATATACACTCCCGTTTTCTAGAAATGTTTTTTTGCTTGTATGTAAATAATAAATCATGAATGTTGGCGCATTACAACAAAGAAATCCTTCACACTTTGTTTTCATTATTGGCACCACAGATGTGACTTCATATTGGTACAGTATTTCACTGCAGTGACTCTACCATCCCATCTGTATAATCTGCTTTGTGTCACTTTTCAGGCTCCCATGTTGACTGTTTTGTCTTGTTGATTCATTACGTCTTGAGTTGTTGTGGTTTGCTGTGGAAAGAAGGTGAGAAGAAGATTCGATCATGACTTCTCTGTTGCGGTCAGTGCCTCTTTTCAGATCCTGGTTGCTCTCGTAAGCGATGCTCCAGAGAGGATGGGACAAGCTTTGTGTATCTGCTCTCGCAGTGCCGTCACCATTGACAACAAGAGATATTACTTCATCCAGAAACTAGAAGAAGGGTGAGAACCATCACCATATCTGTCGTTCAGCCCTGAATCATGTCGTCCCTACTTTCTGTGCTCTTATGTAGCATGGTTATACAGGAACACAGAACTAATATATTAATTAAAGTTATTGAGCAAGTACGTAGCGCATCAATGTTCAACACGATCTCCTTATCTTACCCTCAATCACAACAGGAAGTCTGTAATAATGATATAATAATGTAAGTTTGTGATACCCTGCAATTTTATGTTTCAAACAGACATAGCAAAACATTGGTACAATCAGTGCGTTGATGAATTGAATAGAACAAACTCGTTTATGTGTGAGCGTTCTTCCATCACGACCTGGTTCTCTGCTTCCTGTAGTGGGTTCAGCTACGTGGACCTCGTGGAGGGCACACACGATGGCCGCTTCTACGCTCTAAAGCGAATCCTTTGTCATGACCGCGAGGGTCGTAAGGAGGCTCAGACGGAAGTGGAGATGCACCAGCTGTTCAGTCACCCCAACGTCCTCAGCCTGACCGCGCACACCTTCACAGAGCGAGGAGGAAAGTGTGAGGCCTGGCTGCTGCTTCCATACATCAGTGTGAGTGGAGTTACAGTGCTGGAATCAGATCATAAACATGTTCTGCTTTGATGTATTACATGGTACTAAAATGGCACTACCTAAAACAACATGATTCTACTATGATGCATGCCTAAAGAAACCATAGTGGTACCATGAAACGTCCTAAATGCCACAGTTGTACTGGGGTAGCGTTTTGCTTCACAAATGATATATCAGCCTACAAAAAAAGTACTATGGTATTATTATAGTGTTTTGTATGGAGCTTTTTGCTGTACAGTGTCTTTCACAGGTGATTCAGTGGCAGTATTTTTTACTTGTTGCATCTTTTCCTGTGCAGAAGGGAAGTGTCTGGTCTGTTCTTGAGAAACTGCGGGACAAGGGAAGCTCTATGCCCGAGAGTCGAATCTTACACATTCTTCAGGGAATCTGTGAAGGCCTGAAAGCCATTCATGACAAAGGCTACGCACACAGGTACTGCTGCCATACAGCGATCAGCTTCATCACAAATGCTGTTATTGTTTGCCATGTTTTTCTTGTAAATGCCTAAATGTTCCTGTGGTGCAAAGGTTGTGGGTTCGATTCCTAGGGAACATACATACTGAAAAAGTCTGATCTGAATGTCGCTTTGGATTAAAGAATCTGCAAATGTATAAATGTAAATGTAATGTCAAATGTAAATGTAATTATTAGAAGCAGACCTGGTTATAGGTTCAACATGTGTTTCCACAAGTAAAATAATAATATCTAGTGATGTATAATGATAATATACATTTACCTTTCAGGGCTAATGTAGTGTTAATTTATTCTGATATATTAATTTTAAATTAAATTAAACCTCTAAAATATTTTACACACATTCTGTTTTCATGCTGCATTATTTTAGTGTTGTCGTCTTTTTTTTGTTGCCATGTTTCTTATTGCTTTAACTTGAATGTTGTATGTTTGAAAACAGAGACCTGAAACCAACCAATGTTTTACTGGATGAGAATGACTGCCCTTATTTAATGGATTTGGGCTCCATGAACAGGGCCAGAATTGAAGTCAAAGGGTCCCGGGAAGCCATGATGATCCAGGTCAGAGCTGCACTCTGAAAATTATAATCAGTGAATCGAAACGTTCAGTGAATCGTGTTCTTGAAACTTGTGGTTCTGTTTTAGGATTGGGCAGCTCAGAGGTGCACCATCTCCTACAGAGCCCCAGAGCTGTTTCATGTGCAGAGTCACTGTATCATAGATGAGAGAACAGATATCTGGGTAACTATCTTTCATGTGTTTTTTTTAGTGTTTTTTAGCTGTTGTGTGTCTGTGAGAATTGTCATATGAGAAACATCAAGACATTTTGATTTGTCACGTCACATCAGAGTCGCAGTAATGGATTATGGTCTTGCAGTTTGACAAACAATATAGTTTCTTATTAAGTTACTAGCGACCTGTAAAGGAACTCAGTTTTATGTACTCTGGATGTAGTAATTGCGTCATTTAAAACACATTAATTCAGTATCATTTGCAGAACTGTATTAACTGTAAATGATACTGTATTTCTTGTGTGTCACAAAATGTAAAGTTAGTAAATGTGGTCTTTGTTTTCTTCGATGCCCTCCCCCAAAGCTGCACAGTGTTATGTGTGTTTCACTCTGTTCTGTCTGTTCTGCTCGTTGTTTTGTCTGGCTGTAGTCTCTAGGTTGTGTTCTGTACTGTATGATGATGCTTGAGGGACCCTATGACCTGATCTTTCAGAAGGGTGACAGTGTGGCTCTCGCCGTTCAGAATCCAGTGTCCATTCCACAACCTTGCAGGTGAGCTTCAGATATTCTCAACCTTCAGGGTCTTCAGGGTTAGCTGGTTGCAATATATTTACATGTGTTCTTTGAAACAGTCACTTTATCCAAAACCAGAGACCTGAGGAAACATCATACAAATGTTCTGTGTACATGGAGAGCCTGGACTACCTAAAATTCACAGCAGAGCTTACCCAGCTAACAATTTTAGGTTGTAAGAATGTTTCCGTAACTTTTACATTAAATAACAAAAACATTAAAAAAGTTATTTTGAAAGGTAACTTCTTAAGAATAATGTTTTTGAAATATTTGTTATTCATTCGTATATACAGGGCTTGCACAATGCTGCACGTGATCATTCATTGGTGTAAATGCCAACATAGATATTGTTATAGTTATAGTTATCTTTATAGTTATTGTTCCTGTTGAATGGATGTATTTCCATGTGTTTATTTGTTTCTGTTTTTGACAGTTATTCTGAAGGGCTTCAGACCCTCCTCAGCTCCACCATGGTGACCAACCCTCAGGAAAGACCCAGAATCGACTGGGTGCTCGAGCAAGTTCAGAACATTCGGGACTTAGACGGGACAGCTGTAGATACAAACAGAGTATGATGCTTTCACACGCACTCGGCGAGATTCTCATTTTGAGTTGACTCTGGATGTTCTGGACTATGCACTCTCTCTCTTTTGGACTGAAGGGACTCTCTGAACTCACAGCATTGCAAATATTTGCTCTCATACCTCAGTGACATCAGCACGCTGCAGTTATACACTCGCACAGTCGTGCTGGCTGTTGTATTAGTCTTTGTTGGTTGATCTCACAAAAACATTTTCAGGTCATGTTTTATCCCGAAATTAAAAATAAGGGGACATTTTTATGACAGTCTTTATTGTTTTTATGCAAAATTACATTCCTTTTGTTTTTTCTTTTGATTTTGGGGTAAAATGTGGCCCTGCCATGTTCTTGACAGCCTTTTGTTAAAATGTTGCATATTACACACCAGTGAGGGCAACAGCTCAGTTCACTATAATGTTTATTTCATCACAGACTCTTGTTGGTTCAAATTGATTGTGTTCTGATTGTAATTTGTCTTCAGTGAGGTTTGCCACAATTCTTAGATCTTAGAAAGAAACATAATAATTATTATTATATTTATAAGTTATCTTAATGATATTTTGCTTGTTCAAAATGTAATTAATAAATGACATTATCTCCTAGGAAACGATACATACAAGGTTGGTTAAGTTAAAGGAAGCTAGAGTCAGGAAGTCTTTGTTGTCTTGTGTTTTAAAAGATAAAGCTGCTGTCTGTGAGCCTCAAGATAATTTCGTAGAAGCATTTTAACGTAAATCGCTCTTAAAATTATTATGGAATTTGTTGCAATTAATTCAACAACGTACGTAAGAGGTTTTATAAATGACTTTCACAGAAATGACTTCTGCCTGTGTTTAATGAGGGTGGCTTTTAGTCTCCTGATGGAAGCTGTGATTAACTTTAGGTAACACTAACAGCTGAGTGGTTAGTTATAATGTTTAGCTTTTGTCAACAAATGAAAGTGGTGTTAAGTTAACTGTTTCTGAGATTGTTGGAGGACTTAAATGTGGTGATCGTGCCTGTGCAAATGTTTTAAAGCCAGTTAAAGTTGACTTTGTTTTAAACGGTACGGATAAATATATAAATGCAATTTTGCTGCAAGTGTACCTTTATTTTTACAGTATTAGGGTGGTCTAGGGTAAAGAAACATGTAGCAGTTTAAAATGTTTTGAGTACGAGTTTTAATGCTGCAAGATATTTGCATAAAGAAAATGAAGCCTATTTTTAGGACCACCAAGATTTTTCATTGTAACATTATTTTGATGATGATTAAGCACGTTTTCCTTTTTGATATTTTCATTATCGTAACACGAAAAACATCCCAGCCAGACAGACTTATTTAATCAACAAGTATAATAAGTGATGTATGTTTACTGTACAATTTAACCCTGCAATTTAAACAGTTAATTGTCCTGAAAATATCACAATGTAAGAAAATCTTTGTCATCTTAAAGTAGGCTTTGTTTGTATATGCAAATAATTCTTTTTGTTCACTAAATTTTTAACTGTGCATGTAATAATCAAATGACGGTTTTCATGAGATTCACCCACAGTGGGTGAAAGGTCCTGTTTTATCATAATTTTTATAATGTAATCTTGGATTACATTAACTAAAACACTAGTGTGCTTGGTGGTTTAGCTGTGACTAAGGAGCTGTATTTCTGCTTTTGATGCTTTAACCGTATAAACCTTTTGATTGTTTCAGGAGAATGAGCATAACTTTCAGATTAATTGTCCTCATTTTAGTGTCTCAAATCTCTGTCACACAAACGACATTCGAATGAACACACAAGTTCAGGTTTCTCTCTTCTGTTCAGGAATTCATTATTATGCAAGTGTAGGGCATAAGATTGTAGATTCAGTTATGTGATTGTTCTTTCTCTCTTTTTTTTTAAAGATGAATAAAGTGTAATTCGGTGACAGGTGGAGTGTTGTCTGGTATTGATATGGATTCTGTTCTTGTAGACTTCAGAGTGACCACATGGGGGTGATATTGTGTAAGCTGTTTATAGTCTCTAACCAGAGAGGCATCAGTTCTGACCAGGAAATGTGAAGGTACAAATATTAAGTCATGGTCAGTGTTTTACACATTAAACTATAGACTGTTGTTATTTTGTTGTTTATGATATATGAAGTGATTTGTGCAGACAAAAAGTGGCTCCAGAAAGTAGTCAAAGTTAGAAATGTGATTTTTACTGCATTAGATAACAATATCAAACCAAGTGGCAATAAAATTTTTCAAAACCAATTTTCATTCAGTCATTTTGCATTACTTTTACCCAACAGATGGGAAGGTTATTTTTTGTAGATGTATACAGTTGGTTCCTTTAGGTTCACACAGGTGTCCTAGCAGAATCACATTTTACTAACATTTATGTTGTTTGAAAAGTGAGTTTTTTTAAATGCCACTTGATTTGATGTTTTGTTATCTATTGTGCACATTTCTAAATGTTGTCTAAGTGTCCTAATAATTCTTGTGACTATATTTTATAATATACACTGTTCTTGATATATCCTGCTATTGCACGATTACCATATTTATACCATGATAACCTCTGAAGGGCCTTGTAGTATCTTCATTCAATACCATGAGATATATCAGATTATAATAGTATAATGTAGATTTATAATACGTTTCAGTGTTTAGATATTGAATACGTTACTTTTGTTCTATTTGCAGGACAGGTGAAACAGTAGCATGCTGCATTCATCCTCTTACTGCAGCCAAAAGACACATTTGCAAAGGATTAATACTTTTCCATACATCTTCCAATGATGCATGATAAGCCTCTTACAGTATTAAACGACACAGCAGACAGTTTGGATGAATGCAGATTTAATGCAGATTAATGCAGATTTTCTCTTTTTAGCTAATGATGTGAGTGATAGATCGGCACTCTAACAATGTGTTTTTCATGTTATTTATTTAGTGGCTGACCTTCACGAAAATATTTATTTTCAGTGGCCAACTAAACCACTACAAAAAGTCAATCAGCCCTCGTACCCAGCTAATAATTTAAGGAACATTTGCCTGACATTTCAATTAGGTACCAAAAATGTTACTAAAATGTTGTAAATCTAAAATCTAAAAATGTTTAAATTAAATTAAAAATTAAAATTTATAACACTTAAAAAACATTCCACCAACGACCTAAAAATAACATTTTTGATATGATATGGAAGGTTAAAAAAATGTTCAAGTAACATTACTGCAAGAACGCTTTTTGATAACTTTGAATGTTCCCTTGCTGTTTTAGAAGACAAATGTAATGCTGAGACAAATATATGGTTGCTGAGAGGTGAAATACACTTTAATTAGCATTTTCTCTCCATGCAAACCATCCAGCTTTATGTCCATTCGGGTCTCTCTGGACACTCATTCATTATACAGAAACAACATTTATGGTCTGAAGTGCGAGCAGGACCGTCACCCCATTGGTCCACCGTTGCTTCTCTCATCATCGCTCAGGCTATGAAATGATGTCATGTTTTTTATCCACATCAAGGTCAAATGAAACCTACCTTTGTTTTGTCCCAGGCCAATATTTTAGTCTGGCTATTAGCATGCTAGAAAACCAGGACCATACATTACACTTAAAGTGTGCTTTTTCATAAATGGAATTGTTGGTCATTTTTTTCATCTTTTTGCTATTTTATGATGTTCATATGAATTAACTTTGTTTTTAAAACAAGGTTTTTATGTTTTTAAGAAAAAGCTGCTGACACAATACAGGTGTGTTGTGGGTGGTTTCCAGGGCATCACTAGGGTGTTCTGAGTGGCTTTTAATGCATTCTTACACAACATTTTTAAGATGTTCTGTGTGTGTTATTTGCTTACTAGTCCAAGTAAAAAAAATCTGTTCTGTCCATCAGGTGAAAATCATCTAAAGTACAAGAGTTACATGGCCAGCTTTAACTTATGGGAAAGGGTTGGTTAGTTAGTTAGTTAAAATCCTGTAACTAATGCTTAAGCAATAGTAATTGTGATGTTTGTCTTGGTAAGTGCCACTGATAAAAATGCATCTTTGTAGTTGCCAACCAATTGGTCACAGAGTACTATACCAACACCATAAACCATCCACAGCTTTATTGATCTGGCGATGAATCAGTTAGTGAATTATTTAATTAGTCTGGGATTATGGGTCAGTGTTGAGTGCCTTTGATCCTCCAGTGTTTCTGGAGTTCAGTAAATCAAAGATCTGCCATAAAAGGCTATTGGGAGGGGCTGGAAAACCCAGAGTAAATGTGTCGCATTGCAAAGCATGTCAAAGTGCTGTTAAACTGTTTACCTGCAAACTTTACACTGAATGCACCATTTTGACCGACTCAACACTGATTGTTGATGACACATGCAAAGCATGTATCTGCATCAGGGAGTGCATCTAATGCAACCATTTTGCTTTATTGGGCACCAGCTCAGCTAACAGGGAACATTTTCAGAACGTTGGCTAACGTTCTCCCGAAAGGTTATTCAAAGTAATCAAAAAATATTCTTGCAGTAATGTTAGTAGAACAATTTTTTAATGTTATAAATCACATATCAAAAACATTTATAGTTGTTAGTGGAGTGTTTTAATAACATTACAAAATTAAAATAGTTTGAATAACATTCTTATAACCAAGCAAAAAACGCTAATATAATGTCTTGGCATGGCTAATATATTTTGAACATTCCTAGAACATTCAAAATAACATTTTTAATGTTTTTGTTACTTAATGGAAACGTTAGAGGTACGTTCTAACAACCTAAATTTGTTAGCTAGGAGAAAAGAGAGTTGGACGTGTCATTAATATCATATCACAATCAGTTATAAATATACTGCGTTTGATTCAACTTTGGGACATTCAGATTAGCCTCTAGTGTATAAAGTAAACACCAGACACTTTCTAAGTGAACGTGTAGAAATCACAGCTCAAGGATAGGCTGATTATTTATTGCGGTGGGGAAAAACAAACATGGCCTTTCACTGACTCCTGCCCAATCGTAATCATCGTCACGGCTAGCTTGTCGCTTATCTTGATTATTAAAACACATTTCGCATCTGTTTGATGGATTTCCCGCAAGCGTAATAAATACCTGTCCTGAAAACAACATTGGCGTTAAAGAGAAAAGGCTCGACCGTTTTCAATAAAGTTTATTACCGAAACTTGGCCTTTTTCGCGTGTTTGGGCCACGGTTAAAGTCGCGACAGATGTGAATTTATGGGCCTGGTTTCTCGTTCCCTTACCTTCCCATTAGCTTAAGTGACACGACATGGCCAAGCAAAACCTGAAGCAATACGGGTGATTGCTTTAAAAGATCACAATCTGTTCATATTCCCGTAATGACGCTGATTGATTAAACTACAGCATATAAATATTTTACGAGATCGCGTCGCTCAAGTTGTTGTTCCTGATTTGTGGCAAGACAAATTGGTAGAGTCGCATTTACTTATTTCTCTATGAAATTGACATTTTCATGTGGATAAAAGCATGAGACCAGAGGAGAGTCATGTGTAAAATATTAGTATTTTTGAAGCTCATGCACATGACTTTTAGTCAATGGCATCATGTTTAGAAGAAAAAGGTAGTCAGCGTCTTCGGCTAACAGGGAACATTCCTAGAACGATGGGGAACGTTCTCTTAAAGTTCTCTCAAGGTTATCATTTTTGCAAGACTGTTTATTTAGGTTATATATCATGTATATCAAAAACGTTATTCTTAAGTTGTTAGTGTAACATTTTAAAAATGTTACAGAATTAAAACTTATGAATAACTGTCCTATAACCAATCAATAGCGTTAATACAACATTCAAAATAACAATTTGAACTTTTTAATTTTAACAATTTTAAGTTACTTCATGTAAAAATGAGGGAAAACATTCTTACAACCTAAAAATTTTAGCTGGGTAGCAACGATAATAAGACCATAAATGCTATCGTGTCTTATTTGGTTTAAAATTCGAAGCATTTAGGAATATTTATTAGGATTTATGATGCTAATATTTACTTCAGATTATATCACAGTAGACACCAAATAATGTTATTACTAGACTAGGTGATTTTAGCCTGTTGCCATGCTGTTGCTAAGGTGTTGTAGGTGGTTTTAATTATAGGTCAACAATTCATTTAACAATACAGTAACATGAATACTGTCTATACATAAAGTATACGCTCTTCTGGATGTATAATTTACCTGAGTCAGGCCACCAGCACAAGGAGTCCTTCTCCTGACTTTGAAACCTGCCTGGTGTAAAACCTTTAAGGGGTTTCATTGACAAGACAAGTTCACCACCCTCAGGAAACTACATAATCACCGTCAGGAGGGCAGACAATTTACTCTGCCTGGAAAATGATCCTCTGCAGTTCAATCTTTAAAAATGAGCAAAAAACAAACCTGAAAAGCTTGTCCTTGCTGCTCAGGTCTTGTTGAGTTTTAACAAGGAAGAGGCACCAGCCAGTTAAAAATGCATTTCATCATTATACAATATAAGCAGGTTGTTCTGTAGCCTCTGCTAGTTCTGCGTTTAATCACCGCCCTCACACAAACGGCTAATAAAACGCCTTGTTTTAGTCATGCTCTTGTCATTTTATTTATTTATTTTGTGAATGCAGTGTGATGACATCACCGGGGGGTGATGATTTTTCTCACTCTTCATTAACTAAATTATTTCACTATCAGTAAACTGGCCTTAGTAAATTATATTTGAGAGCGGGGGCTGTAAATAACCAATCACAGCTGGTTTATTATGGGTAGAATTGCATCCACAGCATGTTAATCATCGTCGTTGTCAGAGGCAGGAGAGCGCGGCACATAGCTGAAGAATTCAAGACTTTTTACATGGCTTAATAATAATAATCATTTAAAGGTATACGTCAAGAATGAAAGTTCTTCCATTATTTACTCACGCTTGTGTCATTCAAAACCTGTGTAACTTTATTTGCTTCTGACACAATAAAAGATATTTTGAAGTTCTTTGGTAACCAAACAACAGTGGCATCCATTGACTTCCACTGTATGCACACAAAACCACAGAGACATTTTTCAAAATATCTTCTTTTGTGTTCCACAGAAGAAAAATGTCAGTAAATAATGGAAAATGTTTCATTTTTGTTCAACTATCCCTGTGAAATATATTCATTTCATTCATTTTAGTTCATTATAGTTCATTTTAGCTTTTACCGTCCCATAATTGTTGCTTATTTTTGTTTTTGTTTTTTAGTTTCTTGAACATGTAAAACATGACTTCTAAAACAGTAATAAACGTTCTCATCACAGCTGAACATTTAAAGATGCAGACTCATACAATTGTGTTTTGCTTTTTATTTTCATCAATTTACGACAACACATACAAATATCGCATAAATATAACTGTGCATCCACCGTTCCTGCATCATTTAATGTAAATAATTTACACACACTGGTTTAAATAATGTTAAAGACGGCAAACACGTGTGACACACTTCCTTTAAGAATGTACATGCCTTCAGCTCGCTCCCCTTTAGCTACACAAGTGAATGAATGTTGGGTGGCATGTGGGAGGCAGATGTTTCAATTCTACACAATGAGTCAAATTCAGTAGTGGTGTACATATTTTATTACATATTTCTATACAAATAAATATTTAGTACGTAGAACCTGAAAATCAACCTCTCAACCAGAGTGCAAACTCAAATAACACAAATGAAAAATCATTTAATATGAATGAAAGAAGAATCATTTAATAATTCAAACAGATTCAGTGTTATTCTGTTTGTGTTGAATGATGTGACCTTGATTGTGGACTTTATCCAGGAATCATAACTGGCTTTAAAACCCTACAGGTAATAAAGTCATAATTTCCGCAGAGCTGCATTTAGTCAATGTAGTTAAATGTAGTGATTTGTTCACTGTGGAGTTTTTTATTATTAAATGTTCAGTAAATGTGTAGAAGATTAACAGAATATTTGCGAGATCCTCAAACATCTGATGCTATTTACAGTGAAGAAACAATAAATGAACATGTAAATCTTCATGAAGACATAACACACGTTTCAGATAATGATCTGAAATGAAACCCAGAACCCAAAAGTCCTGCAGTATTACCAACACAACACAGAATGATTACAGGTCAAATGTGTGTGTCTCTCGGTGTGTAACCAGTTTTTCAGAGTTCTTATACTGTTACTGATACTGTTGCCATAGTCACTCCATTTCACAGGTCTGTATAGTATTGCACTCAGTTCTTGCATTATGTTTATAGCAACTCCGTTTCCATTTTGATGCACCTTGGATCTGTCTTTTCATAACCCAGCCCCAATCTTCCTCTCAGCCCCTCCCACTTCCTCCATGTCATCGTCGGAGAGCGAGCTGTCTGCGTGGTATCCTAATTCAGCCGTGTGGTGCAGGAAGTCTGTGGAACGTTGGATGTCGAGGTTGTTAATAAACTTGTGTTTTCCTTTGTCCTTCTCGTTGTACTCTTCATCTTCCTCATCAACATCCTCCTGCTCATCCACACCCTGAACGGAGGCCCTGCGGCTGTCTCTTCCTGGCCTCTCATTGGTGGACTTGGTTCCTCCTCTTTGACGTTCAGCCTCCACCTGTGCAGCCTGTTCTTTAGCCTTACGACTGCGTTTCCACTTCATTCGACGGTTTTGGAACCAGATCTTCACCTGTTATTGTCAACACACACAGAATGAAGAAACAATGAAGTGAGTTCTCACACATAAAGGCTCCTTGGTCACTCACTCACTTTATTTATAAAACCTTAAATTTTGATACTGTTTTTTATCGTGTCCAGACTGTCACTTGTCATGCCTTTGCAAAATGATTGTAATTATTCTAAGTATATTGTTTGGCCTGTGTCTGGAATATTTTACATTTAGACATTTAGCAGATGCTTTTATCCAAAGCGACTTACAAGGTGAGGAAAACAATGAAGCGATAATTCAGGGAGGCCGTACACAGTTAAAATGTTTACTGAAGATTGTCTTTTAGGAGACATTCCTGCCTCACCTGTGTTTCAGTCAACATAAGTGACGTGGCGACCTCAAAGCGCTTGGGTCGTGAGAGGTACTTGTTAAGTTTAAACTGATTCTCCAGCTCTAGTAGCTGTTGACTGGTGAAAGCCGTCCGTGGTCTGCGACATTTTCCCATCATGCCAGATTGCGGTGCGGCTGTAAGTCATGCAGAAACAATAAGAACATTATCAGATTTACATATGAACAGACTGTATACAAAAGACCACGTTATGCAGTGTCACTACATGCACAGAAAAATATCAACAATAAATACAACCAGATTTGAGAGACTCTCCCTTTTGGATAACTTGCTGACAGTGCATGTTGCCAGTCTGTTGCAAGTCAGTTACAAAAGTCTTTTGGTGAATTACTAGGTGGTTTCCTACCAGCCCAAGTAAAACAAGCCCATCTCAAGTCACAATGAGATTCTGGTGTTTAGATTTGTCTCGGGTGTCTCCTTTCATGTAAGTCTATGGGATGTTTTCCACTGTTTTATCATCAGCCAGATTAAAACCAAGTTCAAAGAAAATCATAACATTTTTTCTCATGCAAGATGTCATTCTGGTCTGGGGCGAGTTACACATCAAAGTTTAATACACAAGGTTACATGTTTGTCCAAAACAAGCAAGTTTAACATAACTTTATGTTAATCTAATTTCAACTTTAAACTAAGGGCATAAACATTTAGCAGCATTTCTCCTAAAAGCCTGCGCTAATAACATTGATAAAACTGTAAATCTGTTACAAATTAATATTGGCCCTCTTGTGCCTCTATATAAAAATTAAGCACCAGGGAAAAAGGATGCAAGCCACTGTAATCCACATGAAAATTATTTTTATGAGATTTTTGTCTCTTTTATATCATGTCAAGGACTTGCAGGGCAAACACACACACAAAAGAAAGGGCAGAATTTGCGGCTATCATTTACTGTAATAGCTGTACTGCGGGTTATTGTTGAACGCAGTGGTTGCGGCAGGTGGCTGTAAAACGCTGGAGTGAGCCATTAACTTAATGAAAATTCAATGAACACTTTTGGGTTTTCATTGATGAACTGCAGCATGTTTGAGACGTTTGTTTATTGTTTCACTTTTGCACAAAGCCAGTTTAAATCAGGCTGACATTTACAGCTTTATAAAGAAGCCAAAAATAAAATTATATTATTACAGTTTGATATAAGTCCTGATACACAGTAGAGATGATTGTTTAATCAGAGAGTCAAAATGACTTTACTGCTGAGTCATTTTCTTTAGGTATCTAAGAATAAAATAACCTTTAATCATGTCTATACAGTGTTGTAATGTATGGCACATATAGTGTATATAGTATAGTAAAAGAGCAAAGTGTGTGTATATATATATATATATAAAATATGTAAACTAAACAAATCTTCATCTAATTTCATGACGACCACAATTTCAATTTAATATTCTATCATCAACCCATAAACATCATAATGGTTTAGTGACAAATTAACTCTGTGTATTTGAAGAGTCACAGCTCTCTCTCTCTCTCTCTCTCTCTCTCTGTCTCTCTCTCTCTCTCTGCTTTTCCTCACCTTTGATTATGCTGAGATGGATTTTGTGAGCCTTCACAATATTTGCATACAGTATCACAATGGTAATGATGCAACGAAATTAAGTTTTAGATGATGACAATATTATTATGATGTGCACAAATAAAAGAATATCATTCTTGTGTAATTAACTAATGAAATGAACGTGACCTCGTTTTATTGTCTTTTGCTGTATTCGGTTTTTATCTTTATGTCTAGTTTAGGACACATTAACTCAGTTTTGATGAATTAAAACATTACTATGGAGTAAGAAGTTGTAACGCTGCTGAGAGGCACTCAACAAGGTTATGAAAGAGTTAAAACGCATGTTTTAACGCTTTACCAAACTTTAATAATATCATACTACTTTATATAATACTTATACACACATAGAAATTTACACTATATGTTATTTTATATATGCACTTGTAAATGTCTGCACATGTTGGACACATCTGAAAACAGCAACCGATCTGTTAATGGTTCATTAATGTTCGTTTTGAATTAGTTTATACAGAATGGTGCAAATATGAGTTTCACTTCAATTTCACTTCAAATTCACTACAATTCACTTCAACACTATCACAAAGTATGTTAACAGAGTATCTGAGATGTATATGTGAATGTGCATGCACTGATCCGTTTATTAATACACATATGTTGTGTATTAATAAACCACATAACGGAATGATGCCCCACTCACAGGTGTAATCGGGAAGTCGTGGTATCATGATCCCGGCTCGTATCCAGTGCTCCAGGGGTAAAGATCCAGCCATCGCCGCCGCCTTCAGCTGCTCCGGGTACGGCTGCGTCAGCTGCGTAAAACCCGAGTACGCCAGAGCCGGGTGCTGGCCTCCCAAAGCGGACAGAGGGTACACGGGAGCCGTGTACATGCCCGGAATCGAGCCCTGTGTGAGAGACGCGAGTCCCGGGTGCGGGAGACTGATCAGACCTGGTTTATGCATGATTCCGGTCTGGAGGTGGAGCGCACCGGGAGCGCCGCGGGGAGACGGGGTGTCTGCGCGCCTGCAGGACACCGGGCTGCCCGGACTGTCGCTGCT